>VWZW01002032.1:1027768-1127135 GCA_013397115.1 Edolisoma coerulescens
TCACAGGGGCAGACTCCTCTCCTGGAGCAGTGGAAGGAAATCTTGGTGATGAACTGACCAAACCCCCACGCCCTGTCTCCCTCGCTGTCGGTGGGAAGGAGGTTGAGGCTGAGGGGAGAAGGTGTTCTAAAGGCTTATTTTACTTCTCATTATCCTCCTCTGATTCTGTTAGTAATAAATTCACTTCGCAACTTAAATTGAGCCTGTTTCACCCTTGAAGTGTTTCTCCTGGTCCTTATCTCACTCATGAAGAGTTCATTAATTTTTTTTTTTCCTTCTCCGTCCTCTGCCCAGCTGTGGCAGGGGAGGATGAGCGAGCGGCTCTCTTGGGTGCCTGGCATTGGGCCAGTGAGAAACCACGACATTGAGGAAGCTTCTTGGAGTCACAGTGACTACCTGGGTGCTTGCTGATGGAAACAGGGTGCTAAGGGGGAGAGTCACAGCTTTAATGCCATTCTGTACAGCACTGTTTAGTACAGACACCAACCCAGGACTTTGGTACTGATATAGATTGGAATCTAGGAAGATTTTGGTGCATATATAGTCTAAATTTATTAGCTGCAGTAAGCATATTCCAAAATTTAGGAGCTTTTTTCCCTCTCGGTTTCAAGCTGTAAAAATATAATTGTTACATCAGAAGACTGGTAATCCTTTTTGACTCTTGCAGCCTTGCTTACTTCCTTTCAAAAGAAGTTCAAACCAGGCTGATTATGTATTATTCTTCACTTATTCAGTTGTGAATTTTCTTTTCATTTTTATTTTTTTCTATTTTTTTTTCTCATTTTTGATAAATCCCAGGGAAGATTTTTTTCCCCTCGAAGCAACAGTGTGGTTATTTTACCTCTGTAATCTTTGATGATTCTGTTGCGATCCTGTTATTGAGAGATGCCTTGGCCCAAATTAAGGTGTAAACAAGGGGTTGAGGTGATCCCAGCAATATGTGTACAAGCAGTTGCTGCTCCACTGTTTGCCACAGTGGGAACCCTTGTCTGGATGCGTTACCCAGGATGGAGCCAGGCCACCCTACCACTCCATCCTGTGCTTATCTCATGGCAAAGTCCTTCTGCGGTCTTGAAATCATAGTTGCCTGTCTCAAACACCTTTAAGTCCTTACAGCTTCTCAGTGGTGATGTGAAGTGTGGTCTCTAAAGCAGCCAGGTTGTCAGGTAGTGGTGTCCACATCACAATTTGTGAATGCTCTTACAGTCCTTTCAAAAAGGCATCTTCCAGTAACGTGAAAAAGGAATGCTTTTCACACTTGTTTGGAAAACCGGGTAAAAGATGACTGTGCTGTTTCAGTTTCTGGATGATGGGGACAATGGGCTGTGGAAGCACATATCACTCTTTGGGTAATGCAGAGAATGTTGCCCTGGAATGACAATAATTTTAAAGCTGTGATTCCAGCTCAGCTGAAAAACCTGAGACATCAGCTGGATTGCAGTGTTCTCTCCACCACTACATTTTAGTGATAACACGTAGGAGAGGTAGAATTTGTATCCATTTCTTTAAAGCAGATACTTTGAAATGGAGTAAACATAAGCAATGTGTTTATGCTGTCAGTGGTCTACTTGTACATTCTTTTATCTGTTTTGCAAGTTAGTCTTTAAGGCCTATTTAGCAACTTCAAGGGGAACTGAAAATTTCTATTTTCTGCGTTATCTGTCACATGGTCTCCTAGTACATCCTGTATTGCTTTTTGTACATAATGGGAAAATAAGTTGTTTTGCTGTATTCATGTCTCCTTTGAAATGGGAAACTTTTCAGAAAATAGTAAAAATACAGTATTTACTCTTCTTTTATTGTCTGCTAACTAGCTGAAACTCCTGCCTGACATTGCCTCTTGTCTAGGCTGCTCAAATTCGTAACTTCTTTCTGCTTGCTTTGAAGAAAAACAAAAAAGTAAACCAAACTCTTTTGTTTCTTTTCCCTGTGTCCAGCCACTGCAAAAATGAGAATGATTTTGTAAAATTAATTATAACATAAGTAACAGTTGTGCAAAGGAAATACAATTGCACTGCAAAGTGAGTATGGAAGAAACCTGATATCTGGTTATAGAGCAGGAGCATTATCAGTTCTCACATTCCTTCTCAGTCATTGCAGCCATCAATTTATAGGAGAGATTGACAGGAAAGCAATCTACATACGTAATTTAAATATCTTAGGCAATTGTTTGCAGCCAAGGGATTAAGCAGTTCTGTACAGCTTAATTTGATGAGTTGCAAATGTTGAAATGGTTTTTGTGAGCCACTAACTAATTGCAGTTACTGTACCTAGTATTTTCAATAATTTGTAGTTCAACTCCTGTCTTTTCCTGTGTGCTGTGAATAATGCAGGAGGCAGAGGAATGATGGCAGTTTTCCTGTGGAGGAAAGGTGTTATGTAGATTTTATCCATAGCCCTACCAAGAAAGCTTTGATCCTTTGCAAGTATAGTCATTGTTTGGAAAGCTTCCCCTTTCCTATGAGAAGAAATTTGGTTTCTAATGCACCATAAACTACAAGTGCTTCAGTAATTTCCCTTAAAGTATTGCTAGTGTGACTGAACTCAACTTGATAAAAAGATACAGGGATGGAATGTTAAGCAAGGTGCTTAATGAGGTCACTTTGAATCAAAATGTGGAGGATCAAGAAAACTACAGCATTTTCTAGTTGAGATAATTGTAAGTTCAAAATAAGATGTGTGCGTTGCATCACTATGTAGCTAGTCTTCATTAATAAAAGAAAATTCAGGAAATAAAAATGCGTAGGGATAATACAACTTTGCTGATGATGTTTCTGACCACCAAATGGTGAAAATTTGAATAGAACTTTTGGAGTCAAAATATAGTTACTGTAATGTGCATTGTCAGGTAGTGTGGTCAAAGCTGATTTAAAACATTGAACTGCACAAACAAAGGACACTGCAGTTATAGTAATCTGGAATACGAATTTCCCCTGCTTCAAGAGCAAGCACTGGGCAACATAACTGCATCTACAAGTACAAGTTCTGAACTAGATCTGAAGTCGTCATAAGAAAAACATTGTCACCAAATCACAGTGACATTTAGAAAACAGCTTTGCCTAAAGTAAGATCACTTTGTTTCATTCATATCTGTAAAATTCTATACCTTTATGATACCATAATGTCATTCCATTTTTGGCCATCACCCTAAAAAGAATGTCCTTTAGAGTAAGATTATCAATTTATTTATCAGACCTGAGAAATTTTTTGAATTTGTAAATGAAATTAAAATCTATGCATTCCCATACATCCCTCTTTTCTCTGTTCCCTGTGAATCATCACGTTCTCCACCAGGCACTTCTGCAATAGAGGAAGCTTTAATTATGTGATTTGCTTATCCTTCATGTCCACAAATTTCCCCAAAAGAGATATATCAAGATGAGTAATTTTTGCACTGTTTATTTAGAGAGCTTATTTGAAAATATGGCTTTGTTACATATATATATATGGGCAGGTGCTTAAGACAGACTTGGTTCCAGAGTGAAAATTTTATCTTATGTGTACTGTAGTGTCTAGAAGTGTCTGCTTTATTTACATAACTGGGAATTACAGATCAGAACACCAATATCAACTTAAATCCAAAGTGGCAGAATCGCACTTGGCAACCAAGAACTCTTCTAAACTGATGGCCTTGAGTAATCACTGCAAAATATTCTTGGCATGTCTGTTTTAATTAGAACAATGAACCATAAGACACAGTTTTGAATTTTAATTCTGTGCTGAGATTTTTGCAGTGTGATGAAATAGAAATTATTATATATATATATCAAAACTCCTTAATGTCTGGAACAATTCTAAAAGGGGATGTAGTTGAAGTAAATAAAATCTTACCTGGTTCAATTGACCTTGAAAAGGATGGTTACTATAGGTAATGCAGGCAGAGATGTTTGAGACAGGCTTAGGCAATTGAAAGTCAATTATTTTATCTGGACATCTCCATCTGAAGAGCTGCTGTTCTAAGTTGTAGCATTAGTCACTTACAGCTCGTTATTCTAATAAAATTACAGAGTTTTCCATTATCTTATGTGGCAGCTGCCTAAGCCCTGAAGAGCACACCCATGGTCTGCTGGGACGACTGCAAAGCCACTCAGGCACAAAGTCCTTCAGAGGCAGAGCTACAGTGGAGCATGTGGAAAATGACTCACTTACTGGCTTTGGATTTAAAAGAAAAAACAGACTTAATTTTCATCCAGCCTAAATTCATGTCCAACATAGACACTCAAAACAAGCATTGTTATGCCCTCAGTGTCATGTATTAAAGGAGATCTACAGTTTTTACTTAGCAGGTACTTACTCAAGGGGCTGAAGGCACTTGATTTCAAGGTAGCACAAAGAATCCTCTAAATAATGGCCTTACTGTCTGGACTTTTCCTTTATTTCAAAAAAGCCCTTTTTTGGATAGTCTGAGTGTAAAGTTAGATCAGGGGTTGCTGAATTTGTATTTCAATAATCAGTTCTTGTAGCACCCTGCATCTGTTGGGAGGGCAATGTTAGATCCCATTCTTAACCTCGATGCCTGGTGTTGCCTAATGAGAATTTGCAGTTGCTGTGAAGCTTCACCAAAGGAAGATGCTTTTAAAGTACAGAACCAAGAGATTCAGGAGCAAGCCCATTTCACTCAAATGGGGAGAATGAGAGAAGTGGTAGCTGTGCCCGTTTTATTCCTTTTTCTTGTATGTTCAAAATCTTGAAAGTATACAGAAATTATTTTGCTGTAAAATCAGGGCAAACATAGTTGTTAAACTTCTTTAACTCAGGCTTTCACTAAATTAAGTGTAAGTGCTCAGTCTTAGGAATCACTCCAGAAACAGAATTATACTTTCTAGTCTGTAAAAGCATAGGCTGTTGGTAAACTGTAACTGAAGTTCTGTCTGAGACACAGCCAGAGGTTGTATTTTATCATCTCGCTAGGAAATTAAGGCAGGTTCGGGTCTGTACCTTTGTGCAGCAGAAACATCAGTCTGGGGTCCATTATCTAAATGCTGAAGAGATGAGGGTGGGGTGATGGGGGAGGAGGGACCAGGGGATCATTTGTTTTTTAATTTAGAAGCCTGTGGTGTTTGCATTAAAGTACAACCTCAATTCTTACAAATTAGATTTCAAAACATAATTGCAGCATCAAATATAAAAATTAATCAACTATGTTATTACTTGTGAACAATTAAAGCATCATAAAATGAAAAAATATGAAGGAAATACACTTGCACATGTAATGCTAGGATTGCAAAGTACTTTATTTGGTTAGACAAATGTATTGTAGATTAAAACTAGAAAAAACCGTTCAAGTACATGGCAGAAATGTATTTGTTTCACTTTCACAGTAATTTAATAATATCTCTGAAGCATAACAAAGAACAGCATTTCTTAGAAATTTCTTACTGTCATTGTAAGGTGGGGAAATGAGGGATGTCACAGAAAAACTAGGTAGATTTGCATTTATAATTGCATGGTGTAGCTATTGGACTATTGTGCTGTGCTGTTTTACAGCTCATTGTACGATTCCAGTGAAGGCATTATCAGGTATTCTTTTGAATCTGATGGGTGAAAAATAATGGTGGTATTGTGGTGGTATTACTGGCTTATTGAGGGGTTTTCTAAACCAGTTACTTTGCAGAACATTCCTGAAAACCATCGTCCTGTGCAGTGGCTGTATTAGAGTTAGCTTTGTTAGAAAATACACTACTCTTGAGTCATATTATCATGACTTAAATAGGAATCCCACTGGAGCAAATGTAAGTTCAATCAGCATAATGTTTAAAAATATATAGAGTGCTTCATGATGCTTAAAGTTGAGATAGTACCTGCATCCTAGAGAGGAATGAATTATGTGGAAAAACATATATACCTGCATGCTATGTTTCACATGCCATCAGGAGGAGTTCACTTTTTGTTTAGCACAACTAAATGCAGAGGGATGTTCCAGAAGTGTGCTTTATCTAAATATTAGTATTTCTAAGAGCAAGTTTTGGTCTGTTTTGCAGAGTAAAAAAGAGATATTAGAGAAGGACAGAAATAATTTTAAGAACAATCTCCTTATCCCCACCTCTAGCTCCAGGTTTTTTTATTCTTATTTATTTTTTCCTGGAGCTAACAAAGAAATAGAGGCAGTATTCCTTTCTCTTCCGTGTACATTTTTCAATGTATTTGTGAATAGCCCTGGGAGCAGTAATTTTAATAACCTATTAAAATCTATGTTTGCAGTGAGTATTGAATATGTTATTTTTACTGGCATGGATTTACTGATAGCAGAGGTGGAAGACTATAGCTAAAAAAGGAGAACTAGTGCTATCTCTCTTTCTTTATCTCCTCTTCACTCTCCTGTTTTTTCACAGTCGTTACACTGGCTGCATTGGCCACCATATGGGATATATAAAACACCTACAGCATAAAAAACCCAACAAAAAGCAAGATGGGGAATGGGGAGGTGGGAAGCAGAAGAAATAAAAGTGAAAAGACTGTGCATCATCACACTAGGACACATGCAGTGTTGGTGCAGTTGGATTAAGACATAAATTTGCAATTTTATTGCAGTAAAGTTGAGCTATAAAGACAAAATATTGTACCAAATAAGTGAATTTAAAAGAGCCAAATGCTGCAAAAACTTATTGTACAGTTACGAAGTGAGTGCAAATGTAAGTTCTTCCTCTTGTGCTCCAGGAGCAGGATTAAGCTCTGTTATACTGAGAACATCAACTGGCCCAGCTGCTTTTTATCAGTAACAGCTGCAGTAGCCACCATCTAAAAAGATGTTTGTAAGGGAAGAATATTTTTTGGTTTTCTTTTCCTGTGCTGAATCTCTTAAGTATTTCATGTGCTTCCATGTCCATTCACTAGTCTTTTGTGGATGTGGTAGGATTTCACTCCAATTGTTTTGACTATAGATTGCTTTGATTTTGGTATTTTAATCCTCTGTTTATCATTATGTAATGGAGTAGTGTGTGGCTTTTGTTGCACATCAAAAAATACTTGCTGCTGCTACACTGATTAAATGTTTAACAGCATGTATTGCAGATATATCCACCTAATATCAGTAATAATCCAGATTTAGAGCTTCTGTCGCAGCAGCCCACAACATCAGCTTGTGTGCAGCCTTAATGAATGTCTTCAAAAAACAGAAACGGGGAAAGAAAAAGAGGCCAGTGCTTTCATCGTAAGTGTGATGTGGCATTTTCAAAAGCAAGTAGATGTACATCAAAATATGATAGGTTACAACCCCTTTTTCCTCCCAGATCAGCTGTTTTATATGTTCAGTGCATCCCCCTAATCCCAAGAGGATTCCTGTGATCAGCAGTACAAGTAGGAGGAGGGAAATATGGAAAGGAGGTTACTAGGAGTGAGCTATTGGGAAAAATCGAGGGAAGCACAGGTGGGGAGAAAAGTGAGGTAGCTTTGAGGTAAACTTCCCCATGTTTTAATTAGTCATGCTTATAAAATATACTCTTGATAAAACTTTATCTATCTGCTTGTTCATTTGTTTATGCATAAAGCCTATAGAGTATTCATCCAAAAACATGGTAATGCTCCTCTAATTTTTGTACTGATCTACTGCTCCATCCCCAGCCCTTTATTCAAACTTTTTAATACTGATTTTCCAGGAGCATTCCAGCCTCACTTCCAGTTACCTTGTTATCATGTCCTTTCGTATAATCGACGTGTTTACGTACAATTTTAGTATGTGCCCAGGTTGCTGCTTTAGAAGATGCCAGGTTGAACAGGACTGATGTCTCTTGGCAGCCATAGGTGCAAAGTGACAGAGACCTCAAGTCAGAGCACAAAACAACCTGGAATAAACATTATGAGAACTAAGAATTATTTTAAAATACACTTTTTTATGTTTTGATTGCATCGATCTAAAAGGTCACATGCACACAGTTTAAAGGCTCAGCAGGAGAAACAACTCCATTTTGACAGACGAACTGAATGGTAAGGTGATGCCAAGTTATTTTGTCCTACAACAGCCTCCTATTAATAGGGCTGCATTTTGGGCCTTATTTTTGTAATCCCCTTTAAAACTTAATCTAATGTTGTAATCTTATTTTTCTATTCCTTATCTGGACCTGCATAAATAGAAGTGATTGATATTTTTGACTGGAAAAATTTAGATGTTCTAGATAAACGTTTCCAGAGCTACAGTCTAGATAAACATTGCTATATTGACTATTTGTTGTCAATTCTGACAAAGTGTGCTTCAGCACTCTAAAATAGGTAAATAAAAGCATCCTCATTTTCTTGTCCAAGGAACAGTGCACTCTGTTTGGGATAATTTATGGAGGAGATAGAAAATAACATTTATGGGTCAGTGAGAAAGCACAAGTGTTCAGAAGTAAGATTACCTATTACTTTCCAAATCCTATGCTGGTGTTGTGGGAACAAGTATACATAAAACTAGTGTTTAATATCAGATGGACTTGAAATGGAACAATGCAAGTAAGGTGTGAAATAGTGATAACAAATACTATCTGCAAGTTCTCGACCCTTAACTATGCTGTAGATTAAAGTCAGAGAATAAATACAGTGCTGATACAAACCAGATTATTTAAGAAAACTTAAGCCGGCAAATCATCAATCTTCATTTACTCTCCCAGAAATTACTTCTGTTTTTCGAAGATGTCACTTAAAACTAGGAATACACTCACAGGGCTTGGAATTCAGTCCAGATATGTAACAGGAATGAATCACAAAGCTGAGCCATAGTTTAAAAAGGAGTCAGATTGTTAGTCAGGTAGGGAATTTTGATATGAGCTCTAGCAAGGCTTGTTTTTCCTCATATTTGAAGTTGAAGTTACTAAAATTCACCTGTTCAAAATAATATTTGATGCTTCCAGCTTCGTTCTATCTAAATTCTTCTTCCTGAATTATTTTATTAATGTAATACTACATACTAAAATGTAGTAAATGCTTCCAGTTTCAAATTATTGAAAGCAAACCTGAATTTATAATGAATGTCTGATAGAATTCAGGGAATCCATAATTTAGATGGCAAAAGAACACACTGATTCTAGGTACAAAACCAGATTATATTTGAAAAGCCAACAATTAAATACAAAGAATGATTTTGGTTACTATGGGAATAATTAAAGAATGGTTTTTCAGCATTGCAAGCCACTGTGTGTATACAAGAGAAATGATGTTCTTTTGAGTCAAAGAAGCTATGAAAGCTTTTCAAGGAAAAGGCTAAATAATAAGAAACATTTGAAGCAAAAGCCTTTAAGTATATCTGTATAATACGTTGGTGGTTTTATATTCTCTCTTCCTGCTTTCCCCCCATTTTTCTGCCACTAATTTTTGGAGTTAGAGGTTTTTTGAGTTGCGTAGCAAAAAGCGCTTTGCAAAGAGGATTAGTGAATGAAAGAACAATATGAATAAGTTATTTTATTTCTGGGTCTGTTTATAAGAGATCTAATCCTATCTCACGAATTTCCCTAGATGAAGGCATTTGTACTATAGAGTCACACTTCCTCTTACATACTTTTCTGTTTATTCTTGTAACCTGTAAATAATGAAGACACAACTTTGAGAAGGAAGAAGTGGTGAAAATTATCAAGTCTGTATTTCATTAAAGCTGAAGTGCTTTCAAATGGAGTTGCACAGTCACGTTATGTATGCTGTATTTAATATCATTGCTAAGCCAGGCATTAACCTTTTTTTTTTTCACTTTAATAATTATAGTAGTTTCCTCAATTTTTTGTATTTGTTAAAATAAAAGAATGGCAGACGGCAACTAATTACAGCATCAACTTTGCAGTAGACCAAATGTTGAAAGTATTTAAAGCATCTTTTGTACTTGATTTAAATCAGAGGTTTTGTTTATCTATTGAGGAAGCTTTAAAAGCTTCATCATCAGGAATGCTCAGTCCTGCGTGGAAACTGGCACAATCTGCAAGACTTAGGATCATCTGAAATGTGGTCCCTTGGAATAAAAAAAAATGGTAGTTGAAATGAATGAGCAGATTTATTTTCATGATATGGCAATGAATTTAACATGGAGAAGGTTCTTTGATTTCTTCTAAAAGAAATAAACTGTCTGAAAAGTGTGTTATCAGCTATTATTTAAATATATTTAAACAATACTGTGCTATTTCTGTGTATCTTTCAAACTTCAGATGTGGAAATGTGCTGACGTTGAACTAAAATCCAGCGGTTATGTAAATTACGCTAAATTTGTCATCTAATTTTCTGTGCTTACTTGTGAGGTGAGTGCCTACCTTGTGATGCTAAGTACCATACAGCTCTTTGATTTTTAATACCGAAGCAAGAGTACTATATTTTGAGAAAAACATGTTTAGGGGCACTAAGGAGATATACTTGAAAGTCTCAAATCTTTTTGGATGTAATATTTGTTATGAGATAGATGCACAGCATTTTTTACAGCTGCATATGAAAAAAAAAAAAGAGATTGTATTGTTGAAGTCCTTTTGTGTCCTTATTGAGAGACCCGGGAGTAACTGACAGACGTGTGTACAGTCATAAGTGACGGGAAAGTCTCTAGATTTAGACCCATTTTTGCTTGTTTGGGACCCTTATTGTGCCTGTATGTGCAGGTCTTGTTTTCTTACAAGTCACCATTAAGAAGCAAGGAAGCGTTCTATATCTCGCAACCACATTTCATTTATAAAATGAACCTTTCTGGATTCTGCATTTTGGGGAAAAGAAAACACATCTCTTCATAACTCATTTTCACTTTCATCAACATTCGTTTGTTTAGATCACTTAATAATGTCTAACTTCAAATTGTTGTCAGGAGCAAGTGAATACAAAACTACTGGGGTGAGATAATGCTGGGTAGCTAAGTGGCCTTCTCAACTTCCCAGATATTCATTGGCCTTGACATCCTCCTCCATGAAGAAGGAGGCCAGTAAGTTGTGTCACAGATGGTTTTGTGCTGTCCTCTGTCCATAGTCCTCTGTGGAGTTCCCACTGAGCACCACTGCAGGAGGCATAGGCTCCAAATGTATAGCTGCCACGATTTTAATGTGCTGCTCCATTACCATCCTGATCCTTTCCAAAGCCGTATTGAAAAGCTGATGAAATTGCTTTGAATGGAGACTGAGACAAATCTGTTGTGCTGTCTGCAGACAAATTGTTACCAGGACTGAAATGAGTTCAGTGCTCAGCATTACCTGTTTGAAATCCTTGTCTGAGCCGTGTTTGCCGTCATCTAGGCAGGTGCTATCCCCGATAGCCAGGGAAACGAGCAGCAAGAACAGGCACAGCCTGTACATGGCCAGGAGGAACGGGCATGGATGGGCCTCCTTCGGCCAGGCAATAACTTTAGGAGCGCGTACGCGAGGCAGGGGCTGTTTTTCTTTGCTTGTTGACGGTTGCTCCGAAGATGACCTCAGAACGTGTCAGGAAAAGTAATAAAAGACAGACAAGAAGCCTGGCTTTAGACAAGAAGAGGTAATGAGTACATTTTTATAGATTGCTTCCCTCACCTGGGCTGAAGAAAGGGAACTCAAGCCTAGCCGTTGCTGAGGCTTCATAAGCAGTGTTACAGGTACACTGGTGATTTGGGGCAGTCAATACTTCATAAAATGATAAATTTCTTTTCGGTGAAGTAAGAGCAACCTTGCATTCCTTAATCTTACAGGTGGTGTTGGCCTGATTTGCCACATTTATCTGTTTACTTAAATAACCTTTGCAAAGTTAGCAAAGGACAAAATGGATAATTCAGAAACCTTAACTTCTGTGCCCTGTTTTTGCTAGCACTGGTTATGGAGAAGGCCTAATTCTGTGGAAAATCTGATAGAGTCATTCTTACTGGAGCAGATAATTAATGAATTCTTTAAAATCTTGTCTTAAAAATAGCTATTTTTGATTTTCATACATGTTCTTGAGGGGTAGAGTTACTTTTCTATGTTGCAATTTGCCTAAAGTTAGGTGAAGTAAGCAGTGCTCCTTAATTTCAAACTAATTTCCCCTAGGCCCTGAATATTTTCTGAAATATTTTCCAAATATAGCTTCCTTATTATATATAATGAAATAAAGTCAGTAGTAAATAGTCAAATGTAAGAGCAGAAATTATAAATGAGTTTACTTAATAATGCATCATACTGTCTTCAGAGCAGTACCTTTTGGAGGCAGTAAGAATTTCAAATCTATAGGGAAGATATTTAGGCAGGATATCTTTGGGGGTCTTTAACTGACCATACGTGAGATTCATAAGGGTCAGTTGTGTTGCCTACTTTTTCTTTATATCAGGGCAAAACCAGAATAATGATACAGGCTTAGGGAACCCCTGGTTATGCAGAAAGGATTTTATCTGCTTGTTAGCTGCAGTTTTGTTGGGGTGAATGGGGAGAAATGCTTCATGTGAAGTGGGATGCCTGTGCCATCTGCATTGGATTCATGGGTGCCTTGCCAATAAATCAGGCTCCCCAAGGCACTTCCACTGCTTACCCTCAGAGGTGTCTTGTCTCATAACAGGGAAGCTGCACAGATATTTCTGGAATAAAAATGTGCAATTATGCCTGTAGGTGTCAGTGGTTCAATACAGTGCCCTGACAGGAAACCTAAAATCGGTGAGCAACCTTCCTTGGATTCCAGAAACAACAGTTAACTTAGTACTTTCTTCTTCACTTGTTAGTTTTACTAAAAATTGGAACATTTTACCTTGAATGAAATGCTCCCTAAAGTGATTGGAGTATGTCTGCATATCACTGTTGGCATAATAGTGGCATACTGTCAACTAGCTACCTGGAAATAATCACAGATTAATTTCGGTTTTGGTTGATAGAGTTGATCAGTGTAGGAAATGGTTTTATCAAGTATGGTTTAGATTTTTTTCTCCTTTTTTTAATTGTAACTTTCTAGAATCTGTACGAAAGAACTTGATAGTTTATATCTGTTATACTGAGTAATGTATCATGTAAACATTCTTTATTGGTGGTGGTGAACAGAAGAACAAATGTTAATCTTTGTTCAGTCATCATGCTTTTTTTACAAGAGGAATTAGCATTTGATCTTTTTGATAGAGCTGTTGTGTTTTATGAGGCATCTAATCTTGAATCTGTACTTGTTTACATTGGGACATTGTTTTCTAACAATGCTGTGTATTATGTGATCAGGACTGCTGCTGCAAACATGCACTTCAGCCCTGTGTATCCTATGAATGCTGATGAGCAGAAAGCAGGTTTGCTGTCTTGCTGTCTACACCTCAGGTTTCTTGGGGTTATGAATCCCATTGTATATTGATGACACAGGGATAAACTCGTTCATTCAAGCACACCTATGAAAAATTCATGTTTGTTCTAAAGATCTGTCACTTCGGATGCATATTGGTGGCTATGTGAGCACAGCACATCATGTATTGGTCAAAGGCTGTGGTTCTTAAAATTTTGTTCAGAATGGCTTTATCCACCTGCCAAAGCAGAAATGAAGGAAAACCTTTGGTCAGCCAAAATTTATTAGGAAACTTTGATTGAAAATCATGCCTATCCTGAGGTTGCTACTTCCTCCAGATAGTGATGAATTAAGGTATTTAAAAGTAGGAACTTTAAACCATGAGTTAAATAGCTAGATAAATATAAATGTGGCAGCTGCTTTACTGTCTTCAAAAGACTAATTACAATCTCCCTTTTCATATATTAATGCACATACAGTAGTAAAGCAGTTGAACAGTTGAGATTTACTATGTAGAATTTAATTTCCTGACATTAAAAGGTTTATGCATTTAATGATAAAATGCTGGATACTGCATTATGCTGAATATTTTTGCCCAGTAATTTGTACTGGCCAGGAGTAGTAATGCTGGTCTCCAAAAAACTAGTAGAGAACATACCCTTATGTGCATGTGTGCTTGTAAAATGGGGGCCTTCAACATGTGTGAATAGTACCTTTAGAAATCAAGTAGCTATTGGTTTTTTACTCTTCTTGTGGCAAGAGTGGAGGTCGTTTTGTTGCATTTTTTTTTTCTGAAAAACAGTGGCTGTGTGTATTAGAACATTATGAAGTCAGCAAAGTTCATGAGAGCCAGTTGGATTTATATGCACGATTCGATGCTCAAACCCCCCACTGACAAGACAGAAGTATAGGAGAAGATTTGAAAATTCTTTCTTTGTTACTTCTTTATCTGAAAGTCATAGATTCTGATGTATTGAGTTTTGCAGAACCCAAGTAACTTATCATAAATGCACTTTTATCTGAAGTCTGAAACTGTCATAATGAAGTTAATATATGTTAAAAATTCAGCTACAGTACTATGAAGATCTGCATAGTTATTCAAATTTAAGCAAATGACTGGTCCATTGAAATTTAAGCCTGTGTATAAGTCTTTGTGGCAAGCTTGTGCTGTTTTATCCAGTGTTTCTTTCATTCAGCAAAGTAGCTGGGATGATATATGTCTGTGAAATGTAAATATAAGTACATTTGCATGGCAATATTTAAAGAACTTCAGGAAAATAAGTACTGAAACACAGAAATTAAAGATAAAAGCATTCTTATTTCCAACAGAACTAGTCCGAAATTTTCAACCATGGGAAAATACAAAGGACAAAGCTGTGATTC
Source organism: Edolisoma coerulescens (assembly GCA_013397115.1). Classification (NCBI taxonomy): domain Eukaryota; kingdom Metazoa; phylum Chordata; class Aves; order Passeriformes; family Campephagidae; genus Edolisoma; species Edolisoma coerulescens. The sequence continues at coordinate 1,042,274 of VWZW01002032.1, forward strand.
AAACAGATGAAGGTTGTGTCCTTGTAAAGAGTGGTCTCTTTTCATTTTGAATAATTTAAACTATTTCTTTCTTTTGAGGTGAACACTCTAGAGCAATAAAATCTCTTATACCGTTTTAACCATTAAAAAGAAATTTGGTGATGTCTTACCTTTTCTGTCCTTCATTACATGTACGTTTAAAATTCACTTTTGATATTAATCATACTTAGAAATCCATTTGCTACCCATAGTGATTTCACTAGGGAAGACTCGAATCTTTCAGGGTAATGAAGTTCTAACTAAGTATTAGTTATTAGGTACTTAAGATCTTACTTTTTCCAGATGGTGATGCTTAATCTAGATCTTATACACTTCTGATGGATAAAGATTCCAAATCACGTTCTGAAAAAGTAAAGAAGTTATTCTCATGGTCCAGTTGAATCAGGTGGTAGATCTACATCTGGCACAGAAGCTTTCCCAGGCAAGTGTCACCTTCTGCAGGCTCCAAACATTGTTCATTGTGATTGGCACTGCACTGAAACGTTCCAGCAGTGAAGCAGGTTTAACCTGCAGTCTTAAAGCATCTTACCCTGAGCATTTAGGGGAAGATTTCTACATAGTTGCACAGATTGCTTGAACTGGAAATTGAAAACTGTTAGCAAGTGTTCTGAGTCCATGCAGCATTTACTTAGTTATTCTCAGCTATGGATCATAAAAGGTAAGGTTCAGCCTGCCTTATTGCAGCATGTCCCTCATCCCAGACACACTTTGAGATTAGGTGGGGCTGGCATGAGCACATTTCTGCTTGCTTCAGCATCACTTAGAAGCAGAAACCTAAACCAGACAACTGAGGGAGAGAAGTGAATGTCTGGAGAAAATTTAGTATGCTACAGTAGATATTAGCAGAAGTGGAATTTTTGTAAAAGCCCATCCCAGTCAAAGTCAGTGCCCTTGAATAACAAAACAGAATATCCAGTAGAGTCCACTGCTCTTCACATATTTTCTTTATACTTGCTATGTAAAACTAATCCTTCTGTGACAATCATTAAAACAAATATCAACTCATTAGGAACAACCATTAAAATAAATCTTAACTATGAACAAATCTCAATACTCATTAAAATAGGTCTCAGCTCATTAGGATTTTTAGTATACAGGTTGAAAACAGAAGATGAGATCATTTTTAAAAAGAAAAATCAGGCGTCAAGGCCTTTTTTGCTTGTTTTACTTCCTCAGCAGTGAGGGGACTGGGGCTGCACAAAGAGCTGGGAGGGGACACAGCCAGGCCAGGTGACCCCAACTGACCAAGGGGGTATCCCAGACCATATGGCATCTGTTCAGTATTTACAGCTGGGGGTAGAAGGAGGAACGAGGGATGTTTGGATTGACGGCATTTGTCTTCCCGAGTGACTGTTGCACATGATGGAGCCCTGCTCTCCTGGGAATGGCTGAACACCTGCCTGCCCATGGGAAGCACTGAATGAATTTCTTGGTTTGCTTTGCTTGTGTGCAGCTTTTGCTTTGCTCATCGAAGTGTCTTTATGTGAAGCCAGGAGTTTTGTAGCTTTTGCTGTTCTGATTCTGTCGCTGGTCCTGCTAGCGGGGCAGTGAGCGAGCAGCTGTGTGGTGCTTACTTGACAGCTGAGGTTAAACCATGACAGTCCTGCAGGAGCTGCTGATACCACAGCTGTCCATGACAGTGTTCCTTAGCTGATTTTTCATGATACTGTTTGAAAGAGAAGTGTGAAGTCCTACCAAAATCTTGGTGTATGGGTACAGGTCCATACAGTGGAAGCTTTAACAGTTGCATGTGTATTTTGCTCTTATAGTGGAAATGTTTGTCTTTTCTTTTCAAAAAAGGTACTAATGCTGACAATTTAGAGGTACATCTTTTATGACAGAAAATTCTTCACTTTAAAAAAGTTCTATTACATCAAAGTCCTAAAGTTTATTTTAGTCACTGTGGATCAAAATCTTCTCTGAAATGGTGTTCGTATTCACTGCATGTTGTATTCATTCACCTCTTCCTCATATGGACTTGACCTTTGGTCACTGTGTTGTTCTTCAAATTAAAGGAAATTAATCAATGGGAGTTGAAATCAGTGGCTCAGCTGAATAGGAGTTACCCATGCATACCTGAGGTCTGAGTATGAACCATTTATGTTTAATTAAATGTAGTGGTCTGAGTGCAAACCAGATCTAATCTCTGTTTGTTACAATGCAGGAGTGAGCAAATCTAGTTAAGCAAAAGAATAGCAGCACTCTGTGGGATCTAAGGGGTTGGAGGCATTGTCAGAGGTCTAACACTGGAGCTTCATCTACACCAGGAATAGATTGTATAGATGACTTTAATTAATGCTGAGTTGTAGATTCTGGTACTTATGAATTTCTAAAATTAATAGAACACTATTGTAGGAAAGAACAGCTCTGCTTAAAAAGTATCAGCCAAAGACAGCATGCCTTTGTATTAACTCAGTTTTTAGATAGGCATTTAAAGCTATGCCAAATATTTCTAAGGTTTTAAAACTTGATATCTTCCTTTTAATGTTTATCAGACTTTGTGGTGAGATTTTCTTGGAAACTCACTGATTGTGAGCACACTTACAAAAGCATGATACATGCACGGTCTTTCTAAAGGATGCAACAGGGAATGTAATGCCATCTTTTTCTCTAAAAATTATAGTGGTACTTTTAACCCAAATAATGCAGTCTTTTTCAGGTGGTTCAAAGCTGATTTTTTTTTCCAGAATAAAATCCAGATTTTATTCTGAAATCTCATAATCTGTATTTGGCATAGGCTAGGAACAGAACCTGAGGGAGTGTTTATTCCTACTGAGCTCAGAGGATATAGTATGGAAGCTAATCTGTACCCTTAATGTTAGGGATAATCCTTCCGCATTTCCTCTAAAGACTCTTCTATGGAATCCTATTAGGCAGATAATAAAAGATCAGGTTTTTATCAGTCAAAACTATTTTGGCAGTATTAAATATGCTTTTTTTTAAAAGAACAAAAGTTGCTAAAAAGCCACATTTTGTGGTTTCAAAATTCATAAATCTTCTTCTGTCTGTAGTATATTTGATAAGACACAGACAAAAGCAGAAAGCAATCCCAGAAGAGGTGGTTTGTTATTAGGGCAGAGACATCCTCCCACCCCCTTAGTTGTTAGGCCATTGGTTACTTTCATTTACTGAACTCCGTAGTATATTTGATTTATACAAATAACGGCACTGATTTATACAAATAACTACTACACTGAAAAATCAGTGTAATAGAATCTTGGGATTTTGCAAGAATGTAGTGGGTTTGTTCGCTTCTTTTACTTTTTGTGAGATAAAAGTTAGGAGAAGGGCGAAAGCAGGCTAAACACTTTAAAGAATATAAAGAAGTTTATTACTAACAAAATTAAAAGTAAAAAGAAATAATAAGAAACTAAAGCAAACCCCCCTTTCCCTGTAACACCTCACTCTTTTTCCCAAATTGCACAAAGGATAACAAACGTGATTCAGGTCAGTATTGCAGTTCTTGAAAGTCTCTTCCATATTTGAGGGAAAAAGAGGTTTCTTCTGCTTAGTGTGGTTTATAAACTGCTACAAGCAAAACCAGACTCGCCCAGAAACCTGCTGCCGTGAAAAAAACATTTCTCTCATGAATCTTGCAGTCTTCTCACACTGCCATCATGGGTATCTCTTTTAAGGATAAGCAAATTCCAGCCTGAAAATAACGACTCTCTCCTTTAGCAAAGTCTCTAAAAGCTTCTCACAGTTTTTTTTTAAGTGACCCAGCATGACCACTTCTCTTTTTCTGCAGGCTGCACACAGAATTCTCTTCCCCCCCCCATGTCTTTCACAGAGAAATAAAACAGTTTGTGACATTACAGTTTCTTACTACGATATGCAAGAAGCGTTTTTAAGCTACGCGCGAAGAACACACTGCCGCCCTCTTTTCCAGTCACCATCTTAGCTCCGTCCCATGTGACTCACTTTCTGTTTCTCTTTGACCTTGAAATTTCTATGATGGAGAGCTGACCCTGCTCAGGCTGCACGATGGAGAAAAAACTTCGCTCTCTTTATGCTGCTGGCTGCATGGTGTCTTCTTCAATTCGGTGCAAGTTGTGCTGGCTTCAGAAAGCTCCGCCGGGTCCGTGCGGAGCCTCACTGACCACGCGGCGGGGGGTGAAACTCGCCAGTCCCCAAGAGCCGCTCTGAGTAAGTTTAGCTGTGCAGCAAATCGTAGTTGTTTTCAGCTGCTGTGGCTCTGAGATAGTTTTTCTTGAAGCGACCCAGGGGGCTGTGCTGCTGCGCCAGAGGGGAAGAGGGGAGGGCGCGGGGGTCCCGGCCCGGCCACCCCTCCGAGAGAGACTGGAAACCAGAAGCTCCCTTTCTCGCGGCCGTGCTGACTTTTATATGCAAAATTGCGAGAAGCGATTAGTCTAAAACTCTGTCTATCAACTCAGTTTTCAACCCACCACAAAGAGTGAGATATGGCTGCCATTTTTCTCAGCCTCCTGTGGAACGTATTTCACGCCAGTCTGTATTTCCACTTCTAAACTACCACTGGTTACAGGAGCTGTAGCTGTTACATTGTCTTTGCTTTGTGAAGGGTAGACCTGTCACTCTTATTAATTTTTCTTCTCTATGGGTTCATTTATGACAACCTAGTCAAAGCTCCCGTGATGTCCAGTGTTCTTGGCAGTAATTGCACAAGTAGAATTTCCTAAAATATTGCTGCACAAGGAAATAGTAATGTATAGTTCTATATATAGAATTGAAATGTGGTTGGGAAAAAGAGAAATACAAAAACATTGATTGTATAGGTTGTTTGTTTTATATAATAAACTCACTGTGATTGCCAGCTAAAAATGAATGTGGGGTTTTGGGTTTGTTTGTTTTTGTTTGTTTGTTTTTTAATCCAGAATTCATGAGGTGCTCGCTGAAGCAAAGTGATTAGGTTAAGATATTTTTTCTTCTTGTTCCAGTGAGCTAATGCTGTTTGAAGCCCAAAAATACTGCCTTAAGTCTCAATTTTCTCACTGTTGAAAGCATTTTATTATAAAAAACATTGAAGAAAAAGAATCTTACTTGAATTATATCAGCATGCAAGAAAAGAGTAGTGTTAAAACATTCCTTTGAAAGATTTTAGTGTTATTAGTACTGTGCAAGATCTGAGGAGCAGAGAAGTCATTTGCCAAATGTAGCAAAATATAAAAACGTCATTAGTTTTGCAGAAGATTTTTAGATGGTGTATGACGCATATAAAAATGATGTATTGGAAAAAACTGCTTTCAGATGCTTTTTGTGCCCTCTTTCCAGCCACTGGACATTGGTTTTTACAATACAATACCTTTAGCTTGCTTACCTGCTTACATGAGGATTTTGTGCATTTGCGGTAGGGTTTGATAATTTGAAATGCTCAGCTGTATAATCTAATCTAGCTCCAGAGAAAAATCTTGTCCTTTCTCAAGAATTCTTTATTTTCATTCAGAGCAGGGCAGAGTATGTTTAGGATGTTCAAAGCCAACGTGGCGACGAACAGTGTAAGCAGATGAAATCTCTGGAAAACTGTAACTGTTCTGTTCTGATTTGCAACTAACATCTAATGCAAGATTAAAATCTTTAAGTTTGTATGTCTTGAATTTAGAAGTCGTGGATGTATGATGAGAAGACACATCATGTGAACAATGGCCTCTGCCCTTTTAGATGTCAGGCATGCACTGATACCTATACAGATAAAACTCCTTAGTGTAAATTCTGCCTTTGTTTGGATATATACAATGCCTTGTAAGCTGTTGAAGATTCACTTGAGTGATTGAGAATTTGAAATGGGCCTCTTTTTTTTTTCCTCCTTCTGAATATAATGTAAAAGATCATCTCCTGTGCAGTATTATAGTTTCATATAAAAACATAAGGTTGTGTGGATATATTTGACCTTAGGGAATATCCACAAAGATTAGCATCAGACAAGATAAATAAACCATTACTTTTTTTTGCTGTGAAATCTGTGATTGGGCAAGAAGTTTAATTTGTTACTGAAACATTTTATTGCTCTTAAATTTGTATTTGTATCATATATTATGCTGCATTCTCATGTCGCCTCAGTATTTCCATAGTGCTACAGAGTTCTGTAAATAAAAAAATATGAGCTTGCCAGGCAATTTTGTATTACTTTAATAGATTATAGTGCAGATTGCCACATGCAATTGATAATACTTGCTATAGTCAAGCTAAAATGAATGAAAAATCCCAGGCTTTGTCATAAAATAAAACTGAGCCCTCAAGATCCATCTCTAATATGGCTAATTACAAGTTGTCTTCTCAGTGCAAATACATAGCTGGATCTTTATGTCCAGATAGTAAAACCTTACTGAAGATGAGAATCAGCTTGATTTCATATTGACTAGTTTTTCCTGTCTCTCATGATTACTTTGGCCCCAGTTCCTGTCCACCACCCTCCTTCTCGAAGATTCGGCCAGTTGTAGATGCAAGCTCTGTGTTTTTCCCCTTATGGCTCTGCTAAACGAGAGTTTTGCCACCAGATCACATTACCCACGACAGATGTAGTTTGTGTAAACTGCTTGCTCACACCTCTGCCTACTCACATTTAGAGTAACCAAAACTATTGCTGCCACCCACCAACCCTGTACATTTAAACCCCAGGTTTAGAAGCCTGGCAGTCTCAGGTGCCAAGAAACCTTACAGAGTTACTTGCGTGCTGCCTTTGCCCAGCTTCACTGTCCCAGCCCTGCCTCTCAGCTCCTCCCCATCTGGCCAGGTCATATTGCTGAAATTGAAGACTCTCTGAAATTAATTTATTCCCAGAAGGGAATGCGGAAGACTTAGCTCGTACAGGTCATCTTCATTTCACTGAGCTTAAAAGGTGTTACGGTGCATGTTGGAGTGTGAAGGGTGGAAGTGAAACACATGCATAGAACCTGTGCTTTTGTTCGAGTAGAATGCCCCTTGGGATAGCAGCACCTTACCACTTCTGCCCTCATGTGTGTGTGAAGGAGGCTGATGCTGTGAAATTGCACCAGCTGTTGCTATGTTTGCAGCAAGGACCCTGGTTGCTAAAAGGATTATGACTGTGGAATTTTTACCGTTGAATTGATATTTATTGTGCACAGATTTTTACAATTTGTAATGACAAATTTATTTCTGATTTACAGATGTATATTTTCCCAACTTAGAAAAAACATCACCAGTGGTGTTTTGCTTGAGGATCAACATACTGGCTTTCATATTTCAAATTATCCTGTATGAAAGCATGAACTCTATTCCCTGCACTGTAATCTTGAGTCATGCTAGGAGTCAGATGGAGAGCTGCATTCCTTGCCGAATGGCAGGATGGTTTCCCAGAGAAGCCTAGGAAATTAATTCTCCTGGGAAGCAGCTGTCCGTATGGTGCATGAAAGCTAAAAGTGTAGCAGATGTTGAAGGGTGGATGCTGTGGACATGTAGATGAGAGCAGTTGCAGTAGCTGATTGTGGTGATGTGGGAGATGTGTGGAGACAGCACAGCTGTGTGTGGTGGCACATGGGCAAGCCTGGGGGAATGGTCTCAATACCCTGAAAATCCTAAATCTGTTGACTGGAACATACTGAGTTATTTTTTTTTTCAGCAATAATTTCCATTATAATTATTTTAAAATACAAGAGAACTACATTGTACAGGTAGCAGGTAGCATTTCAGGAGATAACAAGTACTTTTGAAGTCAAACGTTGATGCCACCCCTTTCCCCAATATAAAATGAAGTATTTTGTCTATACCTTTATGCAATATGTTTTTGTAGGCTTTGTCAGAAGGAAATAATGCTCTGCATCTGCAGTAATGTCAGATCTCCATGGTTTATTAATCTCACAGTAGGCTGGAATTTAAACAGTTTTCTTACGGCTCTCTCCTTCTTGTTGCCATGTAGTTCTTAATAGTAGGGAAGAAAGCTACAATCTTTTATGCTGGAAAAAAAAAAGAATATTGAAGGCCTCTGTCATGTTTTTTTAAGCACACTCTTCAGTTTCATGAGCCTGACAAAAGGAAGAGAGTAACCAAAATAACCTCAAAAGCTGGAGAAGGCCCACAGTTCAGCAGTGCTTTCATCATTATTATTCATTTGAACTGATTAAAATTCTTTTGTAAATTATGTGTAGTCAATCAACAACTGGAGGGGCAAATCTGGAGCGAAATCTGCTTAGTGTAGCTTTTTTAAATCTCTGTGTCCTATCTCTTCACGTGATACTGTGTTTTATTCAGCACTTTGCATGGTGAAACACCAGTTTTGTGTCTGAGTTGCTGGCTGTGGTTCTTGGTCCTGTTCCTGTGTCATTCATGGCACTGGCTGTATACCAGCAATGCAGTTACATTTTTTTCTTGCCTCTACATCTAAAATACACCCATGAAGAATGCAAAAAACCAAACCAACAAACGACAACAGAAAGGCAAAATTTTTGTTAATAGAGAGTTGTTTAAAAATATGTGTCTTGGGGAATGAGAGTGTAGACTAGCAAACTTTGTTTTTTGCTTGAATTAATGAGCAGTGACTAAACTGTATTGTCAAGTGTATTTGTATATATTGCTTCAAAATATTTGGTGTTCACATTCAAATTTCTGTCCCCAGTGTGGCACAGAAATTATGTACTGAAATATAGATAGAGTTTGGAATGCCAGTTCATCAGTTAATGTGCGTTCAGCTGTCTTGTCAGGATGAATGCGATACTGAAATTCTCCAAAAAGGGGGTTCTAGTCTACTCCAGTGCTGTTTTTGAAGGCCCTGCTTCTGGGGTGTACAGTGATCATGGAGAAAGTTTTTTGTCTTTGTTAATGATGAGACAACAAATTAGGATTTAGGAATCTGTCTCTCCTGGGAATTTGCCTGATACCATCCTTTCAGAACAGTCATTGGATCTTAATGACTTGCATCAAAGATTGACTCTCCAGTGATGGTCTGTCGAAGATTCTTACTATATTTCAGAGAGGTAGGGAGGAAAAAAACTCCCACACAATTACAATAGAGATGCATGATTATATATTTTTTAATCAAATGACTAATGTTTTAGACCAATGTGCTGCATTCACTTAGTTGCGTAGAGAAGAGTCAAAGTTTGTGGTCAGATTGCAGGTGGAGAGGTAAAACACTAAAAGTCACTTTCTGGCTTTCAGTTTCCTGAATGACATGTATTTTCACCATACTTAGGGGAAATAATGGAAGCTTCAGGCCTGTCATGTCTGTAATGACTTTTCTTATTGGCTCCTTTGATAGGAGAGGTTAGAAAAGCTTTTGGAGTTTTCTGAGAATTCATACAGAATGAAAATAAAACCCTGATATTGCCTCTTTTCTTGCATTTTTCTGCACAAAAGTACGTGTGATGGGTATTTTTTTTAGTGGTCCGTAGATATTGCTCAGTGCAAAGGCTAATGCATTCTTGAATATGTCTTTGTGGTGTGAGAGACTCATTAAACCTATCTATTTGCAGTTGCACACAAAAACCAGTCCTTAATTGCCTCCCTGGATATGGACAAGAGCTTAAAAAGAAGAAAAATATAAAAGATTAAAAGAGCATAATGACATCTCCAAAAGATGAAAGATATGATCTAAATGTTTAAAAAAACCAGGAGAAAAGCTTGAAATCTCTTTCTGTTTCCCCAAGTTAAGTAGGAAAACTTTGAAGATGACAGTAATTTTCCATTGTGTTTCATCTTTTTCATAATAACATATTTTGAAATCTGGAATGAGTGTATCACCTAATAATGTTTTTTAGGGCTACATAAGTTGTAGTATAAAGCACAATATAAACAAGATTTTCTTCTAGTTTTTGCCATAATAACTAAAGATTTCATTTTAAATAATTCTGATTGGATGCCTACTTGGGTAAGGCATTCCTAAAGAAAAAGGAGATTGATGCTGGTGATTTATCAGGTGTTGTTCTACAACTTAGTTGCAAACTCAGATCTTAAGGGCTCAAAGTCACGAGGTCTTGTTTTCGAATGAAGTGTATAAACATGATTCTGACTATTTGTGGTCATGAAAGATCCCATGGTGCTTTTGGGGATAAACCCTCCCATCCTGGCCAAACTCAGTTTTGGTTAGTTCCATGGTGATTACTTCATTCTCCCTGCAGTTTCAGTTAGATGTGATGTTCCTTGCTTCCCATTCTGAATCCCTGGTATGAGTTGCTTTGATGTTGCTTAGCCTATAGGTTTCAGCCTGAAGGAGATTGCTGTTCAGCACAGAGATAAGTGGTTTGCTAGTTAGGTAAGAAGGTTCTGGATTTATTTGGAAAAAATGCTTTTGCTAGGTAGAGATGATAATTTCAACACCAGCACAGGCAACGTGAATTTACATATGCTGGGCAAATGTCTGACCTGTTCTAATGAACACTAATAATATATGTAATAATATGATGATGATGTCTGGTGATGTACGTAATAATCTCTGTCAGGGAGATGAAGAGAGGTTGTATTTTCCAAATGCCAGAAGTTGCTGGAAAATTTTTGACTAATGGTTCAAAACCAGTATTCAGTTTTTTTTTTTATCTGAACAGAGAAGTGTAGATTTCCTGTGTAACAGATGCCAGTGCTTATGGATGTGTCCACCCACTATAAAGGGATTGGTGTGCTATGTCTATAGTAAATGGAATTACTACTTCTGTTTAATAATCAAAGCTCCCCTCATTTCAGAACACCAAGGAATCTGGAGTTTTTCATTGATTTTGACACTGTCTGTTTCTAACAAAGTAGTTTGTTTAATTTTCCTGTGCGTTATTTGGAAGGGGTGAATGTGACTAGCATACTGATTATCAAGATTCTCAACTCATGTCCTGCAAATTTCTTTCTTGCTGAAGAGATGCCAAATTATTCAACAGGGGAGTGAAACATTTCCTTTATAGTTTCAGAGTCACAGTTTGTGTCAGATGGACTTTGATGGCACTTAGCAGAGAGAGGTTCTGTACTGCTGCTTTGTAATTTCAAGAATGTTTTTGCTGTACCTCTTACAGGAAGATAGTACATCTTTGCAGTAAAGTTGTGTATCTTTGGAGTGAATGGCTTTTGGTATGGAGTAGAAACCCTTTTTCTTGATACAGCATTGATATGAAGAGCTTCAGTCAACAGCCCTGTATTTACAGGTTGCTTAAAAGGTCCCCAGAAACCATAAGTCAATAACCTTTCCTAGCTATTAGGTGTGTTTCTGTAATACATGCTGATGTGTGTTTGTGTGCACATAGGAATACCTGCATTAATATTGCATGCTGAATTTTTTGTGGAGTGATTTATACTTGATTTTGTGTCTGTCCTTGTAAACATGCAGGCAACGATGGATCTGCTTGTTTTCAAGGAGTTTGGTGACAGTGCTAATTTGGCTTTGGCAGGAAGAGCCTGAGCTCCATCTCACAGCCTGTGTCTAGGCAGTGGGGTGGAAGAAAGTACAGTCCCTTGGCCGTCATGACCGAAAACCGAAGGCTGGAATCTGTCCTAGCAGCTTTGCTTTCCATGGAGACTAGGATACAGCAGGTACATGGGATAGTTGGCAGCTACAAACTCTCTCACACAACACTCACACCAAAAGTGATTTTACCAAATATGTCTCGTTCCAACAGAAGACAAAATGTTCTTTACCCTTCTGTTCTTGCACAGGTGGGTTTAAAGATGGGGAGAAGTAATTCGCTAAGTTGGGAATACCACCTTCATCTGACTTAAGGTGAAGTCAGATGGTTGACCCAGCATTAGGAGGAAAAGAGTTTGTGTTATGTGAACTGGAGATTTTTGAGAATTTAAGGATTCTCCCTAAGTTATGACACCTTAGGACTTCAAACAAGATGTTCAGAATCCCCTCCTTGTAAATGACTTCTCTTTGTTTATGCGCACAATAGGGAGCACAGGCACCTGTCTGGGGCCATCTGAACTGTGCCCATATGAGATCCCCCAAACAGATGAGTTTCCCAGCCCCGAGTCTCTGGCTTGCAGGAGGAGGCTGTAAGAGTGCAGCCCGAGCTGAGAGAATGCCCCCAGCACTCCTGAGAGAGATTTCCATTTTAAGGATGCCCTTTAAACGTGAGGTTTTTGGGGCTGGTGTTTAAATTGCTTGCGATGGATAAGGTGTAGTGTGCTTCATTCTCTGCATATCCTATTGTCTACCTCAGGCTGTAGCTGAGCTTCCTGCATGTTGGGTGTGTGACATTTCACTGGCAATCCCAGTCCTTTCTGTCTTCCTCATGGTCTCCAGCTGGACCCCAGTAAGATGAAGGCCGTCTTTCTGTCTAGGAGGAAGTTTGTGCATAAAAAAAATCAGGCTTTAAATGAGGAGTGAGCTTAAATCTTATCTTTGCCCAATGCACTTATCTTTGATCATCATGCTGTAGAAGAGGAGCAAAGGCTTTGTGTCTCTAACAATATTTCTGGTTTGAATTTCTTTTATCGATTTCATTAGCATCGCAATACAACTCTGCTTTTAAAGACACTGTGCTTTACTTAAAAAGATTTTAACAAAACAGCAGATGAAAAATCTCACATGTAATTGTATTGTTCTTTGAAACTGTTCAGATTTTTTTGCTATCACATGGACCTTTCACTTCTGTCTTAAGCAAAAATAATTGCAGGTCTTCTGCAATGAGTTACATGAAGAAGTCATTATTATTTCATTCAGATGTTTAGAAGCCAGATTTTAGATGCTGTTTGAGGTGCTGACATGAGCACTTTCAGTGAGCTACAGCAGCTGTTGTGCAGTTACTGCTCCTTAGCTAATGCTCTGAGACCAGCAGATTATTTATATTTCATTAACATTTAATTAGCCCACTGTACCTATGCCTGAATAATGACAGATGGATACAGTGAACTTGAGGACTATCTGGCTTTTTAAAGTTTATAATTTTAAACCTGTTTTTCTCTTTCTTCTTGCCTTCCTTTTACCAATCTGGCATTATGGTAGATTTTATTTTATTTTAATCAGCCTTTGGATACTTAGACTTGGAGAGGGAAGTAAGCCTCATCATAGCATCAGCAATCACAGAATGCTGTAAGAGTGTGGCAATTTCATGTTCCTTAAGAGAATGTCTCAAAATGACCTTTCCCAACGGATTGTGGTATGGATACACACAGAATCATTTGAAGGGCAGGAAATGCAAAAACAGTGTCAGCCACTTCAAAGGGGTTGCTCCAAACATCAGGTTATCCTTGAATTACTGGGAAAGAAATCTGACCAAAGTACTTGTTCAAACGAATATTTTAGTTTTTTTGTATAGTCCTTTAATGACATGAGAAGCCTTTATGCTTTTGTGAGAATGATTTTTAGTTGGTTTTTTTTCCTAAATAACATTTAATTGAAGTTATAGAAAATTATATAGATTCTTTGCTTCTTTTTATGGACCCTGTGCTGGAATATTAAAATGCAGAAAATGGCTACAGCATCAAATTCAGAAATATTAAATTATTTTCTAGCATTAGGAGGGAAGTAGTGAAAAGGAAACACCTCAAAATAAGGAAAAACTGATTATTGTTCTGAAATGCAACGAGTTTGATGTGAGACTGTTCACTGATTTTAGTATGGAGAAGTAACAAGGCACTTTCCTTTCTTGTAATTCTTGGGAATCTAGTAAATATCCAGAAAACTGAAAAACGAAAGCAACAGGCAGTATTATTGAATTCTGTCCACTTTTGGCTCTTTTCCCTGTATCCTTTGTTCTCAGAGGAAAGTCTGGTTTACATCTGCTTAGAAAAATATTTGATATGACTCCTAGATAGAAATAACTAGAAATAGTAGACTTTGCTTACAGAGTCTAGAAGAGGATTGAAAGCACTGTTCCTCAGAGTGCCAGGGAGATCTTTGATAAATGTGCATTATATCCACACATACTCTGTTCACTTACTGTTCAAGTCTGTGAAGTCAAATAAGTCCAATGGGAATCATACTCCTTACCACAAATGCCTAAATACTAAATCTGATTGGATTTATAAGGACAATGAAAAAGAAGAGCTGTCGTAACATTTGATTTTTATTTTCATGGCCTAGCTCAAGTTTATATTGGTGCCATCAATAAAAAACACCAGTAAATTCAACGCAAAAAGATTACCTCTTCAGATATGGTCAGTGGTATCTGCTTGGTTAAAGTGATGACTGTTGACTCCTTTGTGATGAAAACCTATCCAGAAGTCAGGTCAATATATCTTTCTCAGCATCATACAGCCAACAGGAACCCTGACCCTATCTCAGGAAGGAAGAAAATTTGTCAAAGGAAGAAGTTTGCTAAGAACTCTCTGTCCTGTAAAGCTGAGGGATGCTGGAAGGACAAAAAGCAGCTTGAGCAAGTAAAGGTTGGAAAGACATATGTTGCCCTTACCTCTGCCTGTTGGGATCTGTCAGTTAGTTCATTTAATGTTCTTCTTTCATGACTGAAATGGTTCACCTGGGAAGTCAGTAGTGAAAATGTCCTCATAAACCCAGAGTCTGCCTGGCTGCCCTCTGCCATACATCACCTCCTGGCTGTAAGAAGGGAGAGTTTGTCTGAAGTGAAGGAAGACATTGCAAGGAAAGCTGGTTTATAAACCTACATCAGGTGTAATGTAGTTCTGAGAATGTTGGTTTATGCCAAAACCAGTTGTCTGTCATTTCCAAATGCAGGTGTGAAAACCAGGTGGTGACAGTGTTTCATATGTCATGTGTGAGGTTTGGGAAATGATATTTGAAAAGAAGCTAACATAAAATAACCACTTTAACCACCCCGAAATTCCCACCTGGAGCAGCACAGGGCATCACTGGTGTTTGTGTCTGCCATAGTAGCATTGAACTATTTTAATTTCTAAGTATGAAGCCAGGCACAAACACTTGTGTTTTGGAAAGCTGAATATTTTCATTCTCCACAGCAGACCATTTTATTTGTTGAAAAATTGAAAGTAACATTTGCAGTTGAAAAATTCTATTTTCAACCCTCAAAGAAGAGAGGAAATGAAGATTAATACATTCTGAATTAATTCTTTTTGTTTTCTTTTGTGTGAATTTTTAAAAGAATGAGCTCTATTTCTTTGTAAGACTCTTACAGCTATTCTTCTATCTTCAAAAATATCACTATGCGAACTGATGACTGCATACCCCCAGGGATATTGCAATATAAAAATTCTGGTTTTATGAAACTAATCTCTGTAAAATTGGATAGAAAACATAAGCAGCAAAGCTCTTGAAGAAAATCTGTTGACTATAGCAATTACATATGCCATTTCAATGCTGCCAAAGGGTGATCACAACTCAAAGGTATTGTTTACACGTAGAAATATATCATTTCCTCTGTTTAAAACTCTTGATCAACACAATATTTGTGTATATTTGTTTGGTAACCACAGTTTGAAGGGTTTCCTCAATGCAATTTTCAGTTCATACCGTAATTAGTTTTTCACAGTTTTACTTAAAAAAAATATTTTTAATTTAAAAAATTATATTATTTGTGGAGATGGAAAAAATACCAGGATCTACACTTCCAGTTCCTGCCATCCTGCATGATGTCATGGGAGAATACAGAAGTGGAACTGTAGACTACTGAGCAGGACTTAGTTTCTTACATTCATATTTTATGTCGTCTGTCTAATTTTTACCCCCCAAATTTGCCATTCACACAATAGTCTCTTAATACTCTTGTGATATTAGATGTGAATTCAGGAATTCTTGTGGCTCTGACAGAATTTTTGTTTTCAGGTACTCAGAGTAAAATGCATTTGGTAGATCTCTGTGATATTACAAATGATGAGGAAGGATATTCAGCTTTGAGTGCTAATTCTAATAAAATTATAAGAGATGATTTTGTGATTATACTTTAAAAAATCTGAAAACATCCCAATAATAGACATTATTCCCAAACTAGTTTTTTTTGTGCTAAGTATGAGCGGGGAGAAGAAACTTTATGAAGTTATTTGTATCAAAGTTTGCAAAGAGATTATCATACATATGTCACAACAAATTGGTGTCATTGTTTGGACATGAACTAAAAAATGAGACCACAACGCTTTTGAAACAGCTACACAAAATTATATAACTCTTCTAAAAAGTAAATCACACTTGTTTTCATGTATTTCTCTTTCACCATATTAAATCTCCTTTCTGACAGCTAAAAGGAAATTACTGTGATTAAGGGAGTGAATCTTTATCAGTAGCTGACAGGTGGAAAAAAAGTTAAGTCCATATAAACAGTTATTTATAACAGCATTTAGCTGGAAAATGACAATCACTGAGCATTTGATTTATGTAATTTTCCAGGACAGTAGAAATACCTTCTGCAGTCCACCAGGCATTTTTTTATGAGCCTGTTTGAGCCTGTTACTGAAGCATGGAAGTCTGCCTGCTCACTCCAGAAGGAACAAGATAAATGCAAAACAGGATACCGTTGTGTAGCAGATAATGCATTTACAGATTCTGGTCCTGCTTAGAAATTCCTTTATAAAGTCAAGTTGATATTTAACGTTGGTTTTTTTTTGTTTGTTTTTTTTTTTTTTAAATCCTGAAGTGCACACAGTGGCCAAACTCTGCCTGCAGAGTTTAGTCTGCTACAATAAATGGGAGCGTGGCACAGCCATTGAGGATTTGCCTGGTAGGGGCAGACTAGTGGTATTAACATCACTCTCTTTTCCATCTTTTTTGTGTTTCTGCTGTCCCAGAGGAGGAATTCTTTGTCATGTCACTAGATGCTTAGCTGGTGTTCAGGGTGGAGGGATGAGTCCCCTATCTGTGTCATATGTTACTGAGAAACATTGGTAAAACTGGTTATTTGAAAACTCTGGAACTGCTCTGTGCCATATTATATTGCTTTCTACAATGGGATGATGGTTACAAAAGCCAAAATGTGGTGAGGCTGTCTTTTCTTTTTGTTGATGTTCCTGGCAAATACTGAGACAGAAAGCACCAACCTTAGTCTTAACTAGAAATTAATCTTATGACAGGCAGAATTTTACGGTTTTGAAAAGATAGGACTAAGCAGCTACATGTTTTGAGGCTCAGCTGAAGAAGCTGTGATGCTTTGGGATTACTTCAGCTCCCCTTAGTTCCTCTCAGTTTGCAGGTGCTGTACAAAACTTGTATTTTGCTCATGCCATGCTTTTCCAGCTGTTGAATAAAAGTGTTTCATTTTGCAGGTATCCAGTAAAAAGTGGGTGGACCAGGCAAATCTCTGGGGTTCTGGAGAGCTGAAAGAGTTAGTCCAGGATCACAGCAAACATATCCCCATGGAATTCTTTAAGGGGGAAAAGGTTTCAGTATTGATAGAATACAGTTTCAAATCCCATGATGGTGTGAACACACACAAGTCAGAGAGATGATATCAAGCTAATTTGTGGAGGAGCTGTACTGACCAGGATTAAAGCTCTAGGAAAAAGCTGATGAAAGTTGAAAACAGAAATTAATCATTCAGTAATCATAGCCAAAAATGACTCATTATAAAATAGTTTTTCTGTCAACAACCTGTTTTCCATTTTTTTTCTGCAAGTTTGCACCCTCCACCAGCTGCTTTTGTCTGTGGGCAGTGCCTTATAAAGTAGTGGTGAATTAATGTTGCCCAGAAAGGCTCATTGAAGAAGACAGCCTTTGCTACAAAAATTCCACACTTCAGATGAGGCCTTAGGTCAGCCTTATTGTGCCCTACAAGAAAACAATAGCATCCTAAAACCCAATTGTTATTGTTGCATGAAGGGTACAGGAGAAAATTGTATTTGACCTTTGCCTTTGCATGCAGATCTTGACAAAATATGGTCACTCTGATTGCAGGTTTCTTTTATCTGTTTGTTAAAGCCTTCCTCTGCTGTGGTATTGCAGTTGATGATTTTACAGTGCTTTCCCTAGCAAGCACCAGTTAATCATAAGGTGCTAAGATTTTTTCCTTATGTCTCAGTACAGAAATTTAATAGGGGTTTCAGTGCTTCAAGGAAGAAAAGTTAAGTAGTCTGCTAGCTGAGCTTCCTCATTATATTACCTTATGCTTAGCTTCTCAGATGAAATGAGTAATAATTTTCTTCCTTGGCAGGATTAGCTCTACAGAAGCACCATAAGCATCCAGTCAGGCAATTCAGTGTGTTGAACTGTTTTTAATACATCCATTTGAATACCAGTTTAATGTGGTTTGCTATGATTCTGCCATTGCACATAAAAAGGCATATCTTTTATCAATTTTTTTAAAATTAATTTTGAGCTCACTATGTGTTAGGGTATATATATGTAACTAATGATTCGTGGAGGTGTACATCTCTGTTGCACAAGATGCATCAGTTGTTTGAATAATTAGATAGAGGCACTGAATGTGGACTATGAAATAGAAATATTCAAGCGGAAATCCTAATCTGCCACAATAATTTAATGAAAAGGTTTGTCATTGCCTCTTGTAAATCTTGAACAGTTATCTTGCAAAGCCGCAACGGCATAAAATTTAGCTTAGTGAAATAGAGGTGCTTTTCTAATGTCCTGGGGTTTATCAGCTATGGAAATAAGCATTTTAGAAATAATATATAAAAAAACCACTGAAATTTTAATAATGTAGATGAATTGCTTCTGAAATGTGTGGCGTTTTAAGTAGAGGGTTAAAGAGATCTTGGAACTAGGTAATAAGGTGGGAAAGGTCTAAATGCTTTGTCATTGGCAGTGCAGAAGACTTAAATATAAATGTAAAGATAATGAGGAAAAAAAAGTAATAGCTCCTCTTATTCTGTGTGCCTGTCACAATGTATTTCCTACCTCTCAATTACGTGTCTTTCCTGAGAGTGAATTTTTCCAGATTTTTCTAGATATTTTTCCTCTAATGGTTCAGTCTCACATTTTGGCTTTAGCAGCCATAGCTCAGAAAACAGAGCAATCAAAGTTATTTTCGATCTCAGTATGGAGTTGTACTTCCATGTGGTGCCCTGCCCTGTGCTGGAGGACATGGCCCTGTCTTTGTCGTCGGTACGAGCTGACTCTGTAGCTGTGTTCTATTTTCCACGTTAATAGATTACATCTTGTGCAGGATCATGACAGAGTTCCTTTGGACTTGAGACAAAGGGAAGTGTTTGTCATTTCTTAACTTCTTAGCATATTATTGCGGGCCCGTCTCGTCTCATGGCATCCTGTGACAGGATGATGAAGATCAAACGTTATTTGTCAGAGTGATATGACAAACCAGTGATAAATTATTGAGTCTCATTTGACAGCAGTTAGTGGTGGAGAAGGCCTTTGAGTCATCAATTTGGAAACTTAAGGGTGTTAAAAGAAGGCGTTCCTTGCCAGGGAAGACCGAAATAAATCACTTTGTAGACTCAGCTGGCTTTTATGAGATGATGATTTGCTTTTCTGCCTTCCCCTCCCTCCCCCACCCCAATATTATGATTTATTTAATTTGTCAGTATTTTACCATTCTCAAATGAACCTAAGTAAATTATCATGATGATAACAGCATGATTGCTTTCCAAGATTCTAATGGCTGCAACCTCTGGTTTCCTTTTCTGTGATCAAAAGTCATGGTGGAAGGAGCTAAGTTAATAAATTACAGGATTTATAGGTGCTAGGAAGAATCTAGATTTGTGTTTCTTAAATGCTTTTGTGAGCTAGGTAGGGTTTCCAGTATCTGTTGGAGAATGGCAAGGGATGTACATTTTAAATGTGGGGTTTATATGGTGTGTTTGGAGTTGTTCTTCTATATTTGGCTGCATTAACACAGTATAATTTTGCTTTTTGTGAATTTCACTTTACTGGTTCTGCTGAGTCTTCTTGCCATTCAACTCACTTGGAAGGAGATTTGAGAGAAATGACTGCATGAAGTATGCAGAGAAAAGTAAAGGGAGTTATGGTTTTATTTTCTGTTTGTTTCTTTCTATTTTTGTGTATGTTTGTGAAAGAATTTAAGATATTCCCCCGGGCTGGGAAAGCGTTTTGCTTCTCTGAATGGGAGCAGTTGCTTGGAATCAATGAGGGCTCTGTCACTGATACCAGCTGGAGCATTAGTCAACTTGTTGCAAGATTTGCCAACAAAACCTGGCCATGGTAAAATAAAATTTATATCTCCAAATATTTCAGGCCTAAGACTTGTCACATATATTTTTCAGTTCATACTGTTCATTTTTTGCTACTATTTGAGAACTACAGATTAACTTACAATTTTTTTCCAAAATGCTGTAGCTTGATTATTTATCTCTTCTTTGGGATGATATATTAAGCTAATTTCTGCAAAAGCATAAGGATTTTATTTTTTTTTTATTAGTATTTTATCATGGTTGTGAAAGAAACTACACTATAGATAAATAATTCAATTTTTCACATTGGAGATTATACTACTACCCTGTATCTCAGACACATCCAGTATTTGTCTGGCAGTTAGTTTTTTCCTAAGATAAGAATAAAATTGTATTCACACTTAGAATTTTAAGCCTGTAAAACAAATTAGGTATTAACTTATATATATTTTATTACTTATTTTATTTTAGAAAGGATTCAGGTAATTGCAGATTTAAAAACTACAAACTAGGAGGTTTTATTGTCTAACCAAACTAGTTAGGTTTTAATGTCTTTGCTTTATTATATTTCTGTTATTATTGTAGGAGAGTATTTTTATAGCCTAGCAGTAATTCAGTCGTGTGTAAATTAATCTTTTTTTGACAATCTGAACTTACTTTGAGTGTCATATTTCAGCAAATGTCTGGGATTCTTCTTGTGGTTACAAATGGTGGATGTGTTTCTATTACCCAGTAGGCTAATCAAAATGCTTGAGTTAACGTTCACTGTTAGCTACTCAGTACCAAATACAAACTATCGAGTGATTAGCCCTTAATTTTTATCTGCTTTTATGTACTCACATAATAGAAATCATTAGAGGCACAAGGAAATAAAGAAGGCATGCCCTGACCACTCTTCACTTGTCCCCCAGGAGCCTGAAGTTCTTTAGTGCAAAGCTGCTTTCTGTCTTGTTAGAGCCCACTCTGTGTTGATGCATGGTGTAATCTTGGAAGTAGGAAAACAGCTCCATTCTTGCTTCCTCCCTCTGGTTTGCACTCATTTGGTAAAATAAGGGTGGAGCATGCTCTCATGGCTTAGATGCCTAAACACAATAAACAAAATCAGAGTGTCAATCTGACGGACGTAATCTGTAACAGAGCAGGTGTTGGACAATGCAGGTTATAATTTTCCGGTTTGGGATGTCTCTGACGTCCAATTTAGTCATTGTAAATGGAAAAAAATTCAGAAGGTCTTCTCCTGTGAATGTTTCTTGTGGATTAAGTGTTTCTGTTCTGAGCCTGTTCTACTTTTAGGCAACTTCTCTACCCACTGTACAGTAACTTTAGGTGCCCGAGTTAGGTCTGTGCTTTCTGCTCCAAGGAGCTGGGTTCTCAGCATCTGTTGCCTTGTTCAGTGTCACAACCTTTAAGTGTCTTTTGTGTCTTGCTACAAGTGACTGGATCACTCTGCATAATTTACTTGACATATTTAGCTTGTTTTTTTCTGGTTTAATGTTTGTGAAGAGAGTACATGTTAAATGAGTTATCTGAATAGCCCCAAAGAATGGCTTTGTCAAGTATTTTTAAAATCATGGTCTTAATTGCTTGAAATTCATACCCCAGATCCAAAATGTGTGCTATTTCATCAAGTTGATCTTACTCCTTTTGTCATGGCTTTTATTCCTTTTCCTGCATTGAAGTACCTGCCATGATTGCAAGCTGAAGATCACAATCTAGCATAGTGTATTTCCTGTGACATTTGACTAATTCTCATGAGAGTAAATGAGTCTTTCTCTCTAGTAGGACAAGTTAGCGCCCATTATTCCTCACAAAAATATGTCACCTATTTGTTTGAACATATAGCTGGATATTTTTTTGTTCCTTACAATTATGTCAGTGTGCAAGTGCATGTGTAGAGCTATCAAAGGAAAATAAATATATTTGAAACCAATTGTTGCCATTGATACTGGAAAATAAGACAGACCTGACTGGCAGACTAATAACCTGATGTGACAAGAATGATTGTGCTTTTCAGATACTGACAGGTTATATTGGATCACTGTTTATGTGAATACATTTTGACTGCCTTAGATCAGGTTTGTTGGTGTGTTTGGTTTTTTGTTTCCTTTTTAGAGTTATGGTGTCTCATAAGTTGTGTGTGTAAGTGCCAAGGTTAAAGTTACAAAATGATAATAGAAAACAGATTTTGTAGGTGCTTTGTTAGACCCTTGTGTCGCTGGGCATACTGGAATGTTGTGTTTTCCATTTTAAAATCTTGACTTTCAGATGATTTTTCATTGGGACTCTTCACATTGTTTATTTTTTGTTTTGAATATAAGCAAGGTGTAAGAATAGATCCAAAACAGGAGCCATTAATTGTCCCCATTTTCTAATCCTAGGGTGGGCTGAAGTATAAGAGGATCTCTAAGATTTATTTGGGTGAGGGAGTAGAGGGATCAGCAGAAACATTATTTTGTATAAAGGGAAGCTTGAGAAGAGTGTAGTGTTAAGATAGAGTTCCTTAAAGAAGAAATAATGAAAAAATACATGAACAATTACTGCCCTGAGGGAATGAAGAGCCTTCCAGCAACAAATGCCAGGAGGAGTGGCATTATCTAAGCAGTCCCTGTTTTGAGTGTAATAGGCAACCCAAGCTTCTCAAAATGTCTGAATTCATGCGCAACAGAGAGTCAGAAATGAATGGTGGGGTTAGCACGTGGAGGGAAGAAGGCTGTGCTTAAAAGAAGGTGCCTTCCCAGGAAGGCTGCTCTCCACCTGTGTCCTGTCTCTTTGTGGAGGTGGCAACTGTGTACACATCATCCCTGTCCTCCTGCGTGTGCCAAGGTTTTTGTGGAAATCACACCTAAGCACAAATGCTGGAGTGGTCCAGGACTGACCGCAAATGGCCTCTGGCCTGCAATTCACACATAACATGGGCATCTCAGAGCAAACCTGAATGGTCACCAGTTAGAATACAGGTCATATGTCAGCTACAGAATGCATTTGGTCTATTTTTATGAGTTATTTCCATCTTCGTTTGCAGATTAAATGTATCACCGTGAACAATCTGAAAAAAAAATGTTTAAAAGAAGGTAATTAGCAGATCTGAAGGTCTACTGCAGGTAAACTATTAAGCTGGCAACAGGCAAAATATCTTACCTTGTAATGGAGACTGAACTTCATTCAGAAGAGTTTGCTCTATGCAAAAGCCACCCTGTATTTCGTGCCATAGCTTTTCTAAAAAAAGTTAGAGTAATGTTGTTTCATAATGCTGTCTGTCAGGTCTTTGAGGAGCAACAGGATTTGGGAAGTTGGAATATTTTGTTGGAATGTTTTGTTGTGACAGATCCTAGCAGGACTGGCATTAATTGAAACACACCTTTGGAACAGGAGTGTTCAAAACTGGTAACCGCAAGAAAATGTTTTGATGAACAAGGAACCTAGGCAAGAAAGATTGATTATGGTAGTAAAGTTACTTGTTATGCTGTATTAGTGAAAATGGTGTTTAATTTGTAGATCTCTTCCTAGTCTTCATAGTCTGGCTTCAGAACCATGTTACATGCAAGTATTATGTGCAAATTCCTTGCTTTTAGTATCAACCAGCTTTGCATCTTCCTTATTACTAGCATGTTCTCCAAAAGAAAGTTGTGATTCCAAAATCAATTGCAGAAAGGTTTGATGTAAAAATCTCTTCCAGAAAGTTGTTGTAAAAATCCCTTTAATTTTCTAAAATACTACTAAAATCAGATGTTGAAATAAAAAGATAAAATGCATATTATGTTTGCTAGAGGTAATGTTTTCCAGAGTGCCTGGAAGTACAAAACACAATCAATGTTTCTGCCTCAAATACTTGAGCTGTTAGGTTTCACTGCACACAGGGAAGTGTACAGTGAACACATAGCCTAGATGGCAGCTGACTGTAATTCTTCAAGTTAGACATTTTTGAGTGTGTATTATTAGGGTGTATACTAAACTGAATGTGTGTTGTGGCTGAATGGGAGGTTACAAATGAATCCAAGCTTCTAGGTATGTGGAAATTCTGTTTACTACCCTACTTTTGGAAATAGAAGATCCATTTTCAAAGTGTTTAAAGTTTGTTTGTCCAGTCAGTCTCATTGAGACTTTGTGGAATTTTGATCCATAAAAAGGCAAACTTCTAAAGAAAGACTAGGATTTTAAAACTGCTGTATTTTGCTATTTTTGTTATGAGCAAGGAGTTAGAATAATTGTTACATTTTTACCTGGGATCTCTTTTTTTAGGCACCAAAATACATATAAGGTTGTGTTAAGCCAGAGGAGGCTTTGTGTCTCAGCCACGTAACCTTTGCTCTTGAACTGTTCATGCTTTTATGGGTACAGTGTTCAAGAGGAGCAATGTCTGTCACTGTACTCCACACTCCTTGGAGGGCTTTTGTCTCGATTCTGAAAACAAAAACCTGTGCAATTGAAGGCAGGACATCCTCAGTAGAGATTTTTGGTTTATGAGTTCATTCATGCCCCAGGTGGTTCAGGGGGAAGTGACTCCAGCCTGCCATGGGGCACAGTGCTTAGAGGCATTTGTGCGGCATCTTGCTCAACGATCTCTTCATGTGACAGTGGGATTGCTGTCTGTAAATGTACTCTGAGCATGAGAAAGGGGCCTGATGATTCCCCATTGCACCAGAAATACCAGTTCATTCGGAAAGGATGCATCTCAAGAAAGACTGCAGAATATATCAGGCAGTCTTTTCAGTGAATGCTTACATTGTATATTAGATTTGAAAACAGTGGTTTGGGTTGGAAGGGACCTTAAAGGTCATGTAGGTCCAACCCTCCTGCTGTGGGCAGGGACACCTTTCACTAGACCAGGGCCCCATCCAACCTGGCCTTGGAACCCTTTCAGGGAGGGGACAGCCACAGCTTTTCTGGGCAATCTGTTCCAGTGTCCCACCAGTCTCACAGTGATGATTTTCTTCCTAATATCTAACCTAAACCTACTCTCTCTCAGTTTGAAGCTGTTCCCCCATGTCCTGTCACTACCTGCCCTTCTAGAAAGTCCCTCTCTGGCTTTCTTTTAACTACTCCCTGGCTCCCTTTAACTACTGGAAGGCTGCAATTAGGTCTTCCTGGAGCCTTCTCTTCACACAGAGTAACCCCAGCTCTCTCTGCCTGTCTTTGTAGGAAAGTTGTTCCAGCCCTGTGCAACTTCCTCAAAGTACGATAGATAATATAGTGTCGTGGACTTTTTTTTGTTCCCCTTTTTTATGTAGTGACCCAATTTAAGATTAGCTGTCAGATCACATTCAGTTCTCTGAAATATTCCGTAGTTTAGATGAAAACAAGTCTTCACACAGAAGAAAGTGAGAAGAGCATTTGTGCCAGTCAAGTTTATAGACGTGGTTCTTTCACAAATTTTCGTCCCTCTTTTCTCTCCCCATTGCTGGTAACAATTGCATCAATCATAGGAGAGCTATCAAGTTAAGCTTCATGCACCCCAGTGAAGTTGTTTTTATGCAAATATGGTTCAGTTGCTTTAGTTTCTCATTTGAGAGAATTTTAGTAGGAAACCTGATAAATCAAAACTGGAAAGCAAGTGGGAAAAGCAAGATAAAAACCCAGAGTTCCTTCTTGAATAATGGCCTTGGGGATCAATTTTTTGTTCAATTTAAAGGACATTGATTAAGTTTTGAATAACATAATTTAGTTAAGCATAGCTTAAACGAAATCTGAAATGCTTTAGGATCACCAGCTATACTGGCATGCTTTGACTGAAGCACAGGCAACTGGACAGACTCCCCCCATAGCTCCTCCTGTGCATTTTCTTTGAAGCCAAGCAGTGCCCTCAGGGTTACCCCTGATGAATTTGGAACATTGCATTTGTTCAGCAGGGGGGCATGTTCATTTGCATCTCTCTGCTTACTTGAGAGTTTTGCACATTCCCTAAAAGCATTTGTCTTAGCAGCACGGTGGCAAACAGCTTCTGTCACTGCAGAGAGAAACCAGATACCAAATTGTGGTTTCAGCAAACAGCAGTGGGGCCACAGGGACAGAGTCTGAGAATGTGGGGAAAAAACCTGCTAGTTGGCACCATCAGATCATTCGTAAATTGTGTAAGTCTGACTTTTTACAATAATTTTTATGTGCCCATGGGATCCCACTTTCTGACAAAGATGGTTTTAACAACACGTAGAAAGACAGTAAACTTCAACATATTCTGGAAAATAACCACCAACACTTGGCACACTTCTAACAAGGAGCTTCCAGTGGTTTCTTCTCCAGCTTCACACCCATTTAAAGCTAAGCTTTCATTTTTTGTTGTTGTGTTTGTGAAATGTTTCATTTCTGCCCAGGAGACTGTAATGGGCTCAGGCATGTCATTCTGCGCTTTTGAAGAATACAAATGTTAACTCTTATCTGTGTGTGTCAGCAGTACTTACTTAATGCTGAATTGATGGCTGACTTCTTACTGTTGTAAGTTTCAGCTAGAGAAAAGGTATAGAAAATCCAGTTATGAGTGAAAAGAAACTTTTCAGGTTCTTAGTGGGTGGTATTTTTTAATTAGGTTGAAGAGAGAGTCTGAGAATCACATAGTAAATAGGCTCTGTCACTTTATATTGCCAATCACACGATGTTCAAGTCGGTGTCAGCAACATGATGGACCTTAACATCACTAAGTGGGTTTGTCTGTTGAGCATGGAAGGAATCGTTTCTGTACATGCGAGTAGTGTTCAGATTTGGCCTCTGCATCTGGAGAAGTTTCAGTGAAGATGGTATTGAAATGGGCACTGGCTGGCCTAACACTCAGACCTGTTTTCCAGTAAAAGCCTTTGCAAGGCTCTGGAGATGGAGAAGTCCCTTATCCTTATGTTTTTATCCCTATTCAAATCCAGAATCTTAGTATTTTGCGTTCTTCCTGACAAAAATAACATCACTCACTGTTACTTCATGCCTGTCAGTTTTAAAAGCAGAAACAGCAGGGTGGACAGCACTGAGGTGAAGGCAGATGAGAAGAGTCTAACATTCAGTCTCATTGAGACTGAGCAGTCTTGATTTTAACCAGCAACCTGGCAGGTTGTTCTTTTTCTGATTCTGTTCTGCATTAAAAGTTAGTATAAATTTAAATTTGCCTTTATTTGCCTTCATTGCTCAGACTGAGAGCTCATAAGTGATGTTTTCCTGTAACTAACACTTTTGTAACTTCCATATGATGAGCTGATATATGGCTTGATTTGTACAGCGATCTCAAATTTATTTTCACTTTAAGAGCTCCGGTTTGACTGCTCAAGTTACATAAATCTCATTGTTTTCTACAACATTCAATGTTCTTCATAGTCAACTTGTAGCGTTTGAATAAACAGTTCAGAAAGCCTGAGTATAATGCAATTGCATTATTACGCTTTGGTTACTTGGCAGTTTAAAACTATTTTCTTCCAATTTGGAATTACAGCCTTTATTGGCAGATTTGGAACTAAGTATTAGCTGGATAGTCTCAAAATATTTTGCTTCTGTTTCAAACTTTTAGTGGTTTCTCTCGGCCTTTTTAAAAATAAAATGCTATTTTAGTAACAAGATTTCCTTCCAACTGAAAACTGCATATTTTAAAAAATTATAAGGACTAGCTGTTTCTATTTTTTTCAAAGGATTTCCAGTATAATTTGCTTGGAGCTGTAATTCTTCTTCCATTTGATTGAATCCGTTTTGCATTCAAGTAACATTAGAGCACTTTCTTTGCCCTTTCATTTTTTCTTCTTAAAGAAGGCTGAGGAGGTAAATTGAGTAGGCAAAGAATGTTTTCCTTGCAGTATCTTTACAGTCTGGAGCAAAGAGCCAAATTTTTTGCTCCTCTGTATTGTTTAAAATGCCTAGATTTCATGTTCCACCTTGGAATGTGTATGTGTGTAGGCTTATCCATCTCTGTTCACTTACTTGGTTACCTTGTCCCTTTCTGGGCATTGTAGTGGCTGCAGGAGATTTCCCTTGAGTGCCTGGCCCCAGAGCAATCCCCTTTCTCTCCATGCATGAACCTGCTCAGTTATTCATGGTTACCTGCAATAGCAATGGCAGAAATCATCGCATGCTCCCGTGGTGCTGTTAGAGCTGCAGCAGCTCCCCTGCTTATTACATCTTTTTTTTTTTGTTTAGGGGAACTTGTGGACAGCTCTTACAGAAGTGGAGAAATTTTAAGTTTTGCACAATGTGTTTCATTTACTGGACTTTCCTTTGGCTTGTGAATCTGGGAAGTGGTTACACAGTAACCTTGGAGGGCCCTTCTAGGATGAATCCCATGTTGTCTTTCTAGATAATTTCAAGTTGCTAAAGGAAGAACTGGCATGTTTCACTGGAGACACAAATACCCTTTTTTTTTTTTTGTGGTCAGGTGTCATCTCCTGAAGTTGCAATGTCTGTTAATAACTCCCTGACTCAACAAAGTAAAATCTTCCTCTGTTCCCTGTTTCTGGATGACTCAATATTTCCACTTTATTAATAAAGTCCACGGCTTGAACATTTTATTCTGTAATATCCTCTAAAGAGAACAACTCCACATAATACAAACATCTATATTGGATTAATCTGTGAAGCCTATTAATAGCTCCGGACTGAGACCAGACCCAGTGGTAATCAATTGCTTTGGGATAATATTAAGTTTGTGACTGACTCTAAATCACATCACGTGGTGTTTCAACTGCTGGAGCAAATGAAATATTGAATGTAACATTCTTTACAGCAATAAAAGTGTGAGGCTTCTTTTGATGAATCCAGCATTCTGTGACAACATATCAGCCCCAGTCAAGGGACAGTTTTCTTCTTAAGATTTTTTATTTTTAATTTTTTAAGAAATTGTAATGTATTACTACTCAGCACTCTGTTTCTTACTGCTACTTTTTCTCTCCCAATATAATTTTTCTCAGACAGACTAGTGTATAAGATCTTGTAGGGTTTTTTAGAAGTGGAGCTGCTGACGAACAGACTTCACATGAACATAGGTTTGACACCTTGATTACATTTTAAATTTTATTTTTTCTCTGCAGAAGAAAAATATTGAATGTTTTGGGGGTTTTTTCATTTATACTTAGTACTTAAGTTCAGAGTGATAATAAATAAGCTTACAGAATTTCATGCTATAAGGAGATAATTGTTGAAAGTAGTGTATAGAATTAAAAACCTAGTTGTACGGAATCATTGCTTTTCATACTAGAACTTCCCTTGGTCTTATTTTAGTTTTGCATTTGACGTGGAAGATTTCACAGCTTTGCTCAAAGACTGCAGCTGCCAAAACTCATTTTCCAAAAGTGCACCTTGTTTGCCCCTAAATTCTGTTGACTGGCATCTGTCCTACTTGAGTACTGTGGGTCTTCTGTGTTCTGAATGTGTTGGAAATTCACATAGACTGGTGTGTTTTGGTCAATAGTCCAGAAATCCTGGCCTTGTTGCCTTCTTCACCCAAACACCTCTATCACTCAGAAATGGAGTTTTCAGTAGAAAAAAAGGAGTTATGTGCATTTGGTCAAGATGGATTGATGTACAAGATGGGAAACAGAACAAAAAGCCCTGCTTGCTGAGGGGGTTATTCCAGTCTCCTATTACTCTTTCCTGTAGAAGCCAGCACAAGTTGTAGAGAATTTTTTGTAAAGAGAAGGAAAATTCTTGAAAGTTATGATTAAAGTCTTAAACAGAGGGAAGTATTATAAAATTTATAAAACAGCTGTCAAGTGAATCTTTAATTCAGTAGAAATAATGTCAAAATCATATTGTATTCAGTAGAGCCAGACTTCTAAACACTTTATAAAAGCTTTTGAATGAAATTTTTGGCTTGTATTCAAAGAAATGGATTTAATATATATGCTCGAGTTCATGTACATATTTGAAATATATTTTAAAAATGAATTACAAATGCCAAGTACATATGAATTTCCTCTGCAGTATGCTGTTAGTGATATCACAGAAATGTGTTTTTATCCTCTTCATGAATCTGTTTTCTGAATTTCCTTCCTGTTCCTGGAACCCAGTCGTAGTACCAGGCCATCAGTCACCCAGGAAAAGTCTTAGGAGGATTATTCCCATAGAAGAGCTGCTGTTGCTTAATCCACCAGACACAGCCCACTGTCAGAAAATCCCTTCATCTGTTTTTTCTTTTGTTAAGGTACAAAGAAAATGAAGGTACAAAAACCCGTGAAGTTAGCAACGTTGGTTTTTTTTTTTTTTCCCCCTAGGGCTTCAATAATTGTTGCTCTTGTTAATTCATTATTACAGAATATTTTGTAATTTCTTGAAGCAAGGATTGTCTTCATGTGTGCTGAGATCAGCCACAGCAGTCTTTTAGTTGACACACCACCACCAATAGCAGCAATTATTACTTAATTAATTATTAATTAACATGTTCAATGCGGTGTTTGTACTATTCAGTGTTATTATACACATGCACATTACTATCCATATTTATTAAGAAGCTAATTTGAGGAAGAAAAAAAAGAGGACATTAATGTTCAATGAAGTTTGAATCTAGAAGAAATTTAGACAACATCACTGAGAGAATATTTCACTAAAAATTTAGATATAATATCTCTTGGGGAGGATTAGTTGGTAAATATGACTTTGGCTCTCCCTCTGGCCTTTGCCCTGAGTCTTCAGTTAGCTATTGTTAAGTTTAGATTTAAAGAATTTGCAGTTTGCTTAAAAATGGCAGTATTTTTCTTTGTCAACTGGTAGACATAGACAAACTTATTTCATAAGTGAATTATTTATTACATTTATGTGAAGGGCAAAAGTTCAATTAAATTAGTTGAAAGGTCTTTTCACTGTTCATTCATCTGAACTAGATCATATGAGAGAAATAAAAATTGTGAAATGTAAGATACATTAGTCTACAACAACATAAAGTAAAATAGTGCCTTACTTTTTATTTTACTTAGAGGCTTTTTTTTGGGCATGGTGATTCACAGGTTAATGTTGAACAAAAAGATGATATCTGGATGATAAAGCATAAGAGAACGAGTATGACTTCAGTACCACTATAAAGGTAGGAGGAAATAATTCTCTTGGAATATTGAAGTTACCCACACAGAAGAAAAAGTAAAAATTAATACGTAAGTCAGACACAAGCAAGAAAACTCATTATGACTGACTATTAAAAGAGATGAGGAACATATTTGAAAGTAATGGCATGCAGAATAGAACTTATTCTGGCATACCGTATTAAACATGGTGCTTTGCCTAAACTAGAAATGATACATCACCCACCCTTTATGAAATAATAGTAGACATGCTTGAAATAGTCAGGAATGGCAGCATGCTTATATAGGCAGTATGCTGTTTGAAATGAGGAAAAGTCAATGCTGTAATGCATTATGTAAATAAAGAAATATAGATATCTGAATATAGAGGGGGACTAAATCAGCCTAACAATCGTAAAATGGCATTGATTTTCTTTGCAAAAAGACAAGTTGGCAAAGTAATTCTTCTTCGTTTGCTAAATATGGTGGCTCTTGAGGTGAGACGGTTGTGTGGATTGTTCTTATATCAACTGAGGTGCAATGAAGCAGTAAAATTTATACCCCCATTTTTATTTTTAGCAGTGTACATAATGGCATTGGTACTTTAGTCCTTATATGATAAGCTCTTTTATAAATGCAAGGATGGAAGAAATGATTGTTGTTTATTAATAAAGTGGGACAGATTACCTCATCAAAGTTACTTTTGACGAACTGGTTTTCACTTAAAAGCTATCACGAGAACAATTGATGTTATCCGTTCCTGCTTTCTGACCGGTCAGCTTTCCTTCACAGTTACTCTCCTGTAGTGCTGGACTTCTTGAAGGTTTTGGAATCCACCATAATACCCACAGTACCCTTCTCAAAAATTTGATATAGAACTTGGTTTTTGGGGTCAGGCTGGTGGTCACTGTTAAATTGGTGGTTGATAGGTTGTGCTGGAGCAGAACTGTGCACATGTGTATCCGTACTGCAGGGAAGCCACGGCTCTCTCTGGAATGGTAGCACTCCTGTATCTTGCCATGGATTTATAGGTGCCTGTGACCCATACCTGTGAGGGGAATTCCTGGCAGGCACACACACAGTATTGCACTCCAGCAGTCATATGAGGTCTTCTAGGTTGGTATTTGGTTGTCACAGTTTACAAAAGGCCATTTATAACCCTACGCTGCTGAGAGCTTAATGATCCCCTACTACTTGTAATATTAGGAACTTTCAGCCTAGATTAATTTGCAGCTTCCAGTTCTATTTGCTGAGGAGTAAACCCTTGAGGCTTTAGTTGCACTGCAAGAAATTAAAGCTATACTTATGTTGTTGTGCTGTCAGTTTGCTTTCTTTTATCTAAATAGTGAAAGACAGGCCTTGAGTACACACTAGAATGTCAAATTCCCAATGCACTAGAGTGAGACCAAATACAAATGTGAGTCATTGGCTTGAGGGGAATTTGCCAAAATTGCAAATAAGATGTGCTAGAAATGAAGTATTTCCTGTTGAAAAGATCTGTAGCTTTTTGCAGATGTCAGTGATGGCTGCAAGCACTGAATGTACTGGGATTCAATCAAAATATCTTAATAAATATGTCTTAGAGCGAAGGAAATTGTGAGAAGAATGAACTTCCCTTACTCTTTTAGTTCTCATAAAACTGTCTATCTAACTAAATATCAATAGGAGGGCACACTTCCTGTTTATATTTCTGTATCTTACTAGAACTAAGAAGTTAGTTTTATGAAGCATGGTAGAGATTTAATTTTATAAATAAGTCGATACACATAATTTTCAGTCAAAAGTCTTGGTTAGATCTTGTAGGTCAAGAGGCAGCTGCTCTATTTTTTTTTTAATACTATCCTGTCTCTCCTCTTTCAGAAGAAAAAAAAATAGAAAAATCTTTAATAGATCAAGCCTTTTTGGATATTTCTCACACATCTCCCTTACCTTCCATGTGCATACACAAGATTACTGAATATTGATGAGATTTTATGTTATAGGTTGTGATTTCAAATTACGGCAGAATTTAATTCCTGATCAGAAATCTGGCATCTGACCTGTTTTTCTTCTAGGGTATAGATTTTTGCTTTATCTTGTCACTGCTCATGCCAGGATAAACCCCTGATACCTTGAGTTTCATTCTTATGTATTTGGCATAAATAAGCCAAGGCCAGCAGTAGAACTTGTGAAAAATATGAATTCTGATCATACAGTAAAGATAGTAAATAATTCATAGATTCTTCTAGCTAGCTGGGATCAGCAGGTCATCATATCTGACCTCTTCCTTAAAATAAACACAGGAATTTCATTCAAGTACTCTACTACTAAGAATATTATAGTGAGGTGTATTTATAACCAACTTCAGTGTATTTGCTACTCCAGTCACAGTGGATCTAGTCACTTTTCCTAATGTAAGGAAGTTGTATGTGAGACAGGTAGGAGTTTATTTCAACCATCACAAAACTTAAGACTGTAAGTGGGGTAAAATGTATGCTATAGGGGGCCTGAGGAAAGCAAGAAAAGTAGCAATACTTTGGTTAGGGCAGAAAGTGTTGGTGGAGGTCACAGGTAGTACCAGCCTCAGGGGTCATAATTTCTGAAACTTGGGATTAAACATCCTGGTTTCAGATGTAGTTTGTGTATTTCATATTTTAGAAGCAATGATTCATGCTTTAGAAGCAATCATTAATGAAATTTAGGATAAGCATCTAATTGTCTTATATTATAGAACATAGGAAAATCGTTTACTTCAAATAGCTTCTGAATTTTACCCCTGGTTTCTTACAGCCTCTGCTCTGGGAATCTTGAAGATCATAAGTGGTCACATGCTATGTTTTGTGTGTTTTGAAATGAAAAGGATAGAGAGTAAAAGTGTTCTTGAATTTTATTGTAGTGGTTCTGGCAAAGGGGATTCCCCTTCCCAGGCCCTCAACACTTTTTCACCATCTCATGGGCAAAGTTCTTTTCTGTATTTCTGTCCTTAATTTATATAAACTACAAGAGGAAACAGAAAGTCCAGAATGGTGGGTTTTTTAATACTGTGAATAGCACAGCCCCAGTCATTAATTATTTTCTGGCTTGAACCCTGTGGGTTTAACAAATGTGCCCTAATGCAATATTTCCATCCTGTTTCACTCATGCCTCCCTTCATTCCATTTCCTGCCTATCCCAAAAAAAGGCTGGAGAACACACTTTTTGGAGTTCAATGGCAAAATGGCTTGACAGCTTGATTCCTCTGTTAACATCAACGAAACAGCTATGGAATTCTCAAACTTTTTTTGATAAGAAGGAACGTTTGGAGCATAAAGATATTAAAAGCCTACAAGGTTATCTTTTTATAGGTGATTAAATCCAAAGAAAACTTGTGTCTTGTGGAAAATAAAAAGTAGACAAAGGAGATAATATGGAGAAGCCCTCATACAAAAAGTGCTTGTGCAACTTCTCTTATTTCTATATTTACTTCCCTGAGTAGATTACTCCATGAATGTAGTTCTGGCTCCAGGTGCCTCTGGTTTGAGTTGCCTCTCTGTGTCAGTGCCATTTAGAATATCCTTGACTACTCTTTTCCGTACAGATCCAAGGGTAAGGGCTTCACAGCATAAATTCATTCCCTCATGTGTCAACGATTTAATTTTGAATCACATGTCTTTCATACTCCTGTTTTTCAAACTTCTGCTGCTAGCTAGAACTTATTTACTGTGTTGACAGATGCTCTGGAGATAAGGGAAGTAGCAAGAACTGTTTAGATCCTTAGTTCTGGTATGCTTCCATTCAAATTTGGAAATTTTTTTTCCTCTATATGATCAGTGATTCATATTTTTGGAGGCAATAAGGGCATCTGACTAGGCATCCGACTCTAAAAGGAAACACCACAAGCTGGATGCAGAATCCTAGAAAATTAGAGCCCATGTGAATTGTACTTCGTCACTCAATTTCAAGTTGATACTGTCAGTCTTTTAAATTTGTCCTATCCTTCCTCTTACCATTTTTTCTTCAATTATTTATGAAATTATTATTTTAGTGTCTCACTGCTGTTCTCCAATATGCTGGGTCTCAATTTTTATTTTTTTTTTAAACCCTACAATTAATTCCTACATCTTCTGGCTTAAATTTCCAACAAATAAGTCATTTGATTTTCGTTACTGTGAACATAGGGTTTAAAGGGGGTGTGCTTATTGATATCACAGAACAGGAGCTAAGCCTTTTTGTACCAGAAATGATGTCTGAAGCAGTCATCACTTTTCTTGATGAATATTTGGTTTCGTGTTGGGGTATTATTATCTGAACGAGTGTAGAAAACTAATTTTTTCATTTGTAAGCAAACATTCCCTGTGTATGCAAAACCTGTTTTTTGTGAATTTTTCCTGTGGAGAGCTAGAATACATAGCATAGCAGTGATGTGTTCATATATCTTAGTCCTTATTCTCTGTACCCTCAATCATATTTTCCTTGTTATTCCTCTGTGGTCTACATCCATTGAGTCCATAATCCCATTGATTCAACAACTATTCTTGATTTACCTGTATGGTTGCTGCCACATTTATATGTATTAAGAGCCATGTATGCCTAAAAATACAACAATAATATTGTCTGTACTGCCACACAGCTTAGAAAGGATAACATTGCACTGGCTGTTGCCTGTCGCCTTTGTAAAATATTGTTCTGCCAGTAGCCATTGATTTTTGTGAATCATTCAGGGTTTATGGAGAGTAGTGATTTGGGAAATGTCAAGACACCAATCACAAG
This sequence comes from Edolisoma coerulescens, assembly GCA_013397115.1. Classification (NCBI taxonomy): domain Eukaryota; kingdom Metazoa; phylum Chordata; class Aves; order Passeriformes; family Campephagidae; genus Edolisoma; species Edolisoma coerulescens. The sequence continues at coordinate 1,077,865 of VWZW01002032.1, forward strand.
GTGTTATGGAGTAGTTTTGTTCACAACTAGTAATCATTTTTACCAGTAAAACATTTTTATTGTGTAGTCCTATACCCCTGTCAGCTGTTGAAAAGTGTGACTGTGGAACAGAGGTCTGAATGCAGCCTGGGCACTCTGTGTCAGCAAGTCTACACCTGCCTTCAACTATCCACCAAATGGATTGTTGGGATTTTCCTCTGAAAGGACTTACACCATACATTATGCATTTAAAAAGGCTGATGAAAATCTGGGAGCAAGTGAAGAAAGAATATAAAAAGATGATGCTGACATTTCAGTGGGTAATACAAATTTGAATTATGGTAATACTGTTATTGTGTGCACTCCAGCAATGTGAGCTTTAAGAACGGAGTGCTAAAGCATCATTAGTCCAGGGAAAAAAGAAAGCACAATCATCACATCACTGTGATGCCACTTTTGAAGGAGAAAGAATGGAATATAGTTTGGGAGTTTATGATTCTTACTATACATTTTTCCTTTGCATTTTATTTCTTTATTTGTGTGATATTTCTGTATTGTAAAGTGAGTGATATTAAAGCAGAGTTCTAGGTATTTCAGGCTACTCTGCAGCACCTCTTTCCTCTGTAAGTGCTATTGGTAATATAAAGTTACTTATTCAACCCCTGAAAAGAGACAATGCTTACATGGAAAAATCCCTGTAGCAAAAGGGAATCACACTCAACCCTAGTAAATTCACCACCTTGCATAGTGCTGTGAAAGAAATTAGCTCAGTTTGTGGTTCTCTAGACTATTAAATGACTGATTGTTATTTTTTAAGTGAACATTGTGGTACAGAGAAGCTCAGTAAGTGATTTCCCTAAAACCATTTAGCAGGTAAGTTCTTTAAGAAGAACTTGCATTTTTGAGTCCTAATATTGTATGTAGGGTCATCCTGTGTATTTGAGAGGAAGTGCTACTGGAGGTTTAATTTCTCTGTTACTCTTTCCAGGAGACAAAGAACATAGAAAGAGAAGAGTAGACAGGGAATAAAAATAATATTAACTTCATGGTTTGTCTGTGTCCAGGAAAACACAGAAATCAATGATGAAAGTTAAAATCAGGATATCAGTTGTTATTTATGACTATTAATATTGTAGAAGTATTTTTAAAGCCTGTGTTATTAGCAGGTGGCTGGGGAAGACATGGTTTCATCTCTGAGAAAAAGAACTTGGTGTCTAAAGGTACCAAAAGCCTGAATAAGATAAGAGGGAGAAGTGCTTGGCAATTAAATCAAAAGTGAGATGGAATACATTTGCAATGGAATGAATTAGTTGTTGCTAAGGGTTTTCTGAATGCTGGAAACAACTCTTTTACAAGCACAGTATTTTCTGAATGTCTTTGAAAATCTCTTTTGGAGCTTGACAACTCATTTGGTAGATGTCAGCTTCAAGGTTCAAAAAGCTTGGCATATAAAATTCAGCTTGGAATGGAAAATCTAGAGCAGCTTTCCTGGCAGATGCTCCCAGCAGCGTCACAGAAAACTTCCACACTATAGGTGATGGGGTTTTAACACAGTTGTCTTAGTGCTAGATTAATTTGTAGACGCTGTTCCATAGTTACTTGGCATTAGGGCAAGTTAATAAAGAAAGAATCAAGTTCACATGAAGAGGTGTGTAAATCTTGACAAAAGTAGCTGAGTTAGAGCAGACACAGCATGAACTTACTCCTGTAGTACCAATCTGGGCTGTTTTCTTGAAAAGAATATAAAGCTGTGTTGATTTTTAGCAGATAACCTTTTTTTTTCCTTTTGGTGAAGTGAAAGCTGTTGGAAAAGACTGTGTGTATGTCATTAAATCAGTGGTAATTTTTGGACAGAGATAAAAATGTTCAATTTGTCTGGTTATTTTCATCGAGTGTTCCAGCCATTAGTAGAAGTAGAAGACAAAGATTATGTGCCGTGTTCTCCATCCAGATTTCTCTGAGGCAGTTAATTATTCTGTATATTTCATCTTCTTAAATGTTACAGAGAATGAAAATACCTGATGGTTGTTTAAATGGAAATATGTATGGTTTTTCTTAACTTTTCCCACTGATTTCCAGCATTCGTTATATGCTGACAGACAGTTTGTCTCAGTGCTGCTATCTGTAATATCATGTAATATTATGAAAGGGAAGCCCTTTTTTTTTTGAGTAGGGTGTAAGTTATTGAATTTAATGTTTGACTTTTTGACTCTTTCTATGCTCCAGGAAAGAAGATGCAAGGTCTCTGCTGCTGCTCTCACTTGTAAATCATGATAATTCTTTTGGTCTGTCTGAGGACAATTTTTGTTGTGTTTGTACCATAACAGGTCACCCAGAGAACTCCTTATCAGAGATTAGGACCCAGCTGCGCTGGCATGAAACAAGTATACAAGATTAAGATAGGGCACATCACCTAAAGGGTTTGCAGTGGGTGTATGTGTGTCTGTATTCTGTGACTGGGATAACTGCAGACCACTCCTTTTGGTGGCTGTTATCTGTGTAGCTACCACACCTGGATTCTTACGGTAAGAGGAGGGCCAGCCCTGTCCTGGGGGCATCAGGCACAGCATGGCCAGCCGGGCACGGGAGGGGATTGTCCCACTCTGCTCTGCACTGGGGCGGCCTCATCTCCAGTGCTGGGGGCAGGTCTGGGTGCCACAATGTAAGACATTAAACTATTAGAGAGCATCCAAAGGAGAGATATGAAGATGGTGCTGGTCCTTGAAGGGGAGGCCCTACAAAAAGCAGCTGAGGTCACTTGGTCTGTTCAGCCTGGAGAAGAGGAGACAGAGGGGAGACCTCACTGCAGTTCCAACTTCCATGTGAGGGAAGGAGGAGAGGCAGACTGATCTCTTCTCTGTGGTCACCAGTGACAGGACCTGAGGGAATGGCCTGAAGTTGTGTCAGGGGAGATTTAGGCTAGATATCAGGAAAAGGTTCTTCAGCCAGAGGGTGGATGGGCTCTGGAACAGGCTCCCCAGGGCAGTGGTCATGGCACCAAACCTGCCAGTGTTCAAGAAACATTTGGACAACACACATGGTGTGACTCTGTGTGTGCACAGCCAGGAGTTGGACTTCAGTGATCCTTTCTGGTTCCTCCCGACTCAGGATGTTCTGTGATTCTATGATTCTGCACGGCTATTTCATTATGCATTTATGTAAAATAATTTCCCATTGAAAAGTTGATGTTAGTTGAATAGGTATATGTTATATGCTTATGCCATGCTGCTTCTAAGACAAGTGATTTTTGAACTTAGTGCCAAAGGATTGAAACTCTTCTAAATTGGTGTATGTGACAATGGAGGCAAGATGCACTGCAGTCTTCTCAGGCTTCAAACTGAGAAGCCTGTAGGTATTTGGACAATTTTTGATAAATAATTTAGTAAAAATACTGCAAAGTCTGTTACAAATCTACTGATAATATTTTTCAGGTTTTAAAGAATGTTTAACATCTTTTACATTTGGGTGCATAATTCTTCAGAATTCCGAAGAGAACGATGATGTTTCTACAGAATTGAAAAAACACCTGTAGATCTAAATAATGTTTTTTACAATACCAGAGTCAGAAAAAAAATGTATATAAAGAAAGCCACTTGAGAGAGTGACTAGGAAAATGTAAGTAACTGAATAGCTTTAAAAATGTAAGTAAGAACTTCCAGACACTTCCACTATTCACAAAATCTTTATCTAACTCGTGGTTCCCAAGTTTATGCCTCTAGGCATGCTCAAAGTCAGTTAATTTTGACATCTGGCTCCTTTTTTCAGCTCCTTAGGGATTCACAGAATAGGCATTGCCCTAACTTCTTCACTTGTGGAACCAGATGTCAGAAGGATGCTAACAGTGTTCTTTCAAAAAGCCACTGAAAACACATGAAGGAGCAGTTTCAGGTTTTATCAACTCTCTCGCATAAACCTCTTTCAACTTGACAGGAGTATTTCTACCAGTTTCTCAGTGATTTGATTCTCATGGTATTTCTCCACTTGAATACTGTTTTTCTGCTGGAAAAGAAGGACCTAACTGGCATGACAGGAAATTTTGGAACAGGTGAATCACAGACTTCTGCTTTATCCAGTAGGTCAATGTCGTGAAAACTGGACTATATTTGAGAAGCCTCCATTTCAATCTTTCTGGCATAGAGGACATGAAGCCTTGGAACCAAGTAGAGCTCCTAATTAGATTAGTATTCTGAGGATATTTCCATCAGTTTTGCTGGAGCTCTTCTGTTTAAATTGGTCAGAAAATCAGTGGAGCATTCAACACTTTCTGAAAAACTCCCCGTAGTTTTGTGGTTGAAGGAGGAGTAGAAACATGCAGGTCAAAAGTCCCTGAGGCAGATGAAGGATTTGAGTCCAGGACATCTAAATGTTCTCCCAGATTCTAATTATCAGGCTGTGGAATAGAGAGGCTTAGCAGCTCATAGATTTCTTTTTCCGCTAATGTGTAAAAGTAGTTACCCTAATGTTTCTCTAATGCTTTTAAGTGCTTTCTACCTTAGCATGCTTTCCACTAAAGAAGCCATTGAAATGAGTGTTTTCCCAATAGAAGGGGGTGATTTTTGCTGTTGCTGTGATATGTGCAACTTAGGATCACCATCTGCACTCCATTTCTACCTCACATAAATTACTGGTTGTTTAATTTAGCTTTTCTCTCGTGTCATTTATTTTCACATACGGAGGTAGCAGCTTTACCAGTAGATAATAGGAAGTTATTAACTTGTTTCACCTGACATTCCCACAACCACATGCTGCTATTTCTTATAATAACCTTGGCTTCACTAATGTAGCCCTTTGTGGGATCTTTTGAGTGTGCTGTGTAATTGTATTGCGACTACTGAATGAATGTAGACTGTCATTCCATTACCCTACTGATCTAATATGGTGATAGAGGTGTTGTTTGTATGATACTTTCCCACTTGTCTCATCTGATAAAATTCTGTTTGAGATTAACTGTTTCCTTTTTCTGCAACTCTGATGGATTCTGCTCCACAGTTCAGCCAGTGAAGGAGTGAGGAAATGTCTGTGACACTGATAAAACTCAGTTGGTAAAATTGATGGAAATAATACTCATTTCCATGTTTTGAAGGAGCATTGCCAGCAGCAGACTCAACAAAATTTAAACTTTCTGGGAATTTTTTCAGTGGTTTTAATAGGGAAGTTTAAAGTATTTTTTTTCTGAAATGTTTTAACCTGAAACAATTATGAATAATACTTGTCAACACTGCAAAAGAAAATAAATATGTTTATTTTCTTTTTAGTTATGTATTACTTGCTGTATTCTTATCATTGCAGTTTTTCTTTGTAAACTCCTAATAGATAGATAAAATAAATAGAGCATAAATAATTTAAAAGTATAAGGGGGAGAGAGGCTGAGACTCTAAAACTAGGGAACATATTCACCATGGGCATTTAAATTCACTTTGTTATCGTTTAGTGCTGAGTTTGGCTCCTTTCGAGAATATTCCTGTAATTGGCAGATTATGGGACTCTCTGCAAGGAGATGGCAGTAAATGCAATTTGCCATCTGTGGGCAGGTTTTTTTGTGGCAGCATACCTGTATCAAAAATGGTTGTTCATCATCATGCTGCGATTTGAAGTAAATGTCCAAATTTTCTAGTACTGCAGACCAGCCTTTTCAAATGAAAATTAATGGAATTTAGATAATTAAGCCATGTGAGGTCTGACCCTGTTTTTCAAGATGTCCCCTATTGTTCATAAAATGACACATTGGTAATTGTTAAGAAGGACATGTTAGTGATTCTTAAAAATAAATGAGTTTCTGGAAGGTGGGAAGTTGAAAATGTAAGCTCTGGTACCATTAACAGATGGAGACCTCTAAGTAGATACTAACTTTCTGATAATTGCAGTGGATCACAAGTAATACATTCCCCCACTCTGGTTTCCAGTATTTGACTGTAGTGGTTACAAATTTTTTGGGTGTGTTAGTAAAGGTCATCTGAAAAGGCTTTCCTCCTGGTGTGAAGAGACACACATTTCATACCATGAAGAAACTCCTTGATCTGCTGTCTCCTATGTTGTTCTTCAATAAAATGAAGATTGTTTCTGTTGGAGATGAAGGGGATAATTTTGTGGATCATTGTAATAGATTAATTAGTTTATGAACCCAAAGTTCTTTAGAGGATGCCACAAATATTTATGATGTCCTTGAGTTTTATACCGGATCTGTAAATTAACTGAAAGATGTGTAAAAATTCATACAGTCAGACAGCTCCCTCCTGGCTACGCACATCAAGTGGCTCAGGAGCATAAATTATTCCTGCTGAGGTCAATCATAATTTATGCTATTTTGCTTCTGCATCTGCTATTCTGAGAAAGAAGAATATAAAGAACATCTGTATTTGAAGAAAGATTTCCCTCTTTGCATCAAATTTCATTCACTTTGGGAAATCATTTTGGTACAAATGATAATCTGAAGAGCTGCAATTTGAATTGGCAGGTCACAAGGGAAAAGTGCTTCAGATTGTATTTATGAAAAAGCTGAAAAAATTACCACTCTCTGGATGGTTGAAAAGAGATCTGTGAAGATGTTGTCATTGAGGATGGATTCAATGCATTTCACTGTGTAAAAGTATGAAATAAAAATAGTGGTAGTAAAAGATAGTTACAATTTGCCCAAGTTAACCTTTGTTCTCCCAGTGTCACATTAAAAGCATAAATACAAACCAGTAAAGAAATTCCAAATGACAGTGCCTAGAACAATTTGAGCGCAGTCATACTGCGTGACCGATTTCCCACTGGTGGCTCTGTGGAGGTGAAAGAATTGCTTATGACTTTGGAAGTCTTACATGAGCTTGAGGCCCTCCTCTATTTGCCTTTGATTGTGACTAAATAGGATCCTGCTCTTTGAAAAAGTTAGAGAGCTATTGACAAAATAGTGACCTAATTATGTTCTGGTTCTGTAGTATTCCACTGTTTCTTGGGCTGTAAGAGTCTACATTTAGTGAAGGTCCATACATTTTGCAAACACCATCTTCCTGGTGGTTTTCATTGAACTGAAAACATACTCAATATATGTTTTACATGATGCAGTACAAAGTGTGATGACAAAATTGCTGGAGATTTTGCTGAGTACATGATAATTTTGTTTGGAGATATTGGGTAGAGACAATGGGGAAGTAAGAGAATCTGGCCTTCTCCTGTTGAAAGCCTTCAGGATGCCTCGTCATCACCCCGCTAGGGTACCTGATGCTGAATTGTATATCTCTCTATGATGCCACAATCAGGAAGTTCTGAAGTGCTTTTTGTTTACAGTACTGCAAATCCATCCTGTCAGGTGTTTTTGTCTGATAGTTTTAGATTTACTGCCATTCCTGGCAATATCAGGATGTCTAAGCAGCTAGATAGGTGATAGGATATATCCTTATATAGTTACAGAATTCTGAATTAAAGGAGCTAAAACTGGAAAACAGTGATTTAAATTAACTAAAATCCTGACAGTACGTTGCCAGGAAGAGGAAACATGTACAAAAATCCTAGTTTTATATTCCTTTGTATGTTGAGGAATGAGTTATAGCATGATAAATCTCAAGGGAATTTAATTTCTTTGGTATACATCACATGCATATGAAAGAAGAATAATCCTTAAAAAAAATTATGTCAGACCAACTCCAATTTCCATTCTATAGCATGTAGGTGAAACCTGGATTTCGTTTCATCGAAGTTGTATTTTAGTGGAAGGAATTGGTTCTGTCTTCTTGGTGACAGTGGGCACATTTAAAACTCCGCTGTCTCTTTAGTTTTCACATTTGATGTGTTCTTAGCTCCTTAAAGGAACTTTTTGTAATATACCTGAAGTATATTTCCTAGAGAATACCTAAAAATACCTGAAGTAGTTTTAGTACATATGTCAATGGTACCTTGCACGGAGAAAAGGCTTTGATGGGGTAATAATTTCAGTAACTTGTTGCCTGTGATTTGGCTTATTGTCCTTACTTTATTTGGATGAGTAATGCTTTGGTTTTTACATGTCTAAAATGAATAAAACTAGCAGATAAGAGCTGTGGTAATGCAGGTAGAAGTCAACAAAGTGAAATAAGAGAGTCAGACTATTCCTACTGGATAGTATTTCCTGTCTTTGTCTTTTGCATCTTTATGACAATGTTATCTGAAATTCCACACATTGCATGCTACATATAATAATAGCTCAAACTGTAAATTAATTTAGGCATTTTTCTTAATTTCTTAATCTCTCTGATATATATCACTAAATAAAGGTTTACTGTGCAGCCATTATGAGGAAAAGAATCCAATTTTTTTTTATGTCACTTCCAAACAAAACATATGTCTCTGAACAAAGCAGTCTATTTAGGCAAGTATGAACAGGTTATTTACAAGACCTAGTGGTTATCTTATCTCTAGTCTTTTCTTTTTCCTTGGGAAAAAAAAAAAGAACAGGATAAAAAAATAATGTATCAGCTCAAATTATTTAAGTTCATCTTTTTGAGACATAGTAATACTGGTGGTTTATATTAGAAATGGGCATTGCAAGTTTGAATTCAACAAATGAGATATTTTTGTGTTATATTGCCATTTTGATATCTAGCTCTAAAACCTTATTTAATTTCATTCTAAGCAAAAAACTAGACTTTAGCTTTAGCTTTTTTTTTCCCCTCACTTTTGTTCAGCTCATTTTTTCCAGTCTAGTTAGGTCTCAAAGGCAGCATATACCATATTTCGTTCTCAAAACTATGTTTTAACATGCTTCCTCTAGATTAACAAAATTGTTTAGAAGCAAAATGAATAATAACAATTTTTGTGGTATTCATTTTGCTGGGCAGATGTGCTATCTCAGGGAAAGAAAAGCTAGCAGTAGAGAGCAGTCCAACAAACTGTTGGAAAGGCATCAGGATGCCAGTGATTTCATCTGTAATGAACAGGAATGAACGAGTCAGTCTGTATTTTTATTTTTGTATTTATAAATTGTTTCATATTAATACCTATTAGAGTCTCCCCTGCAGACAGGCTGAGTGAGCTGGGATAATTCAGCCTGGAGAAAATAAGGCTCCAGGGAAACCTTAGTGCAGCCTTTCTGTACCTAACAGGGGCTTAGAAGACAGCCAGAGAGGGATTTCACAAAGGCCTGTAGGGATTCAAGGGGGAATCGCTTTAACTGACACAGGGTAGGTTTAGGTTAGATATCAGGAAGAAATTCTTTATTGTGAGTGTGGTGAGGCACTGAACAGGTTGCCCAGAGAAGTTGTGAATGCTCCATCCCTGGAAGTGCTCAAGGCCAGGTTGGATGGGGCTCTGAGCAACTTGATTTAGGGGGAAGTGTCCCTGCCCATGGTGGGGTTTGGATCCAGCTGATCTTTAAGGTCCCTTCCACCCCAAACCATTCTCTGATATTCTGTGATAGTACTTAGAATGGGACACTGTGCCTAGTGCTTCATCGCCTTTTATCAGAAGTTAGGCAGCCTGACATCAAAGCTGTGAAATGCTAAACAACTCCAAGAAATTCTGAACTCTTTAAGTCGTAGAAACAAGCAACTCTGTGGTATAATTATCATTTCTGATGCCAGTACCATCTCTAATGAAGGATGTTTTTGTGCTGAGATGTAAAAAATTTGCATTTAAAATTCTCCTCTGTTTTATTTTTAAAAGGCAGTTTATGTCTGAAGAAGTGTCATTTACTGCAGAATGCCAAAACAAAAACATGCAAATGACACCAGAGTTTACCATTTTCATCATGAATGTTGTTACTGCTTGCAGAATGAAGATTTTGCTCCTATTTGCACTCTTTGTTATGTATATTTGTCATGTTCAGCATGTTTGATCCTGGTTTTCTTCCAAATTTCATTTTCTTTCCCCACAAGTAATAAACAATGATAATGAAGCAAAGCCCTTTCTATTCTGCACTCTAATTGATTATAGCATATGATAGCATCTTTTACAATATATTACAGGAATTGCTTCAAATCATGTATTCTGTATTTCACTGTTTTAAGAGATGTTTTAAGGAACAAAAATTGTGTGTGCTACTAGCTTTAGGCTCTTTTTCTTTATTTTTGGGGAAAAAAAGTAAAAAGTGGAAGTATCTATTTGAATATTGCTGCCTGGAATAAGTTTTGAATTTTTCTTGCTATTTAGAGAAGAGAATTTAATTCACAAATGTAAATTGTTGCTTCTTTTTTATTACACTGCCTTAATTATAAGTTTTGATTCTGTTCTTGAGGTTTTCAGCTCTTAATATTCAGTCTCTATCTGCATCATATTGGTGCATTTCCTATCTTGAAGCTCAACAAAAATGGAATTCTAAGGACAAATGTATTTAATTATATTTTATTGACAAGATTACTTACACACCAAATACCAAAACCAAGTAGATTTTACTTTGCAATTGCCTTTTTCTGTTAAAATACTCTAGTACTTGCAGAAATTTAACAAAAGGCAACAGAAAAATTTGAGGAGTTTTGGAAGATTGTTTCAGAGTGACTGTGGCATGTGACCACTTCTGGTATTTTTAAACATTTTCAGTCAGGTAGACCTGCATTTTCACAATGAGAAAAAAACCCCCTCAGTCTGTCTTTTTAACGATTCATAGTCAATATTTTAATTTTTTTTTTTTTTTAAACTAGGGAATGCCAAAATCCATATGGTGCTTTCCAGGCTGTTAATACTTCAAACTTGGAATGTGAAATGTGTTCTCTTTTAATTCACCCCAGGACAGATGGAGCAGAGTGATTCCAGCTTTGCTAAGCCATCATTTTTTATCATTTGTTTAAATGGCTGTTTCTTAGGTACTTTCCTAAAGCAATAATTTTACTAATAGCAACTGAAAATTACTGTATAATTTTAGCATTACATTTTCTGACCTTTTTAGTTGATCACACAGGAATTGTAGTACCGTGTCTTCTGCACGGTAGATTATCGCATTACTGCCTATGGTATCGGTCTCTTCCAATACCATTCCTCTTAGGATCATTGCTATCCAAGTCTCATTTACCCCACGGCTTGTCAGCTCTGCAAGGGGCTCAGTTACTGTTGGAAGTGGTAGGGGGCTGAGATACTCCCCAGTAGCTCTGACAGCTTTCCTGAAGTGCTGGGTTCAAAAGGTGCGCCGTACATCCTGTAACTTCGGATCAGGCGAAACCTCTTTCATCCATAAAGTTGGGCTGGGAGTGAAAGGACAGGGCTTTACCAGAGCTGTAGCAGAAATCATTCTTGGCAGATAAAGGGGGAAGGAGTATAAATTGACTTCTAGTGAGAACTTGTGCTGCCAGGAATGGACCTTGGGGATGCAGGGCACTCCATGGAGCTGATGGTGTCCTCACCCTTCCCACTGACAAGTTTCAAGTCACTTGAGCAATAGGAGCTCTTTCCTTTTCTTCTTTGTGCCTCAGACATATGAGACACTTGTTATTATGCTGTTCAGTTTTACTAAACCATCTTTTGGCCCTCATCTTATCTTAGAAATGGCACACAAATGAAGTGTGAAGGCACAGAAGTGAACACTGAGATGGGGAAATAAATAGTCTCCATAACCCTTCAAGTGCTACACTCTATAACTTCTGCTGAACATTTTATGGCTGGCCCTACATGTGGGGGAGAAAGGAAGTAAATCAAATTTTTTGAGCTAAAGGAAGTTAGTGGTTGTTCAAAAGCCAGCAAAAGACTGATTTTCATGGTTCTCAATAGGGGAGGATGGACATTAAAAGGCAAATTGACGCTTTATACACAGAGATGTTAATATGGCTGTAGCCTTTTACTGTGCCAATAAAATGATACACGGCCCTAAATTTCTAACTGTGAAACATTTGGCTTTATATCATCATTTGCATGAAGATTTTTTTAAAACAAAAGTGAACCATGCTTCAGCCATTTGGTTTAATTCATATTGTTTGACTAAGACTATGAGAAAAAATCACTCCAAATTAGATGGGCACTAAGGTTGCTTTTTAAAGGGTTTTTGTTGTCACACAAACATGAGCCAGAAATGGTGTTAGGCAATGCAATTCAAGTTTTTGTTGCTTCCTGATAAGCAGCTGAATAACTGAAACTGCTTCTGTAATATTGATTCTCAAATAACTTTCCAGTGCTATTTTCTCACAAACTGCTGATACAACTCACTTTATGGTTCTTGCTGTTTAATTTCTTTTCATTGTAGAAAGGCACATTTAAGAAACTAGCAGAGAGATATGCCAAAAAAAAAAAAAAAAAGCAGTTGCTGCACTGTGAGGCACTTCACATCAAAATTGAGCTCCATAATAATAAGTATGAGACCCTTCCTGGGTTAATTGATTTCCCCTGTGAGATGTAGTGTAATGAATTTTCTGTAGCTGAATTCTATTCTCAGTGCTAGTGGCTAGTAAACCATTGCTATTTTCTATAAATAGGTTGGTAAGTAGACAATCAATTTTTTAGGACCTACTTTTTCTCCTGTACATAGAAAACAAAAGAAAGCAACTCCTCCCTGCCATCACCGGTATTAAAAATAAATGAAATAAATAAATAAGCAGCCTTGTCTAAAACTTCGTAAAATTACGTACCTTACCTAGGTGTGCTGAATGAATGGCAATTCACGTTTAATTTGCCCTTGGAAGCATTCTCCAGGTTAACAAGGGTACACAACCGTATTAGCTGAGGTGAGTGCTTCACAGAAAATAAATACGTGGCCTACATCCTAGGGCCTAGACTTTGATAAGCCACTTTACATAGACAAAACTAATTGTCTGCCTGTCTGAAACCCCTGTCTTTTGACTGGTGACAGATAGGGAACAGATTGTGCTGATAATCTGTAATGAAAGAGTGTCCTGGGCACACATTTTGAGCTGTGCCTCTTAACCAATGCACAAAACATGATGTTAAGATAATGCAGCATGCCATGTCAGTAATTATGGAACCTGATAGAGTAACTGTGGAACCCAGCACAGCAAGATGTTAATTGCACTGCAGACCATTGGTCTGGTACATTAAAGCTGTCATCAGAAAGAAGGATAGCATTTGGGGCTTAAAGGAGCTGCAGGTTTTCTTTGCCACAGTTTCTGCTGTCCCCTTCTCTGTGCAAGAAATTTCAAGACAGGAGGTGTCTCTCAGAAGAGTTGCTTTGCCAAACACTATATAATATGGCATCATTCCCTCAACCTCTTACAGTGCTGGGACAAGATCCTTGTTGTCCCGAGACAATTGGAAGTTTATGGGACTGATTTATTGCCAGTTTACAGAATGCATCCAGACAATCTATGCAGTACTCTCATATTGCTTGAGGTGCTTCCTTCTGAGTGGTAGAGCTCTGTAGTGCAGAATTGCAAGGCTGTCATCTTGGAAAATAAAGGTCTTTATAGAAGTCTTTGGTAAGGGGAATTCGGTAGAAGGACAGGTACAGGTTATCTCTGCAGGTAATGAGGAGGCAGGATGAAGGTGTTTGTCAGTTATTCCACTGCCACGTCTGGGGACTTATCAGGCAGAGGGAGGCTTTTCCCCCCTACGCTGATAATTACATGCATGCTACAAGGAAAAGGCAGCGTAGTAAATGGCATACAAAATCATCAAATCATATTTAAATAATGTAGATTTCTTGTAAAATTTGGAGTAGTAAAGCATGTGTGGAAGCTGAAGCAAGGAAACTAAATTAGAAAGTATGGGTTTTCAACCAGGGAATATTAAGATGTAAAGCAGGAGGTTGTGATAGAGTCTGGAATAGATGCAGTGATGAAAGAAGAGGGTCCAAGTTCGAATTGAAAAGTATCTGTATACTTTAAAGGTGAAAGCTTTATGTATGAGAAGAATAGCAGCAGAAAGTGAAATTAAAGGTTGCAAAATCACTAAGTGTTACAGATTCAGTCAGGCCTAGGAAAATGATGGAGACTTGATAGCAAGTCTGTAACACGTTAACAAATTCCTAATGCCACTCAGGTGGTGGTGTTATGCTTTTCCTGAAAGATACCAGAGAGCAAAAGATTGGCAATGTAAGAGAAAATGATATGCTTTCTGAGGTGGAGATGAGGATACAAAATGAAGGAAGAAATCAAAAGGTTATTGATGAAAGTAGACAATGTAGATTTGGTAGAAGTAAAGAGGAAGGAACCCAAGGTGAAAGAAATAAACCCACAAAAAATACTTTAAAGCAGAGGTGATTAATCCAAAACTAAGGAACTAAGCCTAGAAATGGATTTTAAACTTGGAAAGAGAAGGCTAAGGATTAACCTCTTCCCTGGCACAAATTCATCTTATTAATTTCTTCTTCAGACGTCTCAAAATGGTAAATAGGATGTGAGTGATTTGCTGCCTCTCACTGGGCATTGTTCAGCTACATTCTGCCATGTTCTCTTTCAAACCACTGTCTAATACCTCCTGTGATGAAAAAAGTGTACTTGAATTTACTTGTCAGGTAAAAAAATATATAATAATTTCGAAGCTGTTGTTGTGGTTTGTTTGTTAAAAGCACACAAACTCCAGGCTTTTCATTGGAACGTTTTCAGGTGCATTCACCCATGAAGAAAAAACTTTTCTTTTCTTCTTTTTTTTTTTAAATTAAGAGACTTTTTTTTCTTCCAGAGACTAGTACTGTAGTCCTGAAGAGAGCTGCTATAAATATGGCATGGACTTCATAGATTAGCCCTTTCTGGTTTTCTTTCAATACATCTATCTGCACTGAATCAAGCTTTTCAAATTCTCACTCCTTAAAAAAAGCTTTTGGACTGAACAGTTTTCATGCACTGTGCTCTTCCATTTACCTAAACTCCTGTACAGGAAAAAATAGTTCAAACACCTGCAGTCATAGCAAGTCACCTCTATCTCTTTTCTCTTGGATTTATTGTTGTATTATCTGTCATTTTGTCTGTGTTTGAGTAAATGTTCAATTTCTTACTTTTTCCATTCTTACAAATCTGAGAAAATTACCCTTCCTGATATGTCACATAAATGGGTCCTTTTTACTTTTATTCTTGCAGCATCATGCATCATGATGCAATTGCACTAAGAAGTCCAAGGGCAATCAAAAGAGATGTCAGGGCCTTGGGATGACTGGTTAAGGGGTTGGGAGCACAAGCAGTAAAGCCTCTGTCCTACCAGCTGCAGAGAGTGATGTTGGAAGGAGCAGGCAGACCCAGCAGATCAGTAACAAGCTCAGTGACTGGTGTCACCAGGAGAAGTTTGGGTTCTTTACTCCTGGGTTGTTCTACATGACACCAGGCCTGCTGGCAAGAGACAGGGTACACCAGTCTCAAAGGGGCAAAAGGATCTTCATGTCAGAGTTTACAGGGCTCACTGAAATGTATTGAAACTCGATTTGAAGGGGGAAAGGGATATAACTAGGCTTGGTAGTGATAAGCCATGGTTAAGGGGTAGAATATGTTAATTTTGAACACTCTTGAGAGTCACGAAACCAAGAACAGCAGAATTCACACTGCTAGAGCTAAACTCTTGTCCGGCTGTGAGTGTGTTTCTCATAGGATTTAGATGCCATAGAAGGATGGCCCATGCCATTGACTAAAATTTAGACTTTGTAAGAGTAAAAAGCCTCTAAAAATGTACAATCAAGGAGAGAGCTTTCAATTTAGAATATACCAACAGTATTGCCGAGGAAAGAAAACATACTCTCACTTTCTGCTAAAAGCAGAAAACAAAGCCATGCAAAGAGTTTCAAAGTCTGAAGTGGGTTCCTTACTTTGGCTTTACAGTAATGGCTTTACTCTAGTCCAGAGCAGAAACTTAGATCAGACATTTAAATTGCTGTTTCCATGTCACTAAAGCAATGATGATAACAGGACATAGCAGATTCCATGCATGGGTTGCCTTGAACTTTTTGATTTATGTTTATTCTGATTCAATACTGAAACCTTTTTTTTTAACATTTGCAATGAGAAAGAGGCTCTAAAAAGTTATCTCCAACTGTTTATTTGCCACACAAACTGGAACACTTGCTTTTATAGTGAAAAATGAGTTCATTCAAGTAGAATTAAACAGTTGCTGTAACAGCTGAGCAATAAAAGAAAGTCTAGTGTTTAATTTTTCTATTTCAGGTGTTCTGTATTTAACAACGGTTCACCTGTCCTCCAAGAAAGCATAGAAAGATAGTATTGACCTGATTGATGAAACTGACACAGAGCTGAACTTTGTTGAAAGGTGACCCTTTTATGTCAGCCTTTTAAGTGCAGCCAGCCTTGTAGATTTGAGAGAGCTGAGGTCTCTCGGAATGTGTTCTGTTGAAAATTGTTGATACAATGGTGTCTGCTCATGGATTGTTGCTGAAGGAGGCAAGGAGATCACCATGAGGGAGCCATTTCTTGTGTTTTGCCAGCTGGTCAGCCTGGCCATTGCCCCATCAACCTCACTTTGGAAGAATTGCAGCAGCTTTGCCAAACTTGCCTCAGTTTCAGAGATAGCTGCCACATCTGGTAGCTGCAGCAGTAGCTCACCTCAGTCTTTGTCTTACTGATTTTCATATTTTAGATGTATTTTATACATCTTAGAGTAACACCAAATTCACATCTGACTTCCTGCTGTTTCCTTTTCCCCCTGACTGCTTTCCTGTTGGCATAACAAGCCCTTCTGGCACACAATACTGAGAAGGCAATTTAAATGCAGGAGAACAAAGGTTTCACAATTTGAATTTTTCAGCTATGTACTTTATACAGAAGAGCATGTTTGGCACATTTTCCATAGGGAGTGAACCAAAGCCTGCTGTCTGCTGTACATTATTATAATGGGAAGTGTCCCTTTATGCGATCTTTAATATTTATTTTATAAGCTAACATTATGAAGGCTGAAACTCTGTCATTGCTATTTATACTGTATTTGTGCTTTGGGATAAAAAAGAAAAGCATCTGCATAGAAAAGGCTTATGGGAACGTTCATACACGAAGATTTTTCATCCTGGGGTATGAAATGCGTTATATAAAAAGCATCAAGAAATCTTAATCCTATTTATGCTTCAGAAGTTCCCTCCGGGCTTTAAATTTTTCTGACAGTGGAGACTGAACTCTTTATGAAAGCATTAATCGTTAGAAAGGATTTTCACATTAAGTGAAATAAATCGTTGGATTTTATTCTGAATGAGATTGTATAGAGTGACTTGATTCACCTATTGCTTTTATGCACTTTTGCTACAAGGATATGAACAGATAGGTGTAAATATCAGGTCTCCAAAGGAATGCTGTGTGGCAGAGAATCTTCTGTTAACTTCTTCATCTGATTAAAATATTTTACTGATCATACAATTACAATTGCAGCAGTAATTAGGTAATACTTGAAATTTCTAAGATTATTATTGGGGATGGTCCTGTGCAGGGCCAGGCAGGGGACTCAATGATTCTTGCGAGTCCCTTCCAACTCAGCATGTTTTGTGTTATATATCTATTTCTTCTCTTCTTTCCCCGTATTACTTCTATTTAAAAGAATTCTCCTCAGTTGAGCAGCTACTTCTGCCCATTTTGTCCCATGTGCAAGAGTGATGTGTAACTTGTATTCCATCATTTTATTTCTGCTATGGAGGAGGGTATTTAAAGAAAATAAAAAAAAAAAAAAGACTGAATATTTCTAGATATGAGCTAAAAATACTGCCGTATACTTAGAAGATGTAACCTGAAAAAATTACAGCAAAGGATCATTCGAGAAGGAACCACTTGTGCCGAGTTTTAAGTCTGTTTTTAATTTTGTTTTTCTAGACTAAAGCTAATTTGTTTTGTAACCTCTCTAGAATGTATAGTGAAATCAAACAAATCTGAGAGTGATGGTTTCATGAAAGTAATAAATCTGGATAAGTGCTGAATTTCATTATCTCATCAGGATTTCTTTCTTTTTCTTTTTGTTAATGAAAAGATATAAAAATGACAGTTCAACTCTCCCCTCATTTCTGTTCATGCCCAAATACAAATGGGCACAGTTTTTGTTAACCTGTTTTTACAGATTAGCTTGTTTCGCACTGAAATGCTTTGGTTTCTGTTTCGAGATCTGGTATCAAAGTTGTTGTGCTGGTTTTTGCTGGGGTGGAGTTAGTTTTTTTTCTCAGTAGCTGGTTTGGGGCTGTGTTTTGGATTTGTGCTGGAAAGGGTGAGGTTGTGGGAGTGACACAGCCAGGACAGCTGACCCCAGCCACCCAAGGGGATATCCCAGACCTTATGGCATCAGCTCAGCATATACAGCTGGGGGAAGGAGGAGGAAGTGGAGATGTTTGGAGTGATGGTGTTTGTCTTCCCAAGTCACCATTATGTGTGATGGAGCCCTGCTTTCCTGGGAATGGCTGAACACCTGCCTGCACTGCACTGGGAAGCACTGAATGAGCTCCCTGCTTTGTTTTGCTTTGCTTACATGCACAGTTCTTGCTTTACCCATTAAACCGTCTTTAGCTCAACCCACAGGGGTTTTTCACTTGGACTCTTTAATTATCTCCCCTGCCTCACTGATGAGGGGTTAAGCTGATGCTTAGGTGCCAGCTGGGGTTCAGATACTGCACTGCCTAAGTCAGTTTTGATGAAAAACATAATCTATGCCTGAGTTTTTCATCTGTGTGTGGGTGACAGTGATTCTTGGCTGTCAGTCAGAACTTGCCTGCAGCTGTATGCTCACCTCGTAGTTCTTAGTCAGTCTGCTTGGAACTATATAATATCACAGGTGATACTAAACTGAAGTGGAGCTTAAACTGCTTATACTTAGTCTCCTTTGTCCTGTCACTTCTACATGTGCTTAGACCACAGGACCAGGACATGTAGTTTGTAAAATAGGGTTGTCATTCTCTCTTGCTGGATTTTAGGTGGTTGTGAGTGAATAAGTAAGGCACAGATGTGTTATTCCACTTGCCTCTCCTAACTGGGTGCTCCAGATATTGTACATATTTACAGTTTCTGTCTGTTGCTCTTCAGAGCTGTCATTCTCTGTGTTAGAGTCAAATTGCTCTTACTGTAAATTTCATACTCAGTTATTGATTTTCTCTTCTAGAACTGGTTCATATTGTATTTATTTATTTGTTAGTGCTTCAGTGAGGGTTTTATTTCAGCTTCTACACTTCACTTCCTTATGAAATGCCTGTCTTGATGTTTATTTGTCTTTCCAGTCATTACTTCTACTAGGAAACAATGATGAGTAGTGGATTGGTAACATGGTGCGGCTCTTGGGCTTTGATGCTTGGTAGGATTTTCAAAACAGAGCAATAACAGTTTGGAAAGAATATCCAAAAGAGAAGTAGAATTTCCTGGTTTTTGCATTCAGGCAGCAAAGAATACTCTTTTGTTGTCCTTCTTTGCTTCCAAGCAGCTCTCTCTAAAGAGCAGGAAAAAATGTCGCTTCGATCTTCAAACAATATTTATATTTTCTTATGACTTTAGTGCCTGAATGAGTTCCAATGCAGAAGCCTCTTTGCCCATTTGCAAGGTGTTGTCTCTTTGCAGTGGGAGAAGTATAAAGAAATGTTAGAAAACACTAGCAGGGAAAATTGCTCTTGAATGTCTTTGGTAGAATCAAGGAAACAAATGAATAATAAGGCTTTTAGCCAGGTGTCTTCACCTGGAACCACTGAAATCACTCTTTGCCATCTGTCTGGCATTACTGGAATATGTTTGGAAGGACAGTTTGGGGGATTAGCAGCATAAAATGAGGTGATAATTTTTCTTCTATACCCTCCTCTTTCCCTTACAGGTCCTTGAGGAAGAGAGTATTTTTGCTTCTATGTCCTTTTTCTCTTGTTCTGCCTGTTTTTCACCTGAGCCCCTGCATTGATGCTGTGGCTAAGAGCTTCCTCCCGCTCTCCCCTACCTAAGTGCAGTTTGTACACCTATGCCAGGAATCTTGGATCAATCAAGAAACAGCATTAATTACCTCATGCAGTAAATGCCCATTGAGATGGTTTGGATAAGATTCACACCTTTACATAAGTGAGAGTTGCTTTTTCATCTAAAATGTTCCCTTCTTCAGCAGTAGCCTTTGTCACATCAGGTAGAGACCAGCATTCTGCTACCTGGAGCTCCTTCTTTTACATATCTAAATCTTCATCCTGATTTCTGCAACCATGAAATAGAGGGGGGCAAAATACACTTCTGGTTGTGATATTCTGCGATGTTGGGTTTGGCATTGCCATGTCCATTGTGCCTTTAACATGAGTAAAATGATTGAGGAACACTTGACCAAGCTGACTTGTTCTGGTAGTGATGGGCCCTACAGTCCCCAGTGCAAGAGCTGCCCCTACTCTTCAGGTTTTTTAGTAGAAGACTTTTTTCAGAAGTTCCCCTTTTTAACTCTGTTTTCTCACTCAAATACTGATGGCAAGTTAACTGAAAATGGATTGTTTTCCCCACTTAGATAATTGAAATTTGAAATTCAATGGAGAGAGTCAGGAGAGACCACAGCAGAAGTTGCGCAGTGTGACAAGCTCTGAAATGCCTCAGCAGAATATGAAATTGCTTTTGATCTCCTTCTTAGTTGGAACATGCAGAGAAATAGACTGCAGGAACACAGGTGAAATAGTGTCCCCCAGGCTGGGAAGATGATGTCCTTTAACACTACCCCCTTATATGTTCACTTGACATTATTTTTCTTCCTCTCTAAAAACTTCTCAAGGTATATTTTTATGTGTTATTACCAGCAATTGGACGTAGGACTGCCATGAAATTACTGCCTCTGTAGCCAGTAGTGCTAATGAGAGGCTCAGTACTTTCTTTTCATATTTAGGGAATACTTAAGTGTGATGATAAAATGTGCCAACCCAAGCGGTGATACAAAGTAGAATTCTTGCCTGTGTTATTAAGTTTCCAAATATTTCTCATACAAGAGCAGTAGCCCCAGGTATTATTTGTAATTGATGCTTCTGAATTTCTGCTCTTAAACTGGACACTGCACTGTTCAAAAACCTGAAGAGATTTTTCCTAGTTTAGAAAGAGAAATTTGTATTTCAGCAGGAAATAGGTTTATGTCTTTTAACTTATGTGTCTGAAAGAAGCACTGCACTTATCCAGGGCTTCCATTGTTTTTGCTGTCAATATCAAGAATAAAAGAGGGAGCATGTACCAGATATTCATAAAATGACAAAACTTCCAGCTACCACACATCTCTAATAGTCATTTTGCACCTGTTTCTATTGGTAATCTTATGGGCCTGTAAACAAAAGCACTTGTGGTTTGGTTTAGTTGGTTAAATTCCAGGAATTTTGTGAATAAAAAGCATGTATGTATTTTCCAAACTTCCCCAGCTCTCACTGTTTTCAGAGATGAAGACAGAGATATAAAGAGACAGGTGCAAATATATCAGTCAAGGTGTGGAATTGCTGTTTTATCACTTTTGTTATTCCTTGCCATTTACAACTGTAGTTACCCACTGTGTCTTGATGTACTGGAATTTAAAGCCGATTAAAATGCCAGACTTTTCTTTTCTAAAAAAGTTGTGGCATACAAACAATTGGAAATAAAGTAATTAAGTATAGAATGCTCAGCCTGTTGTTTTAGATGATGCTGTGGAGAAAAATGTTGTCTACACAAATAACATTACCGGTTGTCTCACTTAGTCAGCCAAGCAGGATGAAAACAAAGAATGAAAGAGGCTAATAAAGATACACCATCTAAAACTTTCTTCCTTACACCTTTTACTTGTTTCAGTGGCTGCCTCAACAATTATATTGATACTGCAGTGTCTGCAGTAAACATGCAAGTGAATTCTCTGGTTCATGTTCTGAAGGGATGATCATTTATTCTTGTGTGACTTAATTGTCCTTGTAGGATCCACAGGGTTCCTCCCTGTTGGTAGTGAGCTGATCACAGTTTGGAAAATGCCAAGTCTACCCTTTCACTTAAAGGCGTGAGAATTGGAATTATTTTGTTGGTTGTCCTCACTTCATTTGTTCTAGAAATGAAGTTAATATTTCTGTTGCATCAACTTTACATTTTCACGTTTTCTCTCCTTTTTATTATTGCTGTGGCAAGAGCACACGGCTTGTACCATGCAAGTTTTGCATGTCAAAAACTCTGCTAGCTTATCCTGAGGAGGAAGACTAAAGATCTCCTGCCTTTCACTGAGAGTTTTATAATTGCCAGTCAGAGGTCCAGTAGGCTTAGATTGTTTTGTCTCTGTTTTCTGGCACATGGATGAGAGTGTTATTCATCTGCCTTATGGCTTTTGCCTGCATTTAAATGACTTGCTTCGCTCATCTTATAGTTATTCTTGTGACAGCCTTTATTCAGGAGTGATGGGATGAAGGAGGAACAATCTGCATTAGGTTAATGATTTCTTACTGTATTTTCTGTTTTCTAAAAGTAATTAGTAATATTACAGGACTTAGAAAGTAATTTAGAAGAGATTTTTGCTTAATCTGTTCTCTGATCTAGGCATCTCTGTTTCTTTGTCTGTTTCCAACATTGCATTTGTTCTTTGAAAATGAAACAAAAAACTTGATAAATGATGTTGTGTAAAAGAAATGCCGGCTTCAGCCCATCAGGGTTCATTTCATCTGAAAAATGATACTGAAATTTCAAAATGCTGCTTCTAGAACTAATAAAAAATGTCTCTAAGGGAAAACTTACTTATTTAATTCTCTGCTGCCAGATTTTGCTGGCAAACTTTGTGTTTTGCCGTATGACCCTGGCCAAACTGAAAATTTATTTCAGCAAAAGATGGACAGTAGTTCTGTTGGGAAGGAGAAAAGCTTATGGATTATACTTGGAGTTCTGTTGAAACCCTCATACTACTGATGGTCAATCACCCTGTTGTCAGTGTAGCTTGACTGTGCTGAATTACATCAGTTTATTATGCTGCCTGCATGAAATCTTTCAGGGGAAAGATGATGGCTTGTTGGGGGTGTGTGTAAGGAGAGAATCTCCTTCCTTTGTGGAAACAGCTCCTTAGCAGTTTTGAGGGCTTGCTGCCAGATGTTTAGTGTGGGAGATGCAGGTGCACAGGCTGTGGAATACTAGCAGAGCATCCAAGTGAGATGGAGTAAAAAATTTCAAGGACAGATATCCCTACTCTTCAATGCTGCCTCAGAGGAATATGAATAATTCCTGGCCACTCAAAGAAGTGACTAAAAATACGCATTCTGCATTCCATAGGACTTTAGTGCCCTCTTTCCTGTCTGAAGCTTTGATCACACTTTACATCAACTTGCTGTTATAACCAGTAAAACTTTAGGTTAGGTGGTAAAAAGCTTCATAAATGGCTTGATGCAGACTAAAAGGCATGACATTTGGATTTTTTGGGGCCTAAGAACTGTGTATTTAAGTGAATGCTCCTGGCTTATCTATGTTTTGTAACATCAAGAATTTTTAAAGAGGAAATTTGGTATCTAACTCATCTTTCTCAACTCCCCACAAACTCTTGCTTTCCTCTGAGACCCCCCCTGCAGTGCTGCATCCAGTGCTGGGGCCCCCAGCACAGGAGGGACATGGACCTCTTGGAACAGGTCCAGAGGAGAAACACAAAGGTATCAGAGGACTGGAGCACCTCTCATATGAGGAAAGGCTGGGGGAGTTGTTCAGCCTCGAGAAGTGTCCAGGAAGACCTTATAGCAGCCTTCTCTTACCTCAAGGGTTCCTGTAAGAAAGGTGGGACAGACTTTTTAGCAGGATCTGTTGTGATAGGACAAGGTAAAATGTTAGATAGAAGGAAAAAAGTTTTCTAGAATGAGGGTGCTGAGGCACTGGAACAGTTGCCCAGTGAGGTGGTGGATGTCCCATCCCTTGAATGGAAACATTCAAGGTCAAGTTGGATAGGGCTCTAAGCAACCTGACCTAGCTGAAGATGTTCCTGCTTATTCCAGAGGGATTGGAGTAGATGACTTCTAAATGTTCCTTACAACCCGAATTAATCTCTGATTTGACAGTTGTCCTCAAAATGTTTCACTGTGTGTTCAAAGTTGATGTGTTTTTTTCTAAAAAAACCACCAACCCAATACCAAAAAACCCCACAATAACAACAACACCCAAAAAACACCCACAGAAAAAGAAAAAGTGACTCAAATTAAATAAAAAAAGGAAAACCCACAACATTCAGGTAATAGCAGGCAAATTTCTTGTTCATTCTTCTGTTACCACTTGACCATGAGTTGTGGCTCTTCTTTTCTTGTCTGTCCATGTCCAGTGTGTAGGTTTGCAACATATTCCCTATTAATACACTCACATCCTAGCGTGTTCCTCAGGTTTTGTGTGTCAGATTTAGGGAACAGCAGCCTGGCCAGTAATAGGTATGCCAATCCAAGTGTCTGATGGATCTCTGGTCCCTGACAGCAAAGGCAGGAGAATGACCTTGCCACAAAAGGTTCAGAGTCATAAGTCAAGCAGCATTCAACTTCAAAGATTGTACAATGTCTATATGTGTGCAGGCATATTTTTTTGAGTGCTTTGTCTTCTGCATCCAAAATCTATAGGATGAGCTAAGATCAAAATGTCATGCTGTATCTGGCAACAGTGTGGGCCAGAAATTGACATTTTGTGCATTTTATTTTAAAACATGGAATTTATTCCAAAAGCTGGAGTGATACTGCAAGCTGCCTTGAAAATAAATGAGTTGGCAAGTCCAGTTTTAAGCTCAGTCCAGATGGAGCTATGGACAGCAAGTTTTAGCATACACTCCAAAAATTATTAGGGCTGCTCTCCTGACAAACAGTTTGCAAAATCAGTAGCTAAAAGTATTAAGTATTAATTATGCTAAAAATTCTGTGTTTCACAGAAGAAATGCTACAAATTCTATTATAAATTAATAATCATACTAAATTTTTAATAACTTCCTCACAGCAACTTTTACAAGTGTGTTTTTTCATTATCATGTTTGTTGCAAGCTTTAATAAATTAATGGCTCAAGTTATTGCAGTAATGTTAAATTAAGAGAAATTGTGTTCCAAATATTACTGTCATTTACTGCTTAAAATTTGAAAATGTGCAGTGTAAAAGGATTCAGACATCAAATTCAAATCATGGGCTGTATCTTTTCAGTGAGTTGCACCTTTTCTAAACTTGCATAGTTTTGCACGATACTGCTCTGCATGTTGTTCTCAGCCTTAAACTGCAAACTGGTACTGAAAACTGGAAGCCATCACACCACCACCAAATATTCAGGTAATTCAAGCAGAGTCCCCAAACTAGAGAATGTAGCAACAAGAGACTGAACAGCTGAAATAAACATTGAATTTTAATCTGACAGTCTCAAAACCTAGTGTAAAAGGCAGGGGACATAATGTCCTCAAAGTGGAGAGAGACAGGAGGCATTGCAGAGAGAATGAAGCTTCTGATGGGACATAGTTTGTAGGCATTTACCTGTCAAGCAATGTTGCATTAGCACAAAAATATTGTAAGCATGAAGAGCTGAGCTGGTATTGAAGTTTTAGCATGCTTATTTCCTCCTCTGTGCTGGTGTACAAATAAATATTTTGAGATATTTCAGTAGGATTCAGAGATCTGAGCTTTGGTCTTTCATAGTCAACCAAAACAAAAAGCATTGTCTTTGTCATCTGTCTCTGGCCTCAGTTTGACAATTTATTAGATTTACTTTTTCACATCAGGCCACATTGTGGAAGAAAGAAGGGACAAGAAATGTTTTCTTCTGACAAAGAACAGTATAGAAGCACTACTGCAGTGCTGTAGTCAAACAAAACTAAATATTCTGATTATTTTTAATGAGTTATTTACAATCAAAAATAAAAACACTGAAGACCATACTGGCAAAGTCAAAGAAATCTCCTGTAGGTGGGCTAATTTCACCCTATGATAAAATAACATGTTTCTGCTGTGGCACTTAGTGATTGATAATGTCACGAGAGAACAAAGCAATTGGGTTAATTTACACATTAATTAGTTTATTGCTTTCTTTTTGTTAGGTCTCTAATGCCTTTGTTTAAAAAATTGAGCATGTGCTGTTGCAGGGGTTTAATTTCACTAATTAGGTTCCAAGAGCAGACATTGCAACACCTGCCTTGTTAGTGAAACCATTCTGAGTTAATTCAAGCCCTCTGGTTGTTTGAGAGGACACTCCCAAGGAAACAACACGTGAAGGGTCCCATGACTTATGGGCTTTCATCCCTGTATAAAGCTGGGAATTTTTCTTAAGAAGTTATTGGCCTCTGTTTATGCTAGGGGTGGTTTTTGTAAGTTGGGTGGAGCTGTGCAGTGCTCAGGGGAGAAGTTTTGAGTCTTTGGAAGGTGAGTGGTTCCTGAGAAATCTTTGTGCTTGTGAAGCTCTCAGACTCTTTTTTTCAAGATGGTGGAGTGTGAGCTGTTTTCACTGAAGCCATTAATTAGCACTGGTGCTGGAATTCTTGCGTTGTTTTGTTACTTTTGTGTGGATCATGCTTCTGTAACGTTTCCCAAAAACATTTAAGAAGCATATGACACAGCCTTTAAAAACAACTCTAGTAGGTTGATATCTTTAAGAATGAATATGTAGTTACATACGTGGTCTGGATTTCTTCATAAATTATGTCCCTGAATCCATTACATGCTTTCATTTATTGGTCATAAAAGAGGATTTAACATAAAAGCTCTTTAATGCTAACATTAGGTTCCAACTGTTGTATGTGATAATGAAATAGGATGGGTTTTAAAGTTGCAGTTTCCTCCTGACATATTTATGAAGTTTGCTACATAGCGTAGGCTGATGGTATCTCCTGAATTTAGATGCAACTCTTTTCTGCTCCATATTCTAAAACTGTTAGAGGGCATAGAGAAGGGATATATGTTTGTTTAATCATGTATTTTTACCAAAATAGAAGTCCATTGTGTTGATTCCATTGGAGAGTATTTAAAGGTATAATCACTCTGAAAGCTGTGTTTGTAATTAGTGAGTATTTTGGAGATAATATTCTATTACTGGCTTTATATTTCACTATATGAAAATGTAGAGTTAGTGTTAAATTTTAGGATTACTAGTTGGAATTTCCTGAACACCCACACAGTTTTAACTACCTGATTGTTGTACAGAGCATCCCTAAACTGCTCAGCTCCTCTGACATTTTATTGTTCTTTCTCTGGGTGCCTGGCATTTATCTGGCATCTCATCCTGTAGGCATGTGCATTTTTGTTAATGGAGGAATGTGTGTGGCTGTAGCATAATAACCTGTTGGATGATTATTTAGATGTCTGTATCTGATTTTAAGCCCTGGCATGGTCAGAACCCTAGACATTTCTCTAATTGAACCCAATCCAGGAAGAGTTCCCTGAGTCACCTGGTGAGGGGGAAGACAGGCAGGGTTTGAGATATAGGGAAGGTCAGCAGAATGCTGAAGGTATTTGAGTAAATATTAGTTGGACCGTTTAAAAATCTGTTATGCATCTCAGATGAACCTCTTGGCCAACACAAGGTATAATGAATTGCTTGCTTGCTCCACAGAAGTGTTCTTAGTGCTTAATAGCTCATCAAGAGATAACATCTTGCGCTAGGCAGTAATAACATGATTAGGTGCTTCCCAAGTATTTAAAAACCAATTCAGACAGGTCTTGAAGTGAGTGACTTGTCTCCTTTATGAAGTATATGAATTTTCCAGTTCATTTTCTGGTCTCACTGGGCCATCTTTGCTGTCTTACCTGTGTCTGTGAATTCTGCTTGGCACTAAGCAAATATTCCTGCTGTCCTTTTGTCTTTTAGTGGATTTAACCTTTCCTGTTAGCGTACCTATCTTCCCATTAAAGCCTATACTAACAGTTCAGTACCTTCTTATTGAGCACAGAAAATTATTTGCCTTTTTTTTTTCTTCTTACATTTAAAATACACATAATTTTGATCAGGATTTCATACAGTTTTGATAGCAAAAAATACTACCTGTAGTAGGGAGCATTTGACAATTTGTTTTTAAGTAAGGAAGCCTAGTTTGGTAACTGAATGAAAGGAGTGCACTACTTGTGTGTCTTGGAAGGCAGTCATCATATCCGATATCCATTATGAGTTTCCAGTTTTAACCTACTAAAAGCTTGGAAGTTTTATGTTGCATCTGCACATTTTTTAAGGGTAAGACTGGATCATTTAGAGCACAGAAAAGGTGAAGAGAAATGTTGGGGTTTTTTGGGGGGGTAGGGGCTAAATAAAATTTAAAAAGACTCAAGCTTACCAAAGGCTCAGTTCCCATACATCCTCCATCAAACTTTTCCTGGTTTGTCTATAATGCTTTACTTACTGCTGCACTGTTACCCTTTGAAAGTGAAAAAGCCCCGTTGGTCTCTACCAGGGAGCTTTTTTTAAACATTACCTGGTTATTCTTTGCTGTTACATTATCTTATTTTTTCACATTTAAATTTTCCTAATACATTCCAGGAAGAAGAAAAGGGCTGAAGTTTGAAGTGTTGTTGTGTATTAGATCAGGGGATTTAAAAAGAGCTCTTAACTCCTGTGGAGTTAAGAGAAAGGAAAGAAATGCTTGACAGGCCCTTAACAGCTGTACTTTACCAGTAGCTGAAAGGTGGAGGGCTTTTTAAATTTTTTTTTTAGCTTTTTTTTTTTTTTAATTGAGTCCATATTTCTTGATCACCGGGTTCTAGCCCAAAGGATGTCTTTATGACTGTGATACAAACCCTGGAAATAAAAGCAGTTTTAGTGGAAGAGGTTGACAGTCTTAACTTAGAGCAGCACTGACTGGCCATTAGAGTTGTGTGCACACTTGTGTGTGGGTGGAGAGCTTGATAGTGACAGATACCGGATATCATTTCTCTAAACGGCTGACCTTGAAAAATCACAGCATCAGAGTACCAATAAAGGATACACAGTTCTAAAAGCTGTAAAATGCCAAACAACGCGTACCTTGTGACGCACTGACGTACAAGATTCCGAGATCTTATCCCTACAACTGCTGAAGCATTCTCTGTTAGAACAGAAGCAATGTTGAGAAATTGTGTGAGGCAGACATTTTGATGCTAAAGAATGCCAATACGGGTAATTAGCCAACTGTTTAAGTTCTGGTTACCTTTTTACCTTAGTATTGCAAAGCCTGTGTTTTCAGAGCTGAGTGAGGAGTTTGCCAATTTTTATCCTCCTTGACTAGATCTTGAGAATATTTAGGCACCTAGCAGGGCATTATTTTATATGATCATTGCAATATTTAGGAACATGCTTTTAAAAGTCTGTGCCTTAATTCTGCTAAATATGGTGAGAGGCCTTTCTTTTTTTCCAAAATATGTCTCTTTGTTTCAGTTGTAAACTGTTTGGGATTGAACATGTCTCTAGTAGATGAGATTAGTAGGAGATCACTCAGGGATTAAGATTCAGTCTGGGATGATAGTAGGGTTTCATGGGTAATGTACTTTATTTTAGGACAGCCACAGAGTGCTTCAAGCTGAATTTTGGAAGTATTTGAGGTAGGCAGATTTTCCTCTAAAAATCAGAAGCAGTTGCTCTGACATGTGTTACGTGGGGGGATCTTTATCAAAATAGTAAATAGTTATTTTTCCAAAGGAGGAAAATCTCTTTACTGTTGGTGAGGAAAAAGAAAGTTCTGGATGGGAGAGAGCAATGTGGATTGAAGGCTCTCTAGATTAGTATGAAATAGGATTTCAGGACATAACCTCTGTATGAAACTAAGACTATTTTTCTTCTAATGTAAAAGGATGTGTTTTGGATGGGCCAAGCTATGGACAATTAAGAACTACTTGTTTTTCTGAAAAATTTACAAAGACCAAATTTTTATATGTTTATATATGAGTATGTGTGTGACTTCTACAACTATACATATACATATATACACAGAGCTGTAAAAATACACGTGTGTGTATATATGGTATCTTTATTTATGAATGTATACACATACAGTTTCACACTTAAACACTGTAGATTAGTGATTTAAGGTTTTTTCTAAGACCCTGCTTTAGAAGATAAGCCCTCAGGGAAGAAACAAGGTGTGTTCAGCTCTTCTCTCAGAGTCTGGGGTCCTTTGCTCTGCTTTCAGAGCCTTCTTGATGCCAGCAGTGTTACATGGGTTCTCTTCTGTTAAGCTGATATCAAGAGAAGCAGACTCAGGGGAACCAATTGTATTAGTTTAGGCTAATTCTGCTTTAGCAACATCTTGAGCACTGCTGATGAAAACTAAGAAGATTAAAGTCCACGTAATCTGGGGATCTTTATGTAAGTGAAGTTCAAATTACCATAAGCTCTTCAAATCATTGATCTGAGGATCAGTAAGAAGGGAAGAATAACTTAAATGAGCTCAAGCTGCAAATCCATGTCTTTGGGTCCTCTTTCTTTTTTTTTTTTCCATTTTTGTCTTTTTTTTTCTTCTTTTCCCTTTTTTTTTTCCTTTTTCCTGTTTTTTTTGTTTTTTTTTTTTTTTTTTTAAGTAAAATCCGTTAAGAATTCTTTAGCATAAGAAAATTGGTTTTGTTCTACCTTCCTAAGGAAAAGGAGCTTTCAAAGGAGCTGCACAACTGTGCACTGCACACTGTTACTCAGGTAACATGTGGTTGCATTGGATTGATGGAGGCTATTAAATGCTGAGAGCCACTGATTGATTATTTTAATGCTAGCGTACTATTTCAATAAAGACTGCTTTTGAAATAGAAATCTGCCTTAATGACACTACCATTTTACTGACTGTGGATATTGTAGCTTCTGATTTTTTTATCAATTAGAAATGAGGGAATAGATTAGTGCTGCTCAGTGGATATGTCCAGATACAAAAGAAACAAGCCGGCAGGGCCAAAGTACCATCGAGTTGCACAGGTTTTCACCTATTTAACATTTACAGACTTGTAACAACTTTTCTGTGGATTTTCTGACCTTATGGTGGCAGTAATTCTACTAACATTGTGTCCTTTTCTCTGTTGTCATTCATGGCTCCATAGCCACGCTCAGGGATTTGAGGGGACATCTACATGGGTTGGTACTTCAGTGCACATCTGCACCACTGACATCCTCCAGAATGGAGTGGTCCCATCCAATTTGCCTGTAGTGACAACCAAACCATGCCAGGGAACCATTTGCAAGAGTGATAACGGGGTTGGGCCAACCTGTTTCAGAAGTGGTTTGAAACTGACTTCCAGTGCTCAGGACATTTTCAGCTGTGGTTTTATTAAAGTAGGAGCTTAGCCTAAGCGTATGCCAGGCAAATTTAGAGCTCAGGCTGGAGCCATGTATTTTAAAGTGACCAAATTGCATTTCTGAAATATTGCTTATTGGTAATAATGTATAACTAATGTTGTCACTAAAAGGAAATACATTGTATTTAGTCATTAAAATAGACCTTTTGAGGCTTTTTTCCAACAGTTAAGAAGTTTGTTACAGATAACATTTGCCTGTGAAATATTTTTCTTACAATGAATGCATTTTAGGAAGGTGGAGGGGTCTGGCCACCTGTTAGGAGTTCCTGCACTACCAGCCAAGGAACCAGCCCCTACTCCGTCTTCAGAGGTTGAGATGCTTTACTAATAAAGTGAAACTTCTGATTTAGGAAGAATGTTGTGTTGTTTTTTTTTTTCTTTCTAAATCTCTACTGCTGCTTTGAGATGAATTGCAGTGGATTACTGTAATAATTCTGCAACAGACCGCCTGGATGTTGTTAATAATGACCTTGATGAAATACCATTTCTGGAATGAATTTTAAATGAGCTTCTTTTTTTCTGCAGCGAGTAGAATGAGTTGTATGAGACAGTGAAGAGTTTTTCTGTCACAGATCAGTTAAAGTACCTCTGAACTATCAGGAAGGACTGTATAATCTGAATGCTCGCTGTATACCAACTCTGAGTCACTGTTTTCGAGTAGCAATTGAGTCAGATTTTAAACTCTTAAAATGAGTGGTAATATGTTATTATGGTGCTTTTCATGCTTTGGTACAAGATTTCATGTTTGAAAAGATGGTAATTTTGTGTGTTGAGTAGTGTGATATCAACGTAAACCCCACTGAAATAATGGAAAATATTTTCTTTATTTGAAATTCAGAATTGCTATATTTCCAGTACATCTATAGCTTATACATAAACACTGTATCTCTTCCAGAGAGGAACATAGTTTTCCAAGAATACTGCTTATTTCCATGTCACTGGGGGAGCAGGGCATGGCTGGTGATACCAGGTTCTTCTCCCTGATAATGTGCAGTAAAAGACTCCTTCTGGGAGTCAGTACATCTTAAGTTGGTCCTTTCTCAGGGCCAGGGTGGGACCCTCATAGGATGCCTGTAGAGCTGTATGAGGAAGATGAAACTTCAGTGAGACTTACAAAGTGAATGTGCAAAATATTCTAAGGAATAATCCATCTTCTAGTCTGCAGGCAGTGGGTGGGGAAAAAAAAAGGACCTTGTTGTTACCTCATTACTGAGTTTAAGTAATGTGCTTGTCTGGATACAAAAATCTTATGCAAGTGTAGATTCCAATGCTTTGAATATGGCTTCTTTTATAAGCCTTTAAAAATGGCCTATGTTATGATACTTCAGTTTCATAAGTTGTTTTTCCTTTGCATGATTTATACCTGGGTCTTGTTTAAAGGCTATAAAACAGGAGGGATTTTA
This sequence comes from Edolisoma coerulescens, assembly GCA_013397115.1. NCBI lineage: Eukaryota > Metazoa > Chordata > Aves > Passeriformes > Campephagidae > Edolisoma > Edolisoma coerulescens. The sequence goes on from VWZW01002032.1 coordinate 1,110,185, forward strand.
TGTCCTTCAATCAAAAGCAACTTTACCATCCACCTCAGATTTTTATTTTGAAGGATGCAAAATATTCTACTCAAAGAGGTTTTAATGCATTTTAAAATTAAAACAGACTAAGTTCTTTGTTTTATGAGAGTCTTGAAAAGCCTGAAATTTCAGTTCCATTTGCCATCATGAGTATCTGTCCATGTATGTGATCTCTGTGGTACATTGTTTGATCTAACATGTTGTCTTTACTGCATCTGGCATAGCTTGCAAAATATAAAAATGAACCATCCATAGACGATAGTTACAGTATCCTAATTTCCTTGTTTTTTAGTATGGCATTGCTTGTCTTAAGAAATCACCTTAATCTGGTTTTGTCTGTGGATCCTATGAAACCAAAGCTAAGGAAAATTGTATGTGGGAAAATATTCTTTGTCCTTCCAAACTATGGCAGAATCAGTTTTGTGTTGCGTAAAAATTCAAATGGAACAGAAAATTGGAAGAATACTTTTAATGAATAATAATTGTCATTTTCTTCAGTGCTTGTGCTAGCATCTTTAATTGTACTGAGTTAATTTAGTATGACTTTCTTCATGATGGGAAAAACTCTGTTAGATAACTTGCTCTGATATTAAAGGAAGATAGTGTGTATGCAGCAAAATCATGGTCTTTCATTACCTTTAAAGTCCATCAGAATCTTTCTGAATCTTTCTGTGTTTTTAATGGGTTCTCAACCACAACTTACTGTTATTTTCTTTCATGTTCTGCTTCTATAGCTTTAGTAGTAACTAAACTTAAGAGTTAGTGCAGATTAATTAAATTCCGTATTCCATTTTATACTATAGCAGGTTCATCTTATGTCACTGGGCCAGCCCAGAAGGGAGTACTTTTTCTTGCAGTTTTCTTTTCTTTCTAAGTCAAAGCGCATCGAAGATTGTGATTTGATTTAGCTTCTGAAAGTGCGTGACAGATTCATTTTTTTGTAAAGCTGAATGGAAATAAAATAGACCCGTAGAAGTTTTGCCCATAGGGTATTTTGTTTTAAGAAAATGGCTTTCTTTTGAAGGGTGTGAGCTAGAGGATGGTTTTAATTCTTGTAGAATATGGTACTTTTATAAATCTGTATTTTATTGCTAACACCATATGGCTATATGTACATTATAAAGGCTGTTCATGCTAGCAGGCTCAAAAAGCAAATGTATAGATGTCTTTAAGCTCAAAGGAACTACCCCCCCCAGTTATTAGTTTTTTCATATTTTAGTGTTGATCTTTCTGTTTTCTCTTACAAGGAATCTATCCCTGAAGCTGTCGAAGGAGGTGGAGCAAGGAGAAGCCAGGTACCCTCGTGTTAGCCAGCTGGCTGGCAGCCCATCAGTGGAGTGGCCTTTCACTGGTCTGGAAGAAGGTGGAGGCATTGAGTCTTTGCCCTTCAGATTGATGCTTCAAGACTGCACAGCTGTAAAGACATTGCTTCTGAAAATGAAGAGGGTTCTTCAAGAGGTAATCACCCACTTATTTGTTAGATTAATATCTTTCAGCATTAATGAGCTAAGCAGCAGAAAAGGGTCAGTAAAGTTTATGGATTTGATGTCTTCTAATATGTCTTGAATATGTGGAATTGATGCAGAAGTATAAATAGTCATGCCTCAACATGGTGAAGGTCAGAAAGTTTATACTTTAGCAGAATTTAATTGATCCTGCCATCTTGATGTCCAGAATATAAAGCTTCTTTTGAGCTTTTACCAGAAAGGGGACAGGGAGGCCAACTGCTTCAGGTCAAAATACATTGTATTGTTTTCTTCCAGTGTTTTAGAGCTTTTCAGTTTCCTTATTGCATTTGTTATCCATTGTGAAGTTGCATGCAATTTATTTAGGGGAGAGATGCAAAGGAAAAAAATTCTCTTAAGTAACAGTACTAAAAGGTTGCCAGCTTGAGTTTCTAAATGAAGGCTGAAATCAAATTTTTTTTAGGCTATTTACTGGGCCGTTTCCTAACAATTTCCAGAGTCCTGGCTTGTCCTGTCCTGCTATATTCTCCTGCTTCCCCTATGGACTGCTGGTGTTGTTTTGAACATTTTCTTTTGTGTCTGTTTCTCTTTAGAACTTTAGAGAAATCAAATTATTTGGATTTTTTTTTGGACACTTTCCAGCCTTTTGGTGGAGCCTTTACTCAAGTATATGCTAGAAACTTTCATCTTCATGTTATTGAATTGCAGTTTGTTTTATCTTTTTGATCTACAAGAAGAATAATTTTTTGTTTGTTTGTTTTTATCTATATAGAAATACAGAATAGTAATATATTTATAGAAATACAGAATAATTTAGGTTCAGAGGGCTCTCTGGAGGTCCACCTTCTCTACTCAAAGCAAGGCCAACTCAGAACAGGTTGCTCAGGTCCTTGTCCACTTAAACTTTTGGTACCTTAATAGAGTTTCCACAGCATCTCTGGATAACCGTTCCAGTATTTGACTACATGATTGTAACTTTTTTTCTGAAGATGGAAACAGAATTTCTCTTGTTGAAACTTCATCATATAATAAAAGACCAAAAATAAGTTGGGGGGTTTCTACTGCTCACTTATTGGTCATCTGTATCTAAATTCAGCCAACTATAGTCCTGTCTGAAAAGGATTGTCAAAGGTTTAGCCATGATGGTTTGAAATGAGTGCTTCTAAACAGCCTGTTTTTGCTGGATGGCAAGCCTCAGGCTCTCCAGTTTCCTTCCATTCACTAGAAGCTTGATTTGTGCTGTATGGATCCTTAATGCACTTCTGGATTGCTGAATCAAGAACTGAAATCATTAATTCTCCATTAGTTGCTTTTTATATAATGTGAGAATATAGAGTGAATTTAAATGATTTGTAACCTCATCTTATCTTGAAATAAATAAGAATTATGATATTATATGACAGCAGTTCTAACATTCAATAGTTAGTATTGGTAATATTGTTGCTTCTAGTGTGAATAATTCTATTACACTCAGAAAAGGTCTTTCTTACCATGACGGTAAGCATAAGAATTTTAGTTTAACTTACACAGTTCCATTAAACTTGTGTAAGAATCTGCTGTTATTTTCTGTTTGGAAATATGTTGTACCGTTCAGTACTTCATCTTTAAAAACATTCACCAGGTGATCTCCACAAAAGGAACATAAGGTATTTCATGTAACTCACCAGAATTTCATGTCCGGTTACTAATACCTCCTTATGTAACTCATTGATTTTATTTTTTCATCTTAATCATTCAGTCTTTCATTTATTTGTTCCTTTGTACTGTATAATTTTCATCTCCCCAGCTGACTGTAACACAGTGTGTCTCTGTAGTTTTCTTTTTGTCTTGCCCTATGAAATCAAAATGACCTTTTCCTAATTCTACATTTGGATGGCTGTATGTGCTGTAATTTACCTCAAAAGAACCTGGGTAGTTACTTTGAGCAACCAAAGAGAAGATGACCTTGAAATATATTAGAAATTTATATTGAAATGACACAACTTGATTATCTTCAGAAATTCAGACATTTATACGTTTATGTCACTTTTAAATTATTAGTGAAAGATTACAGGAAAATATAATCCCATAAAATTGAAATACTGTATTGAAGAATCTGATAAATAAGTCATCTGAGCATATTTAGCAGACAGTTTCCATGGAGAAGATTCCCTACTCCCATTGCAACTAGATGTAATTTTTTTCATCCAAAAATCACTTCTGGCCCAACCAATATTATAAATCAAACTCAGAGCAGTACAGAATAAAAGGCGTTAAAGAAAAATTCTTTTCTTACCATGGAATGCTCAGGCATTTTTAGATGTAGTCAAACATAGTCTCTGGCAGACTTGTATACAATTGAAATATTTTATGCTTGCAAAACTGTAAAATAAGATTATATATTTATAAAAATAATAGTATGTCACATGTTTTCAGCCACTTTAAAAATATACAAACTTCATGGGGAAAATTACATGGGTTACCAGAAAAAAAATTTGCAGTATTTCTGTTTTATAGCTGATATTACCCATAGAAGAAGGAATTATAGTAGTGTACACCGCTTTATTGAAAAATAACATGCTAATTGAGTTAAAATATTAGCCCTGTTATTCAATGTAATCCTTCTTTTTAAGCACTGAGCACTGCTTCTAAGGAATAATTTAATTATGATCTGCCAAAATGTAATACTAGCTAGTAAAATATGCTTTTTTTTTGTTGCAGTTGCTTGTAATTGAAGAATCTAAATGGAAAAACTGCATACAGTGTATGCTGTACTGTGCTGCAGACTTACAGGCTTGTTATTAGTCTTATCTTGAAAAGGGAAATTGAAGACATGGCAGTAACTTTCAAGATTGAGCATGTTATTTAGTAAAAGGCTAATGAATGATCGTTCAATTAAGAGAATTAATTACCATTTCACTTTCAGTGAAAAAGCCTTGAAAATGTCTACTAATAATTCTTTATGGTTTTGGCCATGCAAGGCTCATAAGGCAGATTGTTCCCCAATGTTTTGGGAAACCTCATTGAACAAAGCTGGATAGTCTGGAGGGCCCTGGTTTGTGAGGGAACTTGGTGATTTTCCAAGCGCTCTGGAAGAGCTCTCTCAATCTCTTCTGCATCTTTTTCTCATGGATGTTCCATTTCTGAGAGACAAATCTGCAATAAATTGTGTAACCAAGACCTGTGGGATGCATAATTGCATGAAAAAGTATTACCAGAGTATTATCCAGCATGGGCAGCTATCAAGCCACACTAAAAGCCACTTTAGCCTAGCAGACAATACAAGCTGATTTGCAGCCTGTCCATGATTTCTTGGTCTCCCTTTTGTCCTCAGCTCATGGATGTTTATTTGGACTGTTTGTTTTTTTGGTTTTTTTCCTCAAAGTCTTTTATGGTACTGACCTTTTTGTCAGTAGTAACTCCTCTCATTTGAAAGAGAGAAGACAAGGAAAATAGGAGTTGGATGGATGAAATTTGGAGCTTTTTCCACTCCTAAGAAATGGCTTCTTTACCTTCTGACTTCAGGCAGGCCTCTCTGCTCTGAATGGTTCTTCAATTAATCTTTGTCTTTTTTTCTCCCCCATTTTTGGGTGAAAGTATGGAACAATTGATGTTCTTTACTTTCTATGGCTTATAACATTTCTGGCAACTGATTGATTGTGTTTAGCCAATGAGCTTCTGAAAACTAGACTCTATCTTCTTTCTCACTTACTGCTATCAGCAATAATGAATATACAGTGCCTCTTAACCGAGCAATATATTGGCTTTCCTGTACTCTTCCAGATGAGAATGAAATTATTTCCATCTGTTAACTTTTTTATGGCTTGAGTTATAGCTGGCTTAGGCAATGTTGAAGGCTGGCTAATCGGGGCGACATTTAAGGGCTTTGCCTTTCCTAAAATAATTGAACATTTCGGGCAGAGACATATGAGGAAACTTGTATGGTTTTGGCTTTGTGCCTAGCAAGAGAAGGTCTTTATGCTGAAATAAGCATAATGGAAAAATACAGTTGTATTGGGAAGGAATCCATTCAGTGAGAGATAATGGGGTTTTGTTCAAACTTTAGATGTTGAGCTTGTTGATTAATTTTATTGAGTGCCATAATAAAAAGAAAATCTTTAGGCTTGTAGAAACAAGGCCATATTTTCCATGTATTCTTAATGAAATATATAGTTTGTCAGCTGCATAATTCTACTTCTAGATACTTTTATGAGGCCATCAGAAGTGACCTTACTGGTTGCTAATCTAGAAAATTAAGATACGTTGTCTATATGTTTGTGTAATTTGGAATATAAATTATTCAGCTCATGGTTTTTTGGAGCTCTGCAAAACACCACGCAGGCTGTGGAGCTTTAGCTAATTGCTACAATTAGCAGTAGGACTGAGACACTTTGGACATATATTGCATACTGTGTTTTACTAATTAATCATTTATTTTACTGAGGGAAATTGCAGCTGCCTGTGGCTGTCATTAAAAGTTAATGTGTCCGATAGAGTATCATTAGATTACACTTGGAAAAAAAAAAACCTCTCCAAAAAAAAAAGAGAAATGTGGAAAAATATGTCAAAATTGCTGTGAGACCAGTCATAAGGGTTGCCTGAGATTAGTGGGTCAGATGATACCACTCAGGCTGCAATTAGTCTGTCAGATATCACTGGCTGCTTTACTTCTCCCTGTGCATCTTTCACCTCATCAGTAAAATAAGCATAATTATAGAGTCCCCTTTTATGCTGCACTTGCAATCCACTGATGGAAAGTACTGAGAGAAAGCTAATTGCTGTTTGGATATTTTGTAGTCTGATTGCTGGTCAATATGGAATTGGCCTTAAACTACGTTTTTTAAAGATATTAAAGCATTTTCTTCAGTCTGCTATGAAATGTATTATGCTTGCTAATATTGTGTTAGCCACTCTAGGAACCAATTGCAAGTTTAATACACTGTAAAATACTGCAGGTTTTCTTCCTTTAAGTAACTTTGTAATTAACCACTGTAGCATTGCTGATTTATTCGACAGCTCTGCATTTAACACAGTCCCTTTTATCAAGTAATTCATGCTGGAAATTGGTAATTCCTTCATTTCGTGGTATGCTGACACTACATATACTCATAAATTTAAATAACTAATAATAAAAATTTACTAGATTTAGTAATAGGTCTTAGATTTATCACATTAAATTGGCTTTTTTGTTTGGAAATATACATGGGCATACCCATGTCCGGCTGGTTGCAAAGACTGGCAGAGCACGCCATTGTTGCACTTTGTGTGGTTTTTTTCCTAGGAGTATATCTCAGGGTAATGGAGAATATTGGGAACAAATCAATATAGTCAGGTGTTCACTTCAGCAGTAAAGATGTTTTATTCTAAGATTATCCATTGTAAGGAATTTAATAACAACAAACAAACCCAGTGTTAGTTATTTAGTTAGACATTCTCAAGGTACAAGAACACTTCTGTACATTCCATGTGATGGCACTCAAGCAGATCTGCTCCATGACTTTCCCTGGTGCCAAGCTGACAGGCCTGTAGTTTCTGGGAGCCTCCTTCCAGCCCTTCTTGTAGAAAGACATTGCATTTGCTAACCTTCAGTCAACTGGGACCTCCCTGGTGAGCCAGGACAGCTGCCAAATGGTTGAAAATGGCTCAGTGAGTGCTTCCACCAGCTCCCAGTACCCTTGGGTGGATCCTATCTGGCCCCATAGACATGTGCATGTCTAAGAAGTGTAGCAGGTTGCTGCCCATTTCCCCTTGGCTTATAGTGGTTTCGTTCTGCTCCCTGTCCCTGTCTTCCAGCTCAGGGGTCTGGGTTGTCCTTGAGGACAACTATCTTACTACTAAAGACAGATGCAAAATGGCATGACGTTCCTCATCCTCTGTCACTTTGTTTGCCCCCACATCCAGTAAAGGATAGAGAGTTTCCTTAGCCCTCCTTTTGTTGTTAATGTATTTATAAAATTTGTTGTTGCTTTTGTTTTATATGATAGTAGCCATATTAAGTTCTGGTTGGGCTTTGGCCCTTTTAATTTTCTCCCAGCATAACCTCATGAAGTCTTTGTAGTCCTCCTGAGTTTCCTGCTTCTTCTTGCAAAGATCTCAAACTCTCTTTTTTTTTTTTTTTCTCAAATTCTAGCCAAAGCTTGCCGTTCAGCCACTCTGGTAATCTTCCCTGCCAGCTCGTCTTTTGGCTCATGGGTATGGGCTGTTGCTGTGCCATTAAGATTTCTTTCTTGAAGAATGTCCAGCCTTCCTGGACTCCTTTTCTCTTAAGGATCTTTGTACTTGACAACAGATGCTCCTGGACCGTGTGTTCATTTGCTGGCACTCTCTGAGTACTTTTGAGTGTGAGGTTACAGGCTGGGATGGGCACACAGCTCTGGGCTCTCTGAGGTCACATGAATTCTGGCCTTCTGGATGGGTTCAGCTCAGTTATCAGTTTGTGTTATTTCCCATGCTCACGTTGAAGTTATTTTGAAAGCTACATTCAGTATGTTTTTGTGCCACCCTTTGACATTATCAATCTGAAATGAATACCCCTAATTTTTAATACTGAAAATGGAGAATTTCTCTATTTCTATTCTGTTTTCTCTGCTGTTGTGGCTTAATCTTTGTAGATTACATATATCTGTGTGCTGCAGCCTCACTGAAACCAGATTGACCATGAAACATGTTACCTTCCACATGTGGAGATGGTGGTGATAGAAGTGTCTGCTCCATGTATTCAGAAGGCAAGTGATGAGTTCTTTCTTATTTCTCCTGTGGTTGCCTGAGTGAAACATTTTCAATGGCAGGGCAATGTGCTCCAGGTCAGCACAGATTTGCATAGAATGTGCCCCAGCCTCCTCAACAAGCCAGGTCTTAGCAGCAACTTTCAGGGAGGCATTAAAAATAGTAACCCTATTAATACGTAATGTCCCTACATCAGCAGTTCTGCTCAGTTGGCTGTGATTAACCTGTGGCTGAAGACCATAAAATTATAGCTGTTGCAAAACTGAAGCCATTTTCTCATTTAGTACTTCCATGGTTTTGATCGGTTGCTGCAGGTCAGTCAGCTCAAATCCCACCCCTTGCTCCTTGGCAATGGAGCTGATCACACCAATTGCATTTTGTGATAAATCTACAAAGACCGAAAAGTGCATTGCAAAATAACGAGCAAGCGGTGGAAGAAATCCAGAATGTCTGCAAGAGTCTATAGAAGGAATTGATTATACTAAGTTGTTAGGGCTCATGAGTAATTCGAGTTAAATTGCAGAAGGTAGATGGAAGAATTTCTGATGAGAAAATGTATACTGCCAGATCTAACAAATTTCCCAATAAGTTACCCAGTTATCCAGTTTTTTTAAGGGAAAAAAAAAATTGAAAATAGGAGTGGGATGTAGATGAGTACACAGCACCTAAGCTTCATTGTAATTGATCTTCCTGCAAGTATGTTAGAGTTATGAAAATACCAACTCATCAAACAGTTTTGTAGTTTACAAAGAGCATTTCGTATGAGGTTTATAGCTGGTGCCATTACCTTTAAGTCCAACAGGTTAAAACCAAAAAGAATTGTACTCATCTAAATAGTCTCTCAGCTTCTGAAGCTGTACCGTCCTGTATTCCCCCTATATTAAGATTTTTCCTTCCTCATGATAGGTTTCAGAGTTTTCCTGACACTGAAAAATGACTGGTTCTATAGATAAAGCAGTAAAACTGGTAATATGCAACTGTTGCTGTAAATGGATGTTCAAGGAGAATAAAATGTAACAGATAAAAATGTAGGTCTAATGCTCAGGTAGTGGAGTGCCAGCCGTACATGTAGTTACCCATTTCAATATTTGCATTCATATATATGACCATAAGGATGATTCTGCAGAATTTAAATTTGATCTCTTAATTATCCCTCATGCCTTGATCATCCAGAATTTCTGAAACAAGGGCTGGTGTAGTCACAGGAGAAATTCTCACAGTTTGTAGCATAGCTGGATCCTGGCGTAGCTCTGTGCTGCAGATTTGTTTAATACTTGCTCTGCACAGCGCATTCCGTTACTTTGCAGCCCAGGTTATCATCACAGTGCTGATCATTTTTCTAGTGGAAGAAAGAAAAGACATGAGAAATGCTGATACAGCACGCTTACAACTGAGCACCATGATCTAGTAGATGTCACTTCTGCTCACTGCAGGGGAATTGGACTGTTCTATGATTTTATGATTTTGACAGAAAATAATAGTGCTGATTTTGTGCAGTCTGGCTCCACTTGAATTCATGAACGTGAAGTGATTTGTTGGAAGGCTTACATGATGAATCCCAGTGACAGAAAAATAAACATTTTTTTGGAAAAGGATTTAGAAATTGCTCGTCAGGGACATGTCCTACACCTGGTTTTGTAATTGTCCAGAGCCAGTTGGTAGGCACATGTATTTTTCATGAGCTTGTGGTGTATCTAAAGAAATATCGCATATGTCTTGTAGTCTGTATATTGCTCATTTATGTACCTTAATATTACAAATACAGCAGTTCTTTGCCTCTGGTCAGAGAGAGCCTCAGCTGGGTGTCAAATAGCACAGGTATGTTTAATCCAGCTGGTACTTGGTGCCTTGTCAGAATGCTGCTCTCTACATCTTTCTCTTTACATTTTCTTGTTCATGGTGAGTTCCCTTTACAGAGACAATAATCATCCATATAATGAAGAGCTCATGGATGTAACATGCAAACTTAGCTCATGCCTAGGAATTTTTTTTTAATTTAAATTAAAACTCTCTGCTGTTTTCCTTCCTGGACTTAACAAAAAGTATTGAAAAGTTGTCAGCTAAAAGCAATATCCTCATTTGCAAGCTTAAGAGGAAGATTCTTTTTATTAACAGCTCTTGTGTCAAATCTCTATGAAGATAATTTAAGTAGGAACAAATATATTTTCAGAGATGACTGATGTTGCCTCAGTAGAAACTGAGCATGTCATAAAGCAGCCAAGAAAGTAATCAAACTGTGTCCTTACCCCTCTTTTAAGCAGGACAGAGATAAATAGAATGAACGACTAGCCAAGGTTCACTTATATTCTAGGATTTTCATTTCTCTTATGTGATACTATTTTTCCTGTCCCTCCCGGGCAAATCAGTATTTGGGTGGGGTTTTGGTGGGGTTTGGTTTTGTTTTTAAACTTTTTATTTTGGTTTAATATGAGGAAAACAAATCTCTGGTCACCGCTACAAACTGCCACTGTGGGAAAAGAGGAGCAGTTTCTATTAGTTGCCACCTCATGCAAAAATCTTTTCTGAAGATTGCTCCTCATGTTTCATTTAACTATGTTATAAAATTAGATGGGTGGTGAAATAAGTTCTTAAATCTCCAGTGTATATCCATGCCAGCCTTGCTCGTCTGTGTAAGACCTCTGCTGCTGATAAACTTCTGATAGTAGCACAGAGAAAGCAGACAGTGTTTGGGTCGGTTCTTTTGCTATGAAAATGAGCATTTTTCTCACCAGTCCCCAGCCCCTTTTTGTTTTCCCCGTCTCTACTTTGTGATGCAGCTTTGGATCGGTTGATGTCTTAAACTTGTACTCCTGCCCTCATGCACAGTGCTATGGAGCAACAATTGCTTTTAAAATTAAGACTGGCAGGGTGCATGTAGACAGAAACAATTTAATATGTCTGGATGTTTTATAGCTAAAAGATTTAACCAAAATCATCACTTAATAAGTGAGCAGATCTCCCACGTGAGCAGGACTTTTCCTGATTTGCCCCGTCGGGAAGAAAACTTTGCATTCCTTTTGTGTAGATTGCTTTTGTATTGAAGCAGAGATTAGCCTTTTTGGAGTACTGAAACTGAACATTCAAGGTAGAGTTTAAATAAACTGTGATAAAAATATTGCTGATCATACTGACTTTTATAAAACCAGCCAACTATCATAAGTTATGCTGTCTAGTCTTTTATTTCATCACAGCTCTCTTTCAAAGTTCATTGAGGCAGTGGAGAACTCTGCCTTGGTGTTAGTGAGCTTTGGACTCCCTGAACGAGTAAGATAGTGGCATCAAAATGGATTCATGCTCACAGATTCTGTTTGTATGTGGTTGTTATTATAATCCACATTCTGGTGGGCCTGACTGCCATTTTTCATTGTGTGTGCATGTCTGTGGCTAAAATGAGGGTATTTAACTGAAAATTATTAATACATTTTTACAATAAACTACTTAGGAAGACACATGTGATTTTGTAATACATACATGACTATACAGTTCTCACAGGTATACCTAAAATATGCCACTGTCTCTTGCTAGTTACACTGATGGTCACATTGAATTTGCTGCTAAAAAGTGAACCCCTCCCAAAAATCTGTTACACAATTTTAAATAGAAAGTATTTTTAAAACGTGTTTCTTAAGACTATTGTTTAGATACTGAGCTTTCCTAACCTATGGCATTCTGTCATTGCATTGTTCTTTCACCACTGATTTTTCTAATGAATATGAACTTTTAATGTATTTCTTTTGACTTTTGTGATTAAGGTCTTTCTAATTTGTGTCTGTCTTTATTAAGATGCCATTGTGTTTTGACAATGCAAGCTTCATCAGTAGATTTTATAGGCCATATTTTACCAAATGATGTAATTTGCTGATGCAATACAGTATTTGACTGTTGGTTTGTTTATTCATAGAATTGATTTATTTTTTCCTCAACTTAAGCATCTTTCTGATTATCTCGTGTTTATGTCTCTTTTTCCAGCTTCTTGAACAATTTATTAGGGTAATTTACTGGCTCAAAATATAATTTCTTACTATTTTTATCCCAGCTTTTACAAAAATATAATTACATGGTATTATTTGGATAAATTATTTCCTCACATTCCAGTCACTTCAGGACTTGCATTATGCGTGGCTTAATTGGCTAGGATTAGTAAGAATCAGTATAAAATAGTATACTAGTATTAGAATTAGTACAGAGTATTCTTCTCATAATTTTGATATTATTCAGTTTCTTTCCCCTGTTTATTTGTATCTGAATGCTGCAGAGGATCTTAGAGAAGCATTTCTAAATATCTTGACAGTATTTAAATCATAGAAAAAAAAGAGTTTTGCATGAACTTTAGTCCTATAATATTGTCATTGCATAATGCTGTGTTCTCCGTAGTGTTTAAATGGGCACTGTTTATAAGTGATTTTCAGAACTGTGGACAGATAAATGAAATGCAGTGTGGTCTTGCAGAGCCTACTGGAAAAAAATTGAGATTTTAGTAGTTTGATACAGTGTCTTATGGAATTTGTTTCCATCAGAGTTGGAAGAGCATGTAGTAGGATGATAATTTCAAAGTCAGTACTTACTTTTATTCATGCAGTAGAATCAGTGTATAAAGAGATATATGGTGAGTCTTCAAGAGCACCTTATTCTTGTGCTGATTTTGATTTTAAGATTTCATTTAGTTTTATCTGTGCCATGGTTACAATGCAGAACTTTGTTCCATTTTTTTATGGAATACAGATAGGAATGAACCTTTTTGGACATGCTGGGAACTGAAAATACTTGTTCTTATGAAACTGTTTCAGTGTGTCAGAATAATAAAAATTTACATAGCTTTAAACTACTTTTTCATTCATCTTCTTTTGGGGAAATGCAATACCAGCAGTGATAGCTTTACTCCTGTGTGTCATTCAGAAAGGATTTTCTGTGCAAGTTACACCGAAAAAAACCCCCTTCATTTATTCGGTCTTGGTTTTAATGTTAAATTGCAAATTCCTGCCATTACCTGGAATTTAGATGCAAAAGGGAGAAGGAATGGAGCACAGATGGAAAAATAGGACCAGGCGAAAAGTGGTGAAATATGATCTAAATGTAGAAATGCTTTGCTGGAAGAGGGTTGTTTGAGCTAGTCTGGCACCCTGGCAGGCCTGCTTCTGTATTTGGTATTTGCTGAAGCAAGTAATTTATCCTGACAGTAACTTTCCCAGTACTGCAAGAATTCTGTTTCACTAAGATTAACACTTTCTCCCTTTTTTCTAAGGACAAAAATATGCTTAATTTCTTGTTTCTGGGTCTTCTTGTCATCTGTCTCCTCTGTGGTTTGTGTGTGTACGCTTTTGCAAGTGTTGTACATGAACTCCAGAAGTAAGATCAAGCAGCTGAGCTCTTTACCTTACTTAAGGTGGTGGATTTTTTTGTTTGGTTGGTTTGTTTGTTTTTGGTTTGGTTTTTTGTTGTTGTTGTTTTGTTTTTTGTTTTTTTTTAATACTGTTTGCTGTTGCAAGATTATGAGCTCCAACCACAAGGGAAAGCAAGAGGTCTAAGATGGCTTTTGGAGCACTAACAAAAATATTCATGTCCTGTCTGATGAAATCCTCATGGCTTTGGCCCCATGACATTTTTCAGGGCCTTTTTGCTCATCACCGCTATGGTAAGAAGTTCACTCACCTGCTTTTGAAGGAAAAAAAAAAAAAAAAATTGAAGTAGTGAGTAAGGGAAAAAAAATGATGTGTTTATAATTGTATAATGTAGAACATTTATTCTTACTTAGAAGGGTGCTGGTAGTGAGATTGTGAGACTTAACTTAAAACAAGTGTTTTATTCCTGTATTAGGTTTTAAGGCAGAGCTTTCTTTAGTGAGATTTCTGCCAAGCAAAAAGCATTGATAACTTGTAACACTGGCAGTTAGGGAAGATATATTGTACCCTGGATACCAGCAAAGAGGGGCTTGTACCAAAGCACCCTTCAGTTTCATACCATGATTGGCAAAGTAGAGCTGAAATTAAAATAATGACATTAATGAAAACAGGGCTAATTTTTTAAGTAAACTCAAGCACAAACTGTAGGTTGTGTATTTTTCTGATTTTTATGTGGACTCATTTCAACAATTTTAATTTTCACTGAAAACAACAAATCTGAAATCTGCCATTCTTTTCAGTTTCAAATGCTGATCCTACTTCATGTGGTGGTCTTGCAGCGTAAGTAATCAGATAATCACTAGCACAATTTTTGCCATGGATCCCTGAATTCCAGTTTTATACTTGACTCCAGTGCACAGCAGCTCAGTTGCAGCATGATGCAGAGACCTTCATGAAACACATGAAGTCAGTCTGGCATCTTGAATCTAAAATAACCACTACACAGGCACTCCTCATGCACTGACCATCTAGAAAGGCCCAGCCTGGATTAGCCATCCAAGCTGACATGAAATAATTGGAGTGTTGCACAGTGGGCACTTCTAGGGACAAAACCTCCCACTTCTGTTCTTGTATGTAAAACCAAATGCAGGCACTAAAATTAACTTCTGGAAAGAGTGACTTTTTCCTACACAGACCCTTATCTATCTAGAAACTAATGTTTTTAAGCACATCCTTAGATTTCAGTAACATTGAATAGTTACTAGTGATTGTGGTACTTCAACTTCCATTGCAGTACAATAAAGAAAATTATGACAGTATGATTTCACAGGTACATTTAGGGTGTAGAGGGGAAGCCATGTGAGGAGAGGCTGAGGTCACTTGTTCAGCCTGGAGAAGAGGAGACTGAGGGGGGAGATCTCATAATGGTCTGCTTGGGTCTGTTTATTCTCGAGGCACAAGGGCGCAGCATGAAACCACGACATGGGAGGTTTAGGCTGGATATCAGGAAAAGGTTCTTGACTCAGAGGGTGATTGGGCACAGGGCACCCAGAGAAGTAGACACAGCACCAAGCCTGACAGAGTTCAAGAAGCATTTGGACAGTGTTCTCAGATACATAGTGTGATTCTTGGGGATGGTCCTGTGCAGGGCCAGAGTTGGGCTTGAATGATCCTTATGGGTCCCTTGCAACTCAAGATATTCTAGTATTCTATGATTTAGCTGTTCTCCTGCTAAACGTTTCCTTCCCTCCTCAAAAGTATTAAAAAAAAAAAGGTAAAAAAAAAAGGTAAAAAAAGGCACATAGTTGAAATTTTGAGAGCCAAGGATCTTAACAGCTTGACAGTTTTCACATACAAGGCCTTTGTGGGCACCGAGAAGCTTCTGTGTTTCTGTGCAGCACAGATGTATTGTGATCGGTGCTAGGTTTGTAACTCCGTTCTTCTGCATACTAATAGGGAATTGTGCAGTCATCAGTTTTGTTTTTAAAGTCTGCCTATTGCAGTTGTTTTGTCTTTGACTACACAGGGAAAAGATCCTTGGCTGTGGAAATTAAGAGGCTTTGTTGTTGTTATTGTTGTTTGATTGATTGCAGCACAGAAGAGGTGCAGTACAGGTTAGTGCAGGCTAATTTTGTTTACAAAATGAGTCTTTACCTGTAACTACAATAAGTATTGTCATGCTTTAACGTGATCTTAAGACTTTTCAAGCCCAATCAATTTCAGAAGTTAGGTGCTTGCAAAGATGTGTTCGTGATTGTCTCACCTGTACCTCGAGTGCACCATTGCATTCCAGATAGGACTTGTACAAAAGGGTCTTCACACCTACTTTTAGAGAAGAGGAATGATGCTGTTCTTGATCTGCATTTGTCACCTGTGTTTTAAGCATTTATAAATGTCTTGTGAATGTTGCAAGATACCAGTATTTTCCTCATACCTTACTCCATCCAGGAGTTGATTAATTCATAGCAAATTTCTGCTGCTGTGTCACTGGCCTCTTGCTCTGTACATTCATATCACTTTTTGTAAAATCCATCTTTCAGTGACCATCTGACATATATAAAAGGTCAGTAGGTGCCAATTGAGAAGATACTCCAAGTCGTTCCATCTCCTTTTAAATAAATTTTACAGGGTTTGATGTGGAAAGATAAGTGTTTGTTAAGGGTTTTTTTATCTATCCTCTAGAAATGAGTAGATTACTGTATAGTTACTAGAGAATTTTGTAGGACTCAAAAGACCTATTAAATATTTAGCATTTTTTGTGGAACCCTGTACATTGGCTTTGTTGTGTTTTCACCTTCATTTGTTAAAAGACAAATATCAGTCCCTAAGGTCATACACTTCTCTGTGCAGGGCACATACATCCTTGTATTCCTAATAGTGCTACATCCTGTACAATATTTATGATTTTTAGATTTTGAAAGCCCTGTTGCTGAAATGTTCACATACTTTTGTTATACAAATGTTAGTGTTGATGGCTTTCAGAAAAGGAACTGAAGTGATTTTGAAGTGCATGCATATATATATAGAGCGAGAGAGAGAAAGGGAATGGCTTTTGGAAGTAGAAACAAGGTCGTCTTAAGTTCCAGTAAAGGCAGGATAAAAGCTTCTGAATATATTCTCAATTAATATATAGTTTCAAATGAAATCATACCCTTAGTTTCAATCTTCAAGAATTTTAGTACCACCTGAAAAATCTGCAGTTGTTATTTGTCTTTGTGTGCTGGTAGAGTTTTGGGGATTTTTTTATAAATAAGGTGGCTTAATCAGATTATCAGAAGCAATAAACCTGGGAAGAAAGGACAAACAAAGCTTTGAGAAGAAGCTTTTAAGACTGATGGCATGCAGAGAAAAGGCTTCTCAGGATACCTGAGATCACCTCTGAACTATTTCTTGGTGGGAATAGATTTCTTTTTTTTTTTT
>VWZW01002032.1:1127157-1149876 GCA_013397115.1 Edolisoma coerulescens
TTTAATATGAAGTACGTTTGGGTGGAAGATGAACAAGTGTGTAAAAATTCCGAGAGACATTTTTAAGTAGATAGTTTTACATGCTTAGCAGCTTTTAAGCTATGAGCAGTGTTAAATGCTTTCAGAGAGGAGAAGCAGTTGTTTTTAGAAACAATATATGGAATGGCAAGAACTTGGTGATGTATTCTGCTAAACTGCTGCTTCTTTTCATTTGAAAACTTCTAGGAAATGCTTCCTATAGTCTTAGTTTTTCATTCTGAAAAATGTGATAGAAATCTGGGAGATTTTAATCTGGTGCTTTCTCATTCTCTCATATGGACTAGATTTTGCTCTATACCAAGGCTACAGCACGTGGATTGGGATAGCATCATTCTTTCAGCACATGTCAACACCAAGAGCAGCTGGTAACTGCTGCTCTTAGTTAGAGGAAGCCAGAGAAGAAATGATGTTTCGTGTCCTGCCTTGCTGTTCTTTTGGGCAAGATCAGGAAAGATAAGGGATCTAGTACAGCTCTTCCAAGAGGGCGTCTCATTTCCTTCCCCGTGCCTGCTCTGCTGCGCTGACTGCAACTCAGGACAACTAAACCTCTGTGTTCTTTTGATGTATAGCTTCAACACCTCAGTGGCAGGAAGGGAGAATCCACTGGGCAGTCACCAAGGGAGTCATTAGACCAGAACAGTTTCTGGGTAGGAGAAGAAAGGTTGGAGGAGGAGGAGGCAGTTTATTCTTCTGTGTGGCTGAGAGCACACCAGCAAATTCTGACCTCCTTCCACAGTTTCCATGTACCAAAAAACCTGCCTTTTTATTCAAATTAAGCAACATTTACTACTAAACACATAGAGCAAGAAACAAGTTGGGTTTTTTGTAATTTACCTTTGAATGTGTAATATAAACATGCATGTGTGTTTTACAGCAGTTCTGTGAGTGTTCTCATATTTGTCACATGCAGGTTTACCTTTAAATATTGAAGAATAAGTGAGCTCGAACAGACAACTAAGAGACATTTCTTCCAACAAGGAAGGCTTCAATTTATGAGCCACATATGTCCTACTTGTATTTTCAAGTGACAAGCCTTTTCAAATGGTGAACTTGTTTTCTGCCTGATGCTCACAGAGACGTTGTTTGGTGTTTAGAAGTACATTTGCAGATTGCAGATCCAAGCCAGTTTTGCAGAATGACAGACCAAACTCTAAACACTGTTGATGAATGTAAGGAAAGAAGATATTATCCTTTTTTAGCTTTCTGTCAGTCCTTATAAGTGATAGCAAGCTTCAATTTTAAATTGGAATGTAGTGGAATAAAAATAGCTGGGAATAAAATTCAAAGAAAATGCAGTGAATCTAACCTCTTTGCATGGAATGCTACTTTTTAAAAGCTTTAAGGTAAAACCCTGAAGTGGAAAAATATATAATTTTCAATCTGGAAAAAGATTGATAGCCTTAAAATGTGTCTTATCATGCCAAAAATAATAATTACGCTAATGGACATTCCTTATAATATTACCTGTAGGTAATTAGAAATTATGGAAGGGGGCAGGAGACCTGGAGTTCACATTATTAATGTAGGACAGTGAGGGAGGAAGGAGAATAGCTAATGTGTACTGCTGTCTGGAAGACAACATGAAAGATCACTGAAAGGATATTTAATTTTGATACTGAATCAAAGTTGTGGTAGGAAATGGAAGACGATCTTTTCCCTAAAAAAACCCCAAATATGTAAAATTGGATCTTCATTGGCAATTTTTAGTGGTAGGTTCAAGAACAGTAAAAGCTGTTGTTGCAGCTGCTTCCCTCATTGAGAAGAGTCTCCCAAAGATGTAAAGGCATTTGAGTGTAGTTTTGAGTATAATAGATGGTACTGTTGCTTTATCAGAGAGAATGGAGAGGAAAACACAAGTGTGTGTGAGGGGAAGAAAAGTGTTATAGGCACTGGATAGGATTGGTAAGGTGTGGGAAATGGAATATTAGATATATCCATCAGTCTCAAAATATAAGGAAAAGGAACATCCTTCCTGAAGCAGTTTGCTCATGTGTACACAGGAAGGAAATGAGAGTACAAGAATGGAAAGAGATTTCTTTAAAGCAGTGTAAAGGTATAATAGGAACAGTGGAAATGTTTGTTTGTATTCATACATACTACACTGAATTCTGAGAAGGACATCATTGGGGTAGTAGTGTGTGCCTTGAAATTTTCTCATGTTATTTCTGTAAGTAGAAAATAACATCTTAGAGGACTGAGTTACAATGGCATTTGGCACTCATTGGTGAGAAGTGTTGTGCTAGTGCTGCTTTCAGTCTGTAGCCATGCTGGGACTCAGGTTTGGGTGGAATTATCATGGTTTACTGTAAACAAAACTATATAAACTTGAACAAACACCATAGTGGGTCAGCTGCCTTCTATTTCTTTCAGAAATCCAGAGAGCCTTCAGTGGCTTCTGGAGCGTAATGTGAGCCTTGCGTGAGCCAGGTGAGATTTTTCATATTTCCATACATAGCAAGAAGTAAAAAAGGAATAGGTGAAGACAAATAATAGATAAATAATTCTAATATGAACCTCAGTAAACATTATTCTTTTGTATTAACTGTTCTTAAGGTTCCTCTTGAAGATCAGCAGTTTTGATGAGCGCTTCGAATGTTGCACCTCCTGAGGTAGCAAAACCTCATTTCATATTCTGGGTGTTTTAAGGTGAAGAATCCAGTCTTCCTACA
This sequence comes from Edolisoma coerulescens, assembly GCA_013397115.1. Lineage (NCBI taxonomy): Eukaryota > Metazoa > Chordata > Aves > Passeriformes > Campephagidae > Edolisoma > Edolisoma coerulescens. The sequence goes on from VWZW01002032.1 coordinate 1,129,866, forward strand.
GACATTCTTACAGACTTCTACCTTATTATAGACAGCACTCTTCAAAGTTATGTACACTATCAAGGTGTAAAGTAAATATTTTAAAGTACTGAAATGGCTCATTTCAGTTCCCTTACTGTAAGTGTTGAGTGCCATTTAATATGCTGTATGGTAATTTCATTTAGCTTCTAGCTCTAGAAGGGTCTCCTCCATGTCCTGTGTCATATCTGCTGGCCTCTATGTGACTTAAATACCTTAGGATATCTCAGAGATTCTTATATTTAGGCAACTGACCTGCTCCCGCAATCTCAAATCAGAAACCAAACAGGTCAAAATGACTGCAACCTGCTGGAAGAAATTTTTTTACAATGAAGGTGATGAAATATTGGAACAGGTTTCCCAGAGAGGTGGTGGATGCCTCATCCCTGAAAACATTCAAGGTCAGGTTGGATGGGGCTCTGAGCAACCTGATCTGGTTGTAGAAGTCCCTGGTCGTTGCAGGGGATTGGAGAAGATGACCTAAAAGGTCCCTTCCAACCCAAGCCATCCTATGATTCTGTTGTTGCATTTTTGTAATACTGTAATGAACAACAGAATATAAAGCTGGAGTAATGTTTGTTCTAAATGTATTTGCTGTGTTAGGGCTACTCATATGAGGGTACGCATTCTGTTTTCCCTATTTAAAAAAAAAAAGAAAGATAAGCTACTTTAATTCTTGTGGCATATCTTTTTAAGGAAAAGATCTTGGACAGGTATTAAAAAAGCCAGCAAAACCCCGCAAATGAAACAAGAAGAAACCAATCCACAAGCAAAACCCATTAAATTCAGTTTATGTGGAAGTCTCCTTGCCTTTTAGACAGGAAAACCTAAATCTCCATTTTTCAGCATTGTTAAGCATGCAGTAAAATAATGCTGTTACAAGACGTAATAGCAGTATCAAGCCCACACAGCTTGGCTCTATCTTTCAGAAGAAACTTTTCATGTGAGGCAAGAATGACACTAAAATAGCACCTCTAAGAGCACCATCAGTGCTTTTCTGCTAGGTTTAATTTCTGAAGTTATGGGCTGTTGCTTTTGGAGCTCAAATTTCAGCTAGAGTGTGTATTAGATTTAGTGAGCTGTTTGATTTCATTACAAGGCATAGGTCTGCTGCGTTTCTCTGATGGCACAATTCACCTGCCTTTGCTGAGAGCGCTCCCGTGGGAATCAGAGTGTTCGTATGATGATGAAAAATTAAACCTTCCGTTTGATGCTCCTTTTATTGAGGCTCTGCTAGAGAATGTTGAAATGCCTTCTGTGTAATAGGCAGCTGGAGTAAAGTATTATCCATCAGTGCGGGCATAATGATTTATGTGAATACATATTTGTCGCTGTATGTGGTGACAAACTCCAGTGAAGCTCAGAGCATTCCTCGTGGTTACCCAAGGAGGGTTGTTATTACATTTCCTGTTAGACTTTGATGCTTTTTTTTGGTTGGTTTATTTTATTTTTTTGTTTGTCTAATGCTTGTTTTTATCAGTTTCTCTGTATGCAAGAGAGAGAGCACTACTCTTAGCCAGTTAATCTTCCCTCTGTAGAGGAGACAGCCTTCTCAGAGCAGCTCCCTACACGCCCAGAAAATACAAACCTGTGTAAAGGAACTGTCAACACTGAGCTGTAAAGGAGCAGGCACAGCAAATATCGGCACTGCAGTGACTGCAGCTTGTGTGGGTAGGCTTGCAGTAATGTGATGTGGCTGCCACACCATTAGGCACAACACGAACTTTAAAAGCCACCGGCGTCTTTCAATAGGCTCTAAGGCAACCTTAGTGCCAGTGTGAAATTCAGGCTGCTCCAGCCTTCTTGCTGGCAGTGCCCAGATTAGCTGGTTGAATGCTGGGGGTGGAGGTGTCCTGCTGAGTAGCAGTGATTTTTGGTACATCCTTCACTATGGCTTCAATGCTGCATTGACTTAAGGAGCTTCCCTTTTAAATTTTTGGGAGAAACATGAAGGCAAATCCTACAAATGCATTGCAGTTGCTTCAGTTCTGATATTTCTGTATGTTTTGGATGGTGTTACTTGGAAGGCAGCAGGTGCTCCCCACCTCACTTAGGTCTGTGTTTCTGCAGAATGTTGTTGTTTCTTCTTTTATTAAAAAGACTTTTATTTATTTATCTATCCAAAGAACATTAAGCCTACCAGGCTTTAACTTGAACAGACTGCTATTAAACATTTCCTATGTAGTGGTACAAATCTTTTTAGTGATCTTGTTCATAAACTCTTTAGCCTCTGTAGCTATTAATTCTTTAATGAGTAAATTACCTCATCATTTCTTTCTGAGGCAGCAGTGTTGTCCCAGCTGTGTGCTCTTTTCAGGGTATTCCCAAAGAAGAAAAAAAAAATTAGCAACAAGGTCAAAAACCCTGAAGGATTTCCTACTAGCAATTACATTCATCACGTGCAGCTCTCCAGTGGCTTCTTGGCCTCACTAATTGCCTGTAGTGTGAAGTAATTTTATGTTTAAAATAGCTTATGTGCCTCTAGCTTGGGTGAAGGCCAGAAACCAGGCCAAAAGTTACAGCTGATAAATTGAAACAAAATCCAAGCTACTGAAGAAGTAAATTGGCTTGTCCCATCCTCTGTCTGTCATATCTGAGCTCAGGTCTTTCTTGCTTTGTTTTCTTACGGTGAATTAGTGGTTTTAAACCAACCAGTTGGCATTCTGTGAAGGTGTGTGGTTTGCCAGCTGCTCCCTGTGAGCTAGGATGGAGTTATATTTCTGAGTCCCAGTACCATCCAGGGGGCTCCTGGGGACCTTCCCTCCTCCAGGTACTGCATCTTAGCAAGGAGACATCAGACTGGGCTGTAGGACATACTGATGTGTTATCGGTGAGAGTCTGAAGACTGGAACATTTCCTGACAAAGTTCTCTTTTCCAGATGCTCTGCTTCCCGCCCGGAGGGGCAGACTAGACTGTCACACAACTAGGCTATCAGGCAGTGGGAATCCACATCCTGTCTTCTGGGCGTACATCCATGCACCTGCCCACAGGAAATGCTCTGCCACCCCTGTTCCATAGGCAATATGGGAACCATAATTGCTTTTTGGCGGTGATTTTTCACACTGTTTAAAGTATTAAAAGGATTTGTGTCCTGCTTTTCATTCTATTTTATTAATAAAGAAAACAGTGCAGACCACCAACAAACATCTTCCTTTCTAATTTCCTCTTTTCCCTTCTCTTTCCCATTGCCTGATAGGTACCTGGGAAGAATTAACAATCTGAGGAGTAACACTTCTTGGAGTGATGCAGATCACTGGTTTTCCCTTAATTCAGTTCAGTCCCCCCCAAGTGGTTTTGCTGCTTGCCTTTTTTTTCTTCCTCCTTTCTTATAAAGTAAATCCATCTCCACAGCTCATACTATCCGTGTAGGCAAGATAGATATCCTGAACAGTTTATTTTTTTTAATGTTTCAGGATAGCAGATCCTGGAAGATAATAGTGTTTCCCCATAAATCAAGTTAAATTGGGAGCATTTGGCAACAGCATTTTCCTGTGTATGTGTATAGAAAAGCTTTTTTATCCTCCATCTGGATGTTATGGGTAGAAATTACTATAAATTAGAAAGTGCTGTGTTTCTGTGAAGGCATCTTGTATTCTTGATCCTGAAAAATCAGAATAATTTTCATTCATTTCTGGTGTTATGTTAGCATAGCACATTTTCTTGGCTAAGTGAGGTTTGTTTGCTGAAATGAAGGATGCGTTTTATGTTCAGCTTGCCAGAGTGCCCTTTGCTATAATTCAATATGACATAATAATAGCTTGGGTGTCTTTTGCTTTGCCTATATCATTTGCAGTATGGGAAAATTAAGAAATCATGGCTTTAGTGTTGCTTCTCAGGAAGCCCTGAAACTGTCTCTTACTTTATACCTTCACTTTTCATCTTGTGCAGTTTACTAAAAGAGAGGAAAAGTGGTTTACATTTTGAGTGACAGTGTGGCATAAAATAGCATATAGAAAAATGCCAGCAAAGCTTCTCAAATAGAAAAATTGTGAAATAATATATACGGTTTTCATGCTAAAGAAGGTTTCAGTCTCAGTTGTCTCCTTAATTATAATTTAGGAGTCTCCAGTGACGTAGGAGTCTTAAAATTTGGATTCTGAAAGAGCAAACATAGTTCAGTGGTGGTTTATATTTACTAACCATGAGGAGGTACTAACTTTCTTCTGGCTGTATGGAACATGTAGATATAGATTCTCAGCATCTGTCCATAAACTTACACTGTCTGCCCACAGCTCCCGGGGTACCTCTCCTCTTGCTTTGCCTTTTAAATCTCTCTGCTTACTTACTCTTTCTTAATACTGTGCAGAATTATGAATTTTGGCTCTTCTATTGAAAATATAGTCTATGTAATGGAGATTTAAGTCCCAAAGACCCTTTTAGTTTGCTTCCTAAATTACTGACAGAGCTGAATGTCATACTGAATTTAACTTAGAACAATCTATTTCATTGTCTTTTTGAGATGAGAGAATGAAAAGTCAAAGCAGCAGTGATAGCTGAGTAAGCTAGTCTTGGAATGACTACTCAGACCCTAATTTATTCTCATATTTTTTCTCGGGAATTCATGGAGTTACATAGAGCATGATCTAAACACTACAAAAGTCAATTAAATGTCCTTTACCAGCTATATGACCACTTGTATATTCCATGCAGTTCTCCAAAGAAAAAAGCTTTTGTTCAAAGTAGCATCTGAGCACATTTTAAAATATTTTGGAAGTCCATGGAATGCAAACACTTGCATAGATTGAATGTAGTTGTCTAAAGAGGAAGCAATGTTAGCAATTATTTTTACTTTTATTCTGAAACAGGGCTTCAGTTCCTGATTTTGTGCAGGAAAGGCCTGCCTAGTAACCAAGAATCTGTTTATGTGAACATCAATACTGTAAGCATCTTGCTTTAGTTTCAGCCTGTAAGGATCAATATAACACAAGGAAAAGAGGAAGGACTGGTTATTGGTGTAATTATCTGTCTAGAGTCTTGTATTTTCTTTTTCCCTTCCTAATGTTCAGAAAGTCAGTAGTGAAACATCTTTTGTGAGAAAACATTATTTGAAGTTGAGATAAATGTGTTAATACAGGCAAATATGCCCATCTCCTAAATTTAGAGTGCTGTCTGAAGATGTCAAAATATGATATTGCGGTTACACCAGTGACTGCATTTTGCCATTACGAATTTGTAAGTATGGCATATGAAGAGGTACCTGTTAAGTACTGATGCAAAATTGATTTGCTTGGATGTGGAGGGAGTTAAATGTGCATTTTGAAATCCCCCAGAGAATCAGGAAAAATTTGTACTAGCTGGTCACTCTTTACAGCAATATATACAAGAAAGAAATCAAACCCTATCTTGTCTACCTTGAGGTTAATCATTGAGGGCAATTAAAAGTATTCTTAATTGCAATGCTGATATTCAGGCTAAAAGTGACCCTTACTTTTTTAGCCCTGAAATGCTTCTCATTCCTGTTTCTTAAGTAACTATTATGTCATGGATTAATGACTGTTAAGTAACTCCCCTGCAGAAAAAGAGGCAGATTTGGAGGCCTTTCTCTTTTGCCAGAAGTGCCTAAAAGTGATCTTTGCAGCCTTGTTCTCTGCAGAGCTTCATGCATCACTCTGTTAATCCAGCCTGGAGAACGTGTTGGGCTTGTTGTAGACTACCCTGTGCCCTAGGAGTGCTCGCTTCCTTCTGAACCACCCCGCCAAAATTTTGACAGTTTGAAAACCTGGGCTTTCAAACAAGCCAAGCTGAGCTTCCAGCAGCTCATAACCAGGTCTCCATATACCATGGTGCCCTGTGGTGACATGGAGATGAACTTACCTTGACATGGTCCTTCAGGAGTGCGTGATTTTTATGGAGTTAGTTTTAGCTGTGGTGTGTATGAACGATATGAACTTGATGTCGTGATTCACTATTATTATTAGAAAGACGACTTAATCTTAATTTCTGGTTTTGTTTTAAAGGATATAGGGTTCAGACCCATCCAGGCTATTGACCACTGATCAAAAAAAGAGTAAAGTCAAAATGTGTCTGCAAAAAGTAACAGAGAAATTTGATGCAGATATGTAAGTAGGTACTTATTTAAAGGAATATCTACTCGCCTGTCAATAAATTATTTTAATCTAAACTTCTATCCATCAAATTAAATGCAAAGCACAAAATCTGTCTCTTGAGATATAATTGAATGTCACTCAAAAGAGTTTAATTCCATAATTACTGTTGACAGTAAGAAAAAAAAAGATGCATTCAAAGTTATCAGATCTAACTTCAAGAAGTATTTCAAGTTTCTGAATTGTGTTAAAATTAAGGAATGTGTATTTTTGGCTTATATGGAATGTACGTTGAAGTATGCAAAACATGTTTAAAACATGTATGTGCAATACTGTGTGTAAATGTGTGTATTAACATGCATTATAGGTGTGTATATGCAAAATTATTCATGTTCTTATGGTAAAGAGCATTGTGGTGATGGTGATATTGCTTGTACAGTGGGTGTATTAGAAAATCCCTTTTTGGTTCTAAGTGTATTATCCATTTTAAGTGGGTAACTTTGCAACTGGGAATATTACTAAACTTATTTTTGTTGCATACTTGTGTTTGGATTATGTAGGCATATTTTGAATCAAGCATGTGCCCTGCCAAATGGCTGGTGCGGTTTGCCAGTGATGTGGAAAAGCAAAAATCTCTATTTGATTAGGTGCTGACAGATATTTACATATATATTTCATCATTTCCAAATATGTTCATCTAGTTGTAAGCACTTCTATTTTTATACAGCTAACTCTTACTGATCATGCAGAACTGTTAATGGTCCAGATTCAAAGAAACTTCAATCATTTAAAGAGTGACTTGGGAATGTTGTTGCTGAAGTCTAGCAAATGTTGTCTATTATGAGGTTGCTAGAATGTTGTCCTTGCTTGTCTAGCTCAAGGTTTGGAACGGTCTCTTCATCTACCTGCACTCAAGGGTCTCTCTCATATGTGTTTTTGTGGTTATGTTTGCTGAACGTCAGTGAAACCAGGTCTCTTCAACAGTCCCACCAATTTTTAGCAAGCAACAATAAAGTGGGAGCAGCAGCACCTCCTTTTTCACAACAGCAGGGTGGGCAGGATGTTGGATTTTGTTAGGGAGGGATTGTGTTCGTCTTGCACCCAAGTAAATTCAGACCCACTTCTGGTGATTGGGCAAGCAGCTCATGAAGGCAGAAGGTAAAAGCTTTCCATTTTTTCCTGCAACACTGTGCCTCTTTGCAGAAATTTATCTAAGATTCATTGTCTTAGGGAGAGAGAAAAAAACCAGCAAGTATTATGTGAGTATCAGTGAGTGTGATTTTGCACTGGTCTTTGTTCAACACTTGTCTAGGAAGGAAANCTATCTCTGTATTTAATGCGGTGTTTTTTATGAAAATTATGTTCTTGGGAATGACTAAGATATCAGGAAGAGTTACCATAAAAATGCTGAAGTAATTTAAAGCATTGCAGAAATTATTTTGGATCACTGTGCTAGTATAATGTGGAAAGCAGACAGCTGGCTTTAAGGAAAACATTAATATATTGGTATCGGAAATTAACAAGCCTTTTTCAGTCAGTTGAATAACAAAAAGGCAAAAAATACCCCAGAAATCAAATTCTTTGAAGAGCAGTTGTAAGTTCTCTGTTTCCTAAGCAGGGATCTTAGAAAATATTATTTTGGTCTGCCTCGCCTTTCGGTTTTTCCCTTGGCACTTAGCGAACTGCAGGTCATGTATTATGAACATAGTCTAATACCAGAGTCAGGATCTTGGCTTCATTAACTTCCACCTAAGGAGAGATGCCTCTAGCTGATATGCTCATTCATTCGGCAGTTTCATCAATTCTGGGAGAATTACTGCTTTTTCTTCTGGCCTGAAGCATTAAATTGGTCACTGAAATTGAATCTCAGGTTTCTAAAGAAGTGAAAAATATCACATAATGTGCAGTTTCTGTATTAACCAGCAGAAATCTTGTTGTAGCTTTTATTTTGATGTAATAGTGATATACAGATTTTAGGAAATGGGCAGCCTACAAGACTAAAGATTTCAAGCCAGTTTGAAGAAGATAAAGTAATGTATGCATACAAATTTATTGAAGAGTCTCTTCACTTCCCTTCACAAGGAAAAGGGCGAATGTCTTATTTATGGAGAGCTTGGCATTTTCAGGATCAGTTCTCCCCTTCTTCTGTGTTCTCCCTGCTTCTCCATGATCAAATGTGAATCTCCATAGTGCTTTCTCTCTGTTCCCCAAATACATGCTACTTTTTGGGCAGGTTATATGAAACCCACAAGCACTGTCTGGAAACCATCTTGCAGTGCATTGACTACAAATGTAGAGCCTGCCAGGTGAATTTCTAGGAGTGCTTGGCATCAAGCAGAACTGAGAAGAAGCAGAAAGCCTCCCTTTACAGTCTGCCTCCTGTGCTAAACCCTGTGCTTTGAAGCTCATGGTTCCTCTTACTAAGCTGATGTGTCCTACCAAGGGAACCTTTATAGTCCACAATTCCTAGGAGTGCTTTTTGTGGAAGTATTTGTTCCTATTTTTATTGATTTCCACCTCTTATTATAGAGCAGTTTTAAGATAGTGTCTTGAGTTTGTATATGTCCCTCAAAGCCACTGGCAGCAGCTTGACTCTTCCCTTCCTTCTTTCCTCCCTTTCTTCCCTCCCTCACACCCTCCCTCTTTTGTTCCCATAACCTAGAGGCATTTTCTTCTCTAATGTATAGTTTTCTCCTCTTCTATCAATCTTTGATTATGTTATTGATCACGGTTATTAAGGTCACTCTCCTTCACCAAATATTGACATGAATAAGTGGGTTTAGACATACACTGAAGAGAACCTTACATTGCAGAAAGATGTTTTTTCTTTTGTTCCTTCCGAATTCCCAAAACATTCCTTTTGTTGTGTTGGGAAATTGTGTCTTTCCTCCAAGTAAGTTTCTGGTGAAGAAACAAGGCATTTTCTTTAAGTGAGTTAAGAAATATTTGGGGTATTTGCACAGTTAATATTGCTCCACAGTTATAGCATATTTGGGTGTCTTAAAGAAAAAAGTAGTTTTATTATGATTACATCTTTCACTTCTTCTCTGCAGGATATAAGGCTTTAGTATTGACAGTTTAAGAGTCAGAGGGAATGAAAGCTGACCTGCCTAGGACTTGGGGTCTATTGCTATAGCTAGTAAATACTGGGAAGTCTTCTGGGTGTACTGTGCTTGAAAAGAACAATTAAAAACAATAACCATAAGCTGTTTACCCTAATATGTACAGTATGTATTAGAAGTATGGCAGTAACAGATTAATGTATAGAAGCCGCATTATAAATGCGCTGTGAATGTGCTTATGTAACAGAAAAATTAACTGGAATGTTCATTATTCTTTTAAGGCAGAGTCGAGGCAATGTCACATTATACATTAGCTTGGTCCCAGTATTTGTTGGTATATAACCTATGGAAGTTATATAACATGCAGCTGCACTTTGTCGTGCATTTTGATGACATATTTCTTAAATGTTTGTATATGTTGTATATATTCTATAGATTCTGTGTAAAATGTGGTTGTCTGAGAACACTTACCTGGGCTTGCACTAACCTAAAATTTAGATGATAATAGTTGCTAATGAAGTTGAGGTGAAAAGTGCAGGATTATTTTAGTCATTATTAAAACAATGAATTTTCAAAATAAGACAGAATTTAAAAGCCTCATTCCTTTTCTACCTTTGTGTGCACAATGTTTTAGTTAACTACTTGTGGGCCTGATCTTTTCATTCTGTTATTACAGATCCCTCTAGTAATGTTGTGGTTCACTATAGTCAGTCCTTGTTGCCTCTCCAATGCCTATAATAAAGGAGCCTTGTGAGCATGCATTTGAGGACCTGAGTTCTAAAAGCAGTTTTCAAGACTGGTGTCCTGAAGTATGCTGGTGGAAATGAGTTCTGATTCAGTTGATGAGTTATGAAAGTACACATTTGCACTTTAATTTAAACTTCATCATTTTAATGTTTTCACACATTATGCTTCTTAAATAGTGCCTTTAATTTTCATTTTTCATGAGGAACAGTATCTCAGGTCTTTGGAATTTTATCTTTATTATTTTTATGTTCCTCTTTGCTGTATCAAGTTGTCAGTCCATTTCACTCATGCACAATCGGCCATCTGTCCGGATACTCTCCCTTGGAATGATGCTCAATATTGCATCCACTTTGGTCATAGTTCCTTTCAAATATTATTTTGTTATCTACTGTGTAGCTGACGGTGAAAGCAGACACCTGTCGTTCGTAGCTTTGTCAAAGAGCCTTCCAGTTAAAGAGGGGCTCTTCTTATCTTTTCGCAGGAAATCAGAATTTCTTCAGCTCTGCAGGTTCTCAATACTGATTTTTTTGGCATGGTGCAATATTCTTGTGTCTTATCTTGGCTGACTGCCCGTTGTCCACCAAGCCACTCTTGGTCCCTTTCCATGGACATGACAAGGGGAGAAATATGCATTGAAAAGCTTATGGATACAAATAAGGGCAGGGAGATCTCTTACTAATTACTGTAAGGGGCAAAACAGGCTTGACTTGAGAAAATTAATTTAATTCCTTTTATTTCATTGCCAATTAATTGTAACAGATTCGAATAGTGAGAGAAACATTGAAAAACTAAGAACACCTTCCCTCTACCCCTCCCTTCTTCACAGGCTCGGAGTGCTCTCGCCTCTTCCAGCTTCCCCCCTGCACCTGCCCTGAGCAGCACAGAGGATGGGGAATAGGGGTCATGGTCAGTTCATAATGCTTCATCTCTGCTGCTCCTTTCTCCCCGTGCTCTTCCCTTTCTCCAGCATGGGTTCCCTCCTATAGGATACAATCCTTCACAAAGTTCTCCATCCTGGGTCCTTCTGAGTAGCTGCAGTGCTTCAGGAACTGCTCCAGCGTGGGTTCTGGCTATAGGGTTCAGTCCTGCAAGAGTGGGCTGCTCCATGTGGCCTCTCCATATGCTTCAGCTTCCTTTGGGGAACTTCCACATAGTCCAGTGTGGGCTGCAGGTGCAAGTCTGCTTTGATGTGAACCTCCATGGGCTGCAGGGGCACAGCTGCTTTGCCAAGAGCTTCACCACAGGCAGCAGGGGGATCTCTGCTCCTGCACCTGGAGCACCTCCTGTCCCTCCTCCTGCACTGATATTGGTGTCTGCAGAGCTGTTTCACTCAGATGTTCTCACTCCTCTTTCCAGATGCTGCACAGCCTTTTCTACCGTTTCCTAAATCTGTTATCCCAGAGGTGCCACCACCATTGCTAATGGGTTCAGATGTGGGCAGCAGTGGGTCTGTCTTGGAGCTGGCTGGCGTTGGCTCTGATCAACACAGGGACAGCTTCTCACAGAAGGCCCCCTGAAGTGCTCCTCCCTGCTACCAAAACCTTGCCATGTAATCCCAGTACAAATATTAAAAATTGAGATGTATCATGTAGGGAAATAAAGTCTTAATAACAATATTAACAGCTACAAATAGTTGAGAGCAAAGCTCTTTAATTAAAAGAATCAATGCTCTCCTTCCTTCTGGAAGCCTGTGTTTTCATAAGGAAATTTGCTGCAAGGTAGAAAATTTCTGTAACATAGTTTCATTTCTTCTGTTCTGCCTTTCTCTCCAGGGCTTTCTCCTCTTCCTTAGGAATTTATTGTAAAGTTTTGCATTAAAGGACTTCATTCACGCTGTTTCTCCTGAGCTTGTATCATGAGTATCCCTAAACATGAGACAGGAATGGAATGGCTTGTATAAATCATCAGACTAAGTACTCCCAAGTGTGGGGTTTTATTGAATTTGATATGGCACTCCTTGTGCATACATGTATGCTAAATTGTATTGCATTTGTTCCTGATCAACTAGTGTTGCATGTTGAGCGGGAAATTTTGATGAATGAGAAATTTATAAATGGCTTTAACATCACCAAGAAAGGAATTTTTTTAATGAGATATATTTGTTAAAAATCTCTAACCAAAAGCGTCTGTCCCAACTAAAATACTTGTGCTTTTGATTTGCATCAAAGACACCTTAAGCCTAAATTCATATGCATCTCGGGCCATCCTTGAAATTCAAAACAATTCTAATAAAGGCTCAAGACCAGCATCAGCAATTGAAAGCAGTAGAGAGAGAGCCTCTAGGGCATCAGAACTTCCCGTAATGAAAGCTATTTGCTTTTATTTTTTCTCTTTGTGTCCCTACGTTTTTCAGACCTACTTGAGTCGTGTCAAGAAGTCAAGAGAGTTCATGGTTTTTAAATGTTGTAGAGTATTTGTATAAGTCTTTATCTGGGCTCTTTGGATTGGTTCTGCTCTAATGGTTAAGTACTGTTAGTGTCTAAACAAAGAGGGATTTTTAAGAAGTCAGAACTGCTTGTTTATAAGAACAGAGTATGAGAAAAGGCTCTGCTACATCTGTGACACAGAATGCTGGTAACAGGGCTCTGACTGTCCTCAGAGAGAGGAGAACACAAGTTTTGAAATTTACAAGAAGCAGGTGCTGGAAAAGAGACTGCCAAGCCCTGGGAGGAACCGTGCAGAATGTCGTGCCAAAGCCTGACAAAATCAGTGTGATTGTGATACTGTGCAATATTAGTTTGGAAAGAGCTTAGGCTAACTAATCACCCTTTTCAAGTTCAGGCTGCACACTTCATGTTAGATTTACAAATATCAGGATTTGCTGAGATGAGAATCAGCATGGTGCTCCTTTACTGCTTGTAGGGTTATGTCTTTGAGTTTGGGAGCTCAAAATTTGTCACTCTTTAAAACTTCTTCACCATATGTGGTGCAGAAAAATGCAACATATCATTCCCTAACTGCTTGCTGAGCAAGCTGCTTTGTGAGCTGAGCAGGAGATGAAGGCGTTATAGTGCTCTATAGTCCCTTCCTTTTGGTTCTTTTTGCTCCATGACAGTTTTGGGGTAGATATCAGTGATTTAGTTTTTCCATTCAGAGAGTGCCAACAATAATTTTAGTTATCCCTTTAAATTTTTGAAAATTCAGTACAAAGCATCCCAATATCTTACTCTAATGCCCTGTGGAGATAGTGGGATCTGAAAGTATATTATCATCATAGTGCCTAGTTAACATGTACTGCTCTTGTATTTCTCATTTTTTCCACCCAGCCTTACAGAGTTTGCTCTAATTCTCTTTTATTGTTTCTTAATTTAGCCTGTAACCTCTGTGAAATAAGTTGTTTTCAGGAAGAATGTGTTTATATTACAATGATGTGTTTGCATTGCTCTTACGGTTCATTTTGCTTCATAAGCTCTTTGTGGTCTGCGAGCAAGTGATTAAAGCCAATAAGGGTGAAAAAAGATTGTGTGGGTGAAGCTGTGATTTGAGACACTGACAAATACAAGATTAGTAGCTGCATCAGCAATGAGGCCTTTGATTTTTGGGCCTTTTATTTACTCTTTGCCTCATGGACCTTTGTCAAAATGAATTTGTTGGCACTGGGTTTAATTATCACTGTGATATAACACAATATATGACTGTGTCTCTGTCTTTATCCATAGCAGAGCAAGTGGGGTAAGGGCTGTTGGTTTTGAGTCTGAAAGGCTTGCAGACAAGAATCAGTAAGTGCTGGTTAGCTAAGCAGCAGAATGGAGGTGTTTGCTCAATCAGTTTCAGCAGAAGCAGCTATTATTCAGTTTGTTTGAGTTGATCTGCACTGATGAAGATAATGACAAGTCTGGCATACTCTCTTTGTTTCCCTGGCACAAGCCAAAAGTGCTTGAATAACAAAATTGATACTTGAGCCTAAATCTTATTTTAGTAAATCTGAAGGGCTGCTAGACATCCTGGAGGAATCAGTCAAAGCAGAAAGACTTGCAGGTCCTTGGGCTCGTTTTGCTTCTAAACTTGCCCTCTTTACAATTAATTGTTCCCTGCAATTTGTATAGGGTAAAAATATTAGAGCATCAAAACCTCTTCTGAAACCTGTGATGTGTGCTGGTTCACTTGAGACTGCTTGCTTTGAAGGCTTACTGTACTAGCTTGGATGTTTTTCCCCTTGACCTCTTTTGGTTCTGAAGGAATCCCCATAACTTCTGAGAAGTATGCAAAAAATACAGGAAAAGTTACACGTTACACACACTTTCATTTTGATTGCATGCTGCTGTTAATACTTTCACAGTTTCTTTCATTCCCTATAGTTACCACTAAGGGAGCAGTTCATCTGCAGTGCTTTTTCCTTAAGTAGTATTGTAATTTCAAGGGAGTGAACTATAAACTTAAAAAAAAAATCAACTTAAAAACTGTTGATTAGTATCCTGCACATCTGTTATACAGACCAGCTTACAGACATCTGCACGGAAAAATACATATGCATAAAGGCCGTATGTTCTAGCCTAATCTTCACGGATTCAAGGATAATGATTAGAGTAGGCAACGTGCAGTATTAATCACATGAAATGCTGTTGCCATGACTTTACTGGTACCAATAACCATTTCTAGCCTCCTTTGCTGTGAGTGAAGCCGTGGCTTTAGCACACCCCTTACGCACAGACTGAATGTTTGCACACTGCTAAGTCTGCCCATGCAAACAAGCACGTAAACCACCTCGAGCTGTGTGGTCTGTCTGTAGCAGCCTCCATCCATCTCCATCACTTTGCTGGTGCAGGCTTCCTTTCTGTGCTCCTGCAGCTTGCCCTCTTCTCACTGATGCTTCCAGAAAGCTGGTCACTTGGGAATGAAAAATTACTGTGTCAGGTGAAGCTGTGCTTTTCCGCCAGCACAGAGCTGAGGTACTGAGCCTGCAGTTTCACTCTCTGGCTTCAGATCAACAGACAAGGCTTGGTAGCAACCCCTTTCATCTTGAAAAGGAGTCGTAGTTAATCCCTTTAGTGTATTAGAACAGCAAGGGAAGAACATTCATGGTGCTGAATATACAAGCCTGCTAATGACTGCTGAGTAATGTTAAACTGTAATAAGAAAGCTTTATGGTTGGTTTTTGTTTTCACAACATTAATCTATGTTTTGTGAGATCTCTTGAGTCTTTCTTTATTTTGCCCACATTTTGAGACTGAAGAACATTATCAGATAGTTGAAGTGTCTAACTTTCAAACGCTTTTTTATTTGTGAAATGGTGGCCTTGTAGGAAGAGAGCAGGGGGCGTTAGGACAAAACTGCTCTGTTTGCTGCTGTTGATCTGAGGATCACCAGTATTAAGGCACAGGGGAACTTCAGTGCACGGCTGCCTTTTCCTGGGCTGCCCTTTAACTGAAAACAACTTTGGTCTCTTTCCATGCCAGCCCACAAGGAACTTCTGTAGCACTTCATCTTCAGAGAATTTTCTCCCAAGTTCCCAGAGGTGCATCAGAAAATATATTATATATCCCAGAAGATAAGGACTGATAACTGTGCTGGCAGATACGGTGGGCACGTTTTGCTTCTAACCTCCTGTACATGTCATGTGCAATTCTCAGAAATTTCCTGCATCTCCTGCCTGCTCTCACAGCAGTTGCCCACACGTCTGTGATTGTCAGCTACATCAGCAGTCAGGAAGCACAGCTGAAATGTAAACAGTTTGACAGTTTGAACCTGACAGAATGACTGTCCTGAATATTTTCCTTGTAAGTAGGTGTTGCATCTGGTATGTGCTACTACAGTTCTAGGTGAAAAAGATCACGTCAGACCATATAATTAAGGTGTGGTGTCTTAAAATTTCATTTTAAGGATTTTTTTTTTATTTGTTTCCGTAGATATCATTTTATGGTTCAATTCAAGTGGAAAGTTCTTTATTTCCTGGTAGAATTTGGTTTGTATGATAGAGCAAATGGACAGTTTCCTCCCACTGACAGCTCACAGCTATTTCCTTATGGATTCAGTAGCACACAATAGTATTTCAGTAGTGCAATAAGCTAAGTTTTTTGAGTTTTGCTTTGATGGGCTAGTATTTTAGGTAGACTGCCAACATTTTCCCAAGGAGTGTGAAAAAAGTGTAGTGTAATTGTACTTTAAAGTGGTTTATACCTCAGCAACATTTCTTGAGACAAAGAAAAGTCACTTCTTCAATTCAAGGCTGTTTTCTGAACTAAATATAAAAGACCTGCAGAGAAGAGGGTGTGCATGAAAGCTTTGAAGAAAAGGTCAGAGGAATTCTTTAAAATGAAAAACATTTGGCAGGCTGCTTGTAGGTGTCATTACAAGCTGTCTTGTGTGTACCCGAAGGCCTAATCTTGGAAACAATTAAGTGCAAACATGTGAGTAACTTTAATTGTGTGCCTGCCAAATCAGTAAGACAAAATGAAATCTTTCAGCATTTGTAAGATCTTTAGTTTACATGTTTCCCCTTCAGCTGTTAGAACAAAACCATGTAAATGAAACATGGGAACTTGTCTAATATAAGTTGCTATAGTTGTATACTATTATATTGCAAGACGATGAAGAGCTCTTTTACATGATACTTGTGGGTGTTCTTCTGTTTTGTGCTCTTACTAGGTTTATTTTGTTAAATACATGAATAATTATCATGGTTTCTGCTTTCCATTTCCTTCTCTGATAGACTTTCTGATCTTAAATTGACATTTCACTTCCTTTTGGGTTCAGACAAAATATTGTCTTCCATGCCCGTATGTATTACAAACTAGGTGGTTTGCATATAACATCAATGCATTATCTGAGAGTAAAAAACCAAGCAGTCGAGGTCTGCTGGGAAAAGAAATCAGTCTAATTACCTGGTTAATTGCATTTGTATTGCACTGTATATTGCACTGGGCACCGTAAAGTGTCTCACAGGCTTTTTTATCTTATCTCTCTTTTAATCTGTTTTATAGGTGCTCCTGCAGGAAAGTGAAAACACTTCTTTTGCTTTGTTTAAACATCAGTGGAGAGTAAAGCATAAGTACTTGAGTACATGTATTGAAGATGGATAGATAGAGACACAATCATAGTTTTTTTTTCCTTAGTCAAAAAAACTGTTGATCAAGGCAAAGAACACTTGCATTAATGCCATTAATATGTTCTAATTTTGTTTGGTTTGGCTTTTTTTGTATTAATTTGTAAGCACATGAAATGCTTTTATCCTTTATACTGGCTAGTGTCTCAGACTGATTTTAGTGCTTCATTTTTATTTTATTTCGTCACTTTTTTGTTATTTTATTCTGTTTTCAGATATAGCAGGACTGTGGTTGCATGCAAAAGCTGTATTAGAACACGCACATGAAATTGTACAAGAAATCTGTTATCGGGATAGGAATAGCAAGACTTTTCTTTTTTCCTGTAAGGCTTTTTTTTTTTTTTTTTTTTTTTTTTTTTTTTTTTTGGCCTCAGGGTATATTTTGTGTAGCACACTGTGAAACTGAAGAAGTCCGTTCTTGGAACAAACCAAGTAGTACTGCGGGCGCTGTGTTGCTTTATTTCTTTGTGTTCTTTTCCCCCTTCAGAGAGAAAATATTGTGCAATACCTTCTTCTGCTTCCGTCTTCTATAGGATTCCTTTCCTTTGTGACTTCCATCAGGCTAGATGTTTAGGCTATATCAAGATCCTCACTTGTTCTTATTCTCCAGTCTCCCCACTTGCCCCGGTCAGCCCCCTGTATTTTGATTAGCTTTCTACAGAAAACATAATGTAAATACTTCCTCCTAATTTTCTCCCCAGCCTCTTCCATGCCTTACTTGTCACAACACAAACTTGTTATAATGTCTTTTGTAATAACTGCAGATTACCTTGGGACCACTTTAATGGCTT
The DNA here is from genome assembly GCA_013397115.1 of Edolisoma coerulescens. Lineage (NCBI taxonomy): Eukaryota > Metazoa > Chordata > Aves > Passeriformes > Campephagidae > Edolisoma > Edolisoma coerulescens. Next base: position 1,147,571 of record VWZW01002032.1, read on the forward strand.
CTTTCAGATTTATGGAGAATCCTGTGCTTAGACTTCTGCTTCTCCAGTCAGCCTTTCCTCAAGTGCATCCTTCATCTCCTTCATTTAAAAACCTTTGATTCATTTCCCCTGTTTTAGACCTGCCAACCACTTATGTCCACATTCTTCTTCAAGTCTTGTCCTTTTTGGCTTCACTGGGTGTTTGTCTCTTCTGCTTCTGACTCTTGAGTGGTTTCTGCAGTACAGAATGCCCTGGCTGTCTCACCAGCATACTGTCGGATGCCATCAATCACACTTGTGTCCTTTTCTGCTTCATTCACACCTCACTGAATTATCTCATCTGACTACATTAATCTGTCAAATAAAAGGTTAACTTGGAGATTTCATAATCTTCTGCAGCCAGTTCTTGTTTTGTTGAAACTAAGTCTCAGTGGGCTCAGAGATAAGCCCCCTGTATAGCCACATGTAATGTTGTTTATTGCCCTGATATCAATCCATCCTAACTTTACCTTGCAATGTACTTCTGAAATTAATTATGTGCACTGCTCAGGAATCAATTATGCCATTAGGATGCCTTTGTATTTGGCTTCTTGATTTTTCACCCTCTTATGAAAATGTGCCAGTAAAATGCTTTAGTTCTCAGTTCTTCTGAGTGAGTCTTCATTTCAGGAGCACAGCACAGGCATCAGCTGAACTGATAAAGATATAATAAAGACTGTCGTATTAATTTTTGCATACTGAAATGTATTATTTATCTTTCTTTAAAGAAAATACGTAAAATCTACAGAATTACTAATGAAAGTCAGATACAAAAGTTGTTGTTGATGGTAAACCACTGAGATGTTTTTTGGGAACTGTCTTGTTGACACAATCCTTTAGTAAGCTGCAAAGTTTATTTTCAGTCTAACATAGTTCTTTTCATGTCAGAGAAATTATCTTTTGAAGGCTTCCCTTCCCTCCTCCAGGTTTCTGTTGCTCAATGGAAATTACTGCAACTGATGTTACTTTTTATGGAAGCCCCCATATGTGGTGTGCAAGTGGATTTGCACAAAACCCACACATCAGAATGCTGACTGAAACCACTGGAGTAGAGTAAATTATCAGATACTGCTGTCCCACTGTTTGTAAAATCTTCTGTTGTCATTGAACTGGGTGAAGATCGTGTCATATGAGACTTTAGTCATGCCAAATGCTACTCTGCGTGTATACATTATTACAGAATTGAATAGGTAGTGAATTACACAACTTGTTCCAAAGAAGTGTTTCAGTCCTTGTGTAATCATGCTTCTAAGTTTTGGATGTACTGATGGCAATATAGTCTTTGTAAAGGCCATGAGGATAGATAATTAGTGAAAATTAAAAACCCCCAAGTATCTCATCCTACACCAGGAGTGTAGGTCACTGCAGGATCACTGAAGGTGTGAAAGAGAAAGAGACATCTGCACGCAATGGAAATTCCTGCTAACACCATTTTTCAAATACAGTGATGATTCACTGTGTGAAAATGGTCTTCTGTATCCCCTGGCAACCAGAAGCAAAATGTCTCTGTTCTTGTCTGCTGGCCTTCAAAAACACATCTGAGAAGTGATTTGTTTTCACAAGACAATCATGTAACAATAAAAGCCCGCTCCCACCCGTTCTTCATAAAGAATAAACTAAAAGTAAACAATTCATTCTAGCACTTGATTGAGTTGTAGGGCAAATTTTTCTTTTTGAGAGATGTGTGTTTTTTCAGATTTGTTCTGTGACTTTTTAATGCATGAAAAATAATACTGTATTTTATGCAAATTACTGTTTGTATTTAATATACTCTTGAAATCTGAGAGATGTGACTTTTGTCCTCAGAATTTCTGAGACTTCTATAGCAACACAGTATTTTACTATTTTTTACTCAGCATGCTGTTGATCTTTATTCTTTAGTATGCTTAGGATAAAGAAAACTGAGACTCCATATTTCACAAAACATGTAAAAATAAGGAGCATTTCCTTTAAACATAATGTATCAAATGAGTGGTGTATCTTTGTGTAGGCAGCTGAAATTCAGCAAGTCAAATGCTTAAAAGCTTGTGACAAAATAAGCACAAAAGACATAAGTTCTTTTTTTCAGGCTTGTTTTTCAGCAATCACACCCTTTTCTCTTTCCTCACAGCATCTAGCAATTGATGCTATTTTTAGAAATTATTCTGATAATAATCACTCAGCAAACCTTATGCAGAATTTTTAAGAATACTGTACAGTTAGCTGGAGAATTGCATGATGATATACAAAAGATTTTGACCTTTTCAAATCTCCAGTTTCCCTATTTTGCTCTATAAATGTAAAGCGGG
>VWZW01002032.1:1149897-1555733 GCA_013397115.1 Edolisoma coerulescens
GGGGGGAATTGGGTTTTATCCAGAGGAGGTGCTTACTGCACAGTTACAATTTGCATTTGCAGAGCAGTGGGTTTCTTCCAGTTTTAAAATAGAGTTTAGTTATATTTCACACTGGCAATTGTGTGAAGAGTTTTCTTGTGGGAAGTTAGATCAGAACAGATCATTCACTGTGTATGTTCATGTCCCAACTAACTGTGCAGTTGTAGCTCCCTACCTGCACAGTCCATGGGGGAGAAGATACTTTAGTCCTGGAAGAATTGGCTAGCTTTGGCTCACAGATTAATTTAGCCTTGCTTATACAAGTGGTGTGAGATAAAGGTTAAATTTGTGCACCTGAGGCACAGATTTAAATGAGAAGCAGCTGAAGAAAAACATGTTTCTCTTAGAAAGTATTTAAATTATCATAAGAATTGAAATTTGAATTCATTTTATACTATAAACCTTTAATCAGCTTTATTTATAAATAAATTCAAATTAGACTGCAGACGTGATCATCCTGCTCAAAATAGAAAATAGAAAATAAAGTTATCAATGCTATTTTGATGTTCATGAATTTTTGCATTTTTACATTTTTTCCCTGCATAATTTTTCCTTGTATTTTTCCACTGCTGTTGATTCCATAAATTGAACTTTATTATTCACTATTTCAGGCCCCATTTATACATGACACTCCATGCAGCCAGTGTACCCTTCATCTGCTTGAAATTGCTTGTGAAACAGGAACACCAGTAACTTAAATTTGTGACTGTTGGGTATAAGTCACTGCTGCATGAATCAGTTGAAGGCCTGTGCTCATCTTTTTGAAGATTTGGAATTCTGTGATATCCTGTGTTCAAGGATAGAAACAAACCCTTTACAGGTCACCTAGTCCAATCTCCTGCAATGAGTTTAAGGGACATCTTCCACTAGATCAGGTTGTTCAGAGCCCCATCCAACCTGATCTTGAATGTTTCCAGGGATGTGGCACCACCTCTCTGTGCAGCCTGTTCCAGTGGTTCACCACCTGGACAGGAAGAAACTTCTTCCTTATATCTAAGCTACATCAGCTCTCTTTTAGTTTAAAACTATTACCCCTTGTCCTATTGCAACAGCCCCTGCTTAAGTTTGTCCCCATTTTTCTTAGAGGCCCCCTTCAAGTACTGAAAGGCTGCAGTAAGGTCTCCCTGGAGCCTTCTCTAGGCTGAACAAACCCACTTCTCTCAACCTTTCTGTTTTCTGCTGCTTCATCCCCCAGCCTGTGTTGCCATCAGGGGTTGTCCCAGTCCAGGTGCAGCACCTTGCACTTGGCTTTCCTGAACCACATGAGGTTCCCATGGGCCCACTTCTCGAGCTTGTCCAGGTCCCTTTGGATGGCATCCCATCCTTCCAGCCTGTCGATCCCACCTTGCAACTTGGAGCCTAGTGGCATTTAAAAAACACTCACTAGTGACATTTTGAAAACAAACTACTTTTGTTTTAGGAAATTTGTGGTAAACAGATGAAAATGATAGTATTAATTGGTTTTTATTTTGTGTGATTTTGTAGAAATCCTCTCAAAAATAAATACCTGCAAGTAGCTTCCTTGAACATAGATAGTATTTTTACTTCAGATGTCTGCCTAAAACCTTTTTAAAGCATTCAGCAAGAATCCTTTGAGAATTTTCATTTTTCCTTCAGGAAAACCATACTTAAATGATGAGGATTTTCTGTTGGATTTTTGCTTGCACCTATTAAAAAGCTACAACATGGCTTTATTTTTTTTTGCTGCATACTGGCTATGATACACTATAATTTGCAGAAAACAAGCAAATGAAAAGTGATGTAAAAGTCATTTGTATTCACTGTGAATATCTTGTTTTTAAGGGCCATTAGTAAAAGTGGCAAATTCTTCTTTTTTAAAAATGTGTATTAGTGGGGTTTTGTTTAATGTAAGATTTTCCAGAGCTCCTGGTACTGAACTCTGTGTCTCTGCTTAGGACAAGGATTAAAACTGCTTCTGGGCAGCTCTCCATTGTCCTTTAATACAGAACCCATTTACACTTTATACTAGTGAAGAGTAATCAGAACTGTGTGAAAGAAATGGAGGCATTAGACTAGAAAAGATTGAAACCTGGCAGCAGAATTTTCGTCTGATCATATGTGGGCAGCTTCCCGACCCTTTGCAATATCCCAGTGTTGCAATATGAGTACTGTATATTAAAAAAAAAGACTGAGAAGTTTTTAAAGGCCATCATCATGTGCTCTGATTGACACAGGACAAAGCACAAAAAAAGTCTGTGGCCATTAACTGAAAGCTACGATGAAATAGATAGGCATGGGCGATACTGGTTTTAGTATTTCCTCAATATTGATCTCTTCTGTTGAAAATGCAGTGTTCCACAAGTATGTCTTTGCATCTTCAGTGTATGTGCTGAAAGTTTCTTATATTTTATTTGTTTGTTTCCTGTATTCCAGTGCAAAAAACATTTGCCTCTATTCTCAGAGCAACCTCCTTTTCAGGATTCTCCTTTGTATGCAATATCTGATGCAGACATAGTAAATTGCCCCAACTTTAAGAGGCATGAAAAAGCAGACTGGTGAAATTTTTGTATTGAACTTGTCACTCCTGAAATGTTGAGAACAGCAGTAGGGTAAGAGCTTTTCAGGCCAGCTCTGCTGGTGGACATCGTTTAAACCCAGGGTATTTCTGCTACCTGTGATCTCTCAGAGGATTGTTTTGTAAGCTTTTGTATGTCAGTTTCTTTTGGAGTTCTTGAGGGTTTTAGGAAGAAGACAGGGGACCAGCTTTTGCTTATAACTGGGATGGCAGCAGTGACAACCACAGGGCCTCCGTGCAGCAGCCAGGAGGTGTTAGCACCTGCCATCACCTCTGTGGTGCTGAGAAGGGAAAGATGCAACAGCTCTGCCAAGGAAAGCTTCTGTTTTTACCATAACTGAGCCTAGAGAGATTCTTGTAAGCAGTGGCAGCTGCTGAGAGCTAAAATCATAGTGGTGGATGTGAGGGAAAAGGAGCAGATAAAAGTAACTCGCTGGAGCCATGCAGAGAGGTTGCCATCAGATAAGCCAGAGTGCCACCTGCTCCATGGCATAAGGCAAGTAGGGATAAACTCCTAGCCTGTAGCATGAGCCTAGGAGTTTAACATGTCTCCTCATTTCCTTTGACTCTTGCTGATTTATTTTTGTAGTTTTACTGAAGCAGTTTCAAGGAATACTGATTTATCACATGGTGACTGAGCCAGTACCGTAACCTTGCTTTGTGGAATTACAAAACTAGAAAAAAAGAATAAAATTATAAATACAGTAGTGGAGATGCCTGTAACAACACCTCCAAAGAAAACAGACAGTATTATTATTTTTAAATTGTTTTCATTTGAAAGGCTCTTTATATTTTATTTTAGTTAAATAAATGTGAAAGGTGTATTCAATTTTTCTCCCTGGTTTTCCTATTAATGTTGAAGGGTAGGAAGAAATTATGCTCATTTGTATTCCTGGACATAATATAAATGAAAAATGAATATTTTATTGCTAATGGCTTTATAAAATGCTATTCAGATATCTCAGCAGATTTAGTATATAATTCTATTGCAAAACATAAAAATAAAAAAAAAAGCTCAGCTGAGGGCTGTAAAAATAACAATAATGCAATGCCTAAGTACTAGTACAGCAGCTTTTAACTCCTGTATTCCTTTGCAAATGGTAGCAGTTTCTTAAACAGTTTAGCTTGACCTCTCCAGACTTCACAGAGCTTGAGGCTGAGAAGTTGTGTCAAAATTAAGGTTCACAGTAACAAAACCCTACATATTTTTCACACATTCATTATTTGACCAGCTTCACTGTGTATATATCTTTTCAGTAGCAAACTAATTGTATGGCAGGTACGTCACAGCAGCTACAGAAAGATTCCTTCAGTCAATTTTGTATGTATTTTTGTATCTAAGTATATATATACACACTATATGTATGCTATATATACTGTAGATATATATTAGATGTATTTTAATATGCATATTAGCCTCTATACAGACTGAAAGGGATGGATGCTGGCCAAAGGAAGGGGGAAAGGTAGAGAAGGTGGGAATACTTTCAGGTTCAGATGGATGGCACAACAGGGCTGGTGTTGGTGATGGAATGGGTGCAGAAGTGGGAGGAATGGGAATAGGAGATGCTGTGCCAGTAAACTAAGAGGTAAGAAAGAGCAGACAGTCTTGAAGAAAGTCTTGGGAGTGCTGGACATGACCCAGCCATGTGCACTCACAGCCCAGAAAGCCAAACACATCCTGGGCTGCATCCAAAGCTCTGTGGGCAGCAGGGCCATGGAGGGGATTCTGCCCCTCTGCTCTGCTCTGGTGAGACCCCACCTGCAGTGCTGCATCAGCTCTGGGGTCCCAGCACAGGAAGATCTTGATTGGCACTGGTGGGAAGAGCAGTAAGGATTAAACTAGAAAAGGAAAGTACAGCAAGTAGAGCTGGAAGGACTGTGGAGCGCATACTGCAGTTGGGGTAGTTTCTGTTGAACCCTCTGATAGGGTGGGAGTTGAAGTTCCTGTTATGCCTTACTCTTAAGCCTTCCCTTAAGAATGAAAGCTGATGTGTGAAGGTGAAAACTCGGCATACCATGTATTTACAAAATCAAGGAATTTTTGTTCTGCCTTGACCAACTCCACTGTGGAATCTGCTTCTAAAACTAAAAAGCGGGCTTAGCATTCTAGAAACTGCCTGTGGTAATCAGAATGTCTACATTTCAGAAGGTGAAATATTTCCGTATATATATATATACATGCCACATAGATTCAACTTTCAAAAGTCATTGAAGAGCATCACTACTGAAAACACTTTGAAGCAAATAACATGGCAAAACTCACTAATTTTTTAGCTTTTACTTCTGTCAACATTATGCAGAAGAAGTTCTGCAGCCAGGAAAAACGTATTTCAAATTGTAAAATGTGACTTGTTTCTTTTCTTGTGTGGAAAAAACACCCAGCCTGTCTTCCTTGATTTAGTAGTAGATACATACAGATGTTTAAAATGTTTCCTTTAAGCTGATATTGTGTAATTAAAGACAGTTTTGAGAATGAAGCCACTGCATCTAAATGAGTTAAAATACCCTGTCAGGAGTGGTTCCATACTGAAATTGTAAAAACCCTTCTGAGAACTGATGAAGAAGTGAGAATAATTGCAATCACAACATTTAGGAAGTGCAAAATAGCTTGTTAAAACCTCAATGAAATGCATAGCAATTGAAGGCATCTGAATCTTTTTTGGGAATCCCAGAAAAATAAAATATAGTCTCAGATTAAAACACTGTTGTGAAACTCTGGCGAAGTTGTCCATGATGCTTACAAAGTAAAATAAACTTAGGGAACAACTGTGCAGTAAATTATTAATGAAAGTCAGGTTGGCTTCATTATGTTCAGATTTAAAAAGTAAGTTTTGTCAATATTATGAAACATTGTTGTAATTTAGATGAAAGTCAGGGAAACTGTAGTCAGTTAAGTCACCAAAATATTGGAGGAGGTAACACCTATATCCCTATGTATTATGGGCAAAGGGATATACTGGACAGTCAAGCATGTGTTTTTTTGGATATAAGTTTAGTGTATGTTAAAATGTGTACCTTAAAGAAAGATATTCATTAATAGTAAGTACAAATAGATCTTTATCTTGAAGGAATCGTGTTTTTTGTGGATTAAAAAAAAGACATTAAACTGGCTGTAAGGAGATCACAAACATCTTTTGGAGCTTCATGGAGAACAGTGAATTTGACCATAGGAGCTGCTGGGCTGAAACTGGCACTGAAATCCATGTCTGGCTTCAATGGTGGCCGTCTGTGGATATTTCAGAGGAACTTAGAGAACAACCTGGTTTGGGGAGCATTTTTTTCCTAACCTATAGTTACTTCCCCATATTCAGCAGCATATTGTTGTCCTCTTTAATGTAATTGTACGTGCATTTATTGTTTGCATTGGTATCTGATCCTTTTAAATTCCGCCTTGTGTCTTGGTCACAGTATTTTATGCTATGTAATGATGCATAACATGCATGCGTGTGTAAGGGAGGGAGAGGAGTCAATGCTGTTATCTGATTTGACCCTTCTCAATTTGATTAACTGCTTAGTTCTGTTCTAAGTGATTCTTTTGGAGGTGCAGAATAAACTATGGATCTCTGTGCAGGGAAGATGCAGATGTTTGAGAGAGCCCAGAGGTTCTCTGCTGATAGACTCTCCTTTGAGTGGATGCAGACATTTTTGTCCAGATTCAGATTATGACTGTGCTGTGGAGTATCAGGTAGTTACTGTGAGTGCTGTGATGAAGGCTTTGGAGAAAGAAAGTGTCTTTGCGACTAGTTAAAAAAACCACCGAACCTACTGTGCGAGGCAACCATCATATTTGCTACAAAGCTGAAAGCAGCTTCAGAAAAAAAAAGTGTACATTTGAACCTGAAAGATGTCCTGCAAGGAAAGAAAAGCAATTGAAATAGGCAGCCTGCAGATTAAAATCCCAGGAGAGCACTTGGTTCTCTCAATTGCCTGCTGAAAGAGCAGAAAAAGCTGATTTTATATGATATTATTAGGGAGGAATATACAATAACAAAACGTCAAGGCTGGATAGTATAGTCAATGAAGTATGAAAGAAACAATAGAAACTGAAGAGGGAGTAGAGTTTTGCTCAAGGAAATCAGTTCTCCGCTGTGTTGTCAACAATGCATTTGCATCTGTGAAAGCAACCCCCTGGTTTTCATTAGGATAAAAATATGACTGGAGTTGCATTTAGTATCATGAGTTATGGTAGCAGTCCCAACTGAGAGAGCGGCAGTCATTGATGATCCCACGGGTGTCCTCTCAAAGAGATGTTAACCCCTAAGTCATTGTCCAAATTAGTTTTGAAATTACATTCTGCTTCCAATAGAAGCGAGGGGGATTTTCAGAGATTAACTTGAGGTGAGTTTGCTGTTGGGAAGGTAAAAATGGTTTTCTCCTACATATTAATGGACCCTTCATGTAACCTCTCTGTGACAGGAAGTTGTCTGACAAGGAAACTTGTGTCTCTGTTTATTACGAGTTTTGTGTAGGAAAGCAGGGAGAAAAGGCAGACTGAGAGGATGAGCAAGATAAAATCCAGGTGAAAATAAAAGAGCAGAAAGGAAGATATATTTGCTGTTAAATAAATGTATTAGTTATGTAATGATATATATGTCATTGTCTGTTATAAGAAATGTGATATTTCTGTGCTTATAAAAACAGACTCTTTTTTTACATGTGCTCAGTTGTAAGCCAGGAACCTCCAGTTCTCAGTAGTTCAGCTTTCTACTTTGTTTACAAATTTCGAAACCTTTATTAAGGTGTTGTCCGTGTCCTAGCTACCAAATTATTTTTATGGTAAGGAATTTCATATTGCCATTTTAGAAACTGAAAAACAGATAATAATAGTAATTTGTGCCTTATGTTTTGGTGTTCTTACACTTTTGCATTTAATATAAGGAGAGGAGAGATAGTTAACTTGGTAAATTTAAATATTTGAGTAAATTAAGTTTATATTAAATATAAAACAGTGTGAAAATATAGTCTGAGTCTAAACTATTTCAAACACAGTAGCACTTCAACAAACCGTGGAGTGGCTATGTACACTTTATTTTACTTGCTGGTTATGGGCTTTATAATTGATTTAGCCTAATTAGAAGGTTAAAAGAGCATCTTTCCAGCTGTTTTTCCAAGTGGAAACAAATAACAGTCAACAAAATATTCTTCATACTAACCCCTCCTTGGTGGAAAAAAAATACTGTGCAAAGTATTAGATTTAAGAGACTTCCTGAAAACTCAGAGTTTTCTAAAATAAACAGTACTGGACATCCAAATGCTGCTAAGTGACAGATCAGTTATCTTAACTTTTATGAGGTGAAATTTCCCAGCTTCCCCAGGTGATTAGCTTTGCATAGACTGTAAGAGGAATCAGGACTAATCGGTACGCCTGTATACTAATTGCTGATTGAGAATCAGTGGGTAATTGAACCACTGAAAACTTACTCGGCTTTCTGTGCCTCGTGTAGCATAAAAAGAGGTAGCAAGGCACAGTAGCGGCTGTAATTTACGCTTCACCCCTGCGATGGGAGCTACAATAACTCAGGTCAGATGCAAGACCCATGCAGCCTTCTGAGCTATGGGAGCAGCAAGCTCCAGGCAAATACTGGAAAATAATACTTAAATGTCTCAGCTGTTAATTGCATGCATTAGTAATTAGTGAGGATATTTAACTGTATCTCCTAAGGAAGGAGACGTGGCATGGATTTATAAATAACCACCTGAACTGTATTCATAAATATTAGAAAACACATTTTAGGGAGGTGCTCACTCCATTCCTAGTGAGAGAGATTGGAGATGTTGGGGAAAGTTACTCAAATGTGGTACAGGGTGGGAGGTGAAAGCTTGTATTGTTTGTCTTCTATTTTTTTATCTAAACTAATTTTCATTTCTCTGGCCTCAATTGTTTATAGAAAATTTATTTGCAGGAAGTATATGTATGAGCAAAACCTCTTCATGAGATTAAATAATAGAGAAATTACAGAAATCAGAGCACTCAAAGTGTGTAGGAGAGCATTGCACACCCTGGATGAATAACTGGGTTTCTGGTTCTGTCTTTGTTTTTAACCTCCCATCATAGCTTTGAGCAAATCACTTTCCCTTCTTTTTCGCTTCCATGGATAAAATGGGATAATGATATTTGAGTACAATATTTCATAAAGATGCTGTGCAGACCCATTAATAAATCCATTTGCAGGTCTTTTGATATACCCTCAGTATATCAAAATGTCACTACTGAGCTTGCTGACTGCACTTATTTAATTTCCTAGTTCTACTTAACTTCTAGATTATAAAATGATATTTTCTGACATAACTTATGATACAACTAAAACTATCACTCTGAAAGTCAGTTCAACACTCATCCACTACGCCTTAGAAAAAGCTATAAAGTACACAGATTGTCTTTTCTTCAGTTATTATAAAGATTTATTGAATCTCTAGCTCTAACAGCCACTGAAGGTTTTCTCTGTCAGTATTAACTTCTTAGATCAATAAATTGCGATACTGATCTGAGAAGTCAGTGTCTGCCAACTACCATTGCAGTGTTTACCCCTGTTGAAAAGCAGTTGTAGCAAATTAAATTGGCTTCTGTCAGTGAATGGTCCTTATTTTATGGCACAATTAACGAAGGTTGATAGATAGGCCACTTCCTAAAGAGCATCAGATTAAAGGCAAGGGTTTGTAGCAAGAAAAATCTGAAGTTATGAGGCGAATCTGCTTTCATTTAAAGAGCAATTGCTGAAGACTGGAAGATGACTCTTCAAAAGGAAGAATCCTTTTCAAAGGAGTGTGTTTTTAACAGTGTGCACATACCTGATCTTCTGCGCTGCTGGAGAACCACTGGCTATGTTCTCTAATCTGCTGTTAGACAATTTACGTTGTTACATAGGTTTGTGAAACATTCTGCTTTGAGGAAGGTAGAGACAAGTGGAATAAAACAAAACCAAGCCTGTAACTACTTTAAAACAGCTCCAGAAACAGCTGCTTTCACTTTCATCTAGCTCAAATGATGGGAATTTTTCCTCAAACAGGATCATAACCTTGGATCTCTAAAATGGGTGTAGAAATGGGAAAAGTTTTTTCTCTTAGACTTATTTTCTTCCTTTGCCTCATTAACAGGAAACTTCCTGATCAGTTTTAACATTGGTCTCCAAGGATAAATGGTTAGCATGGCCTAGCAGTGACTCCAAGGTACCTGTTCAATTGCACAATAAGGATGATGTATATTTAGACTGATTCTAGAAATTAGAATAAAACTTGAGCACTGATCTTTGTAATCATGGAAGAATTATTGATAAAATTTTAGTAATGGGAGTTTTCTGGATATTAGCAGCCTATTCCAAACTCAAAAATGGCCTAAAAACACTGAGAGAAATGCTCACAGGAGTTTTTTTGGCATGGGCAAGATGGTATTTTTCTAAGCTGTTGTTGTGAGAAATACTTGAATTGCTTGGTATTCAGATATTTTGAAAATGTAGTTTAGGTGATTAAATCTGTGCAAATGTTCTGCCCTTGGGTAAACTCAGAGGTTGCCAGTGACACACGGAAAAGGCTCAGTCAACAAAACCCAGCTGTGCATTTTGTGCATAAAAAATACGTATTTAAATGATAGTTGCACAGCACACTACTGCAAAATTAGATGTCCTAATTTTGCCTAATATTTAGAATTAAGATACAAATTATGTTTATTTAGCATTTGTGATGACTTACAAGATATAATTATAGCCTAACGGTATAACATCATCTGGTTAATTTATAACTAAAATATATCAAGTTTATGCTGGACTTAAAGTGAGTGGCTGGTTCTATGAGAACGCAATTGGTTTAGACAACATCAAATAAAACGTCTCCATTGAGTAAATTCCTCACAGTGATTTTTTTTAATATGTATGGGTAGCTTTAGACTGCAAAGTGTGATTATGACAAACACACCACAGAGAGCACATTTAAGTGGAGAGTGTGGTGGTGTTTGAAATTCTTAGTATATCGCTTCAGGAGGGCAAGCTATCAACATCTTTCATAGCAGTGATTAGTTTGTAAGGGTCTGGGTTTTCTAATAGCTCAAGAAACAACCCTTTTGGTGCTGTCTCACTCAATTCTCCACTGTAATAAACTGTGTTAGTGCCACTGGGTTTAATTAATTTACACAGGCACAGATACTGCTCTGCTTTCCTTAGAGAGGAAAATTACTGGAGGTGTTTGAGGGGCCAATGAGAGTATGTAGATGTGGACAGCTCTAGGCTCTTCTGCCAGTGCTCCTGTCTGGCCAGACTCAAACTATTTTCAGTCCAGAAGCCATGTAGCTGTGATAGCTGAAGTGCCCCTCCTAATATACCCCCTTCTCCACAGCCTCTTTGGTTCAGGCATGGTGCCACACCAGTGTGACATCAGACCTGGGCTGGCTCCTGTCCAGCCATCATGGAAGAGCAGATGTTTTTCTGAGGTCATCCTGTGGATGTGCCCTGAGACGTTTTGTGACAGCAACAGCATCATCCTCGGGGCTGTTAAAGCTTCCTTAGATTCCAGCTATCCATGAACAACTTGCATCTCCTGCTTTGCAGATTTTCCTAGTGATGCCGTTTCAATGCTTAAAGATGGGACTGCCCTTCTGCACACTTCCAATTACAAATTAGGGCATTTGATTTGGTTTGGAAAGCAGCTGCTTGATTTTTTTTTTTTCTCCTCTTAGTTTTTTTTCTCTTCTATGTAAATTAAAAGGCGAATTGTCTTCAGCTGAGCTGTTGGCATTTGAGGCAAAACATTCTCACAGAAATGTCCAGTTTTGTGTGCACTCTGTGTTTAATGTAGAACAGCTAAGTTTCACTTCCTTTTGTAAATATTATTGACCAGTTTTCTTGATGATCACATGCAGGAGTTTGACCTAAAATTTGTAATGTTTCTGAATACGACGGATTCTACAAAGGCACTGGCTTTCTGACATGGAGTAATCTCGTTTTATTCCTCAGTATCATCCCTTTGTTCCATGGATATAAATTACCTGTCTCTCTCTTAGGATATAATTACCATGGCCCCCTTCTTATTTACTTGCATTCCTTTCGTTTAGCAAGTAACTGTTGTCTTTTCTTTCAGCTGTGATGTAATTGATACAGATCGAATTACACTCAGATTTTCTCAGTAGGTGTTAACTTTGAAGTCTCAGTGCCCTGTTTTAGATTTGATACAGGGATTTTGTGCCCAAAATTTTTTCTTTTTTCATCCCCTACCAGTTGGCTGAGTAAAATGCAGTATCTCTTCATAAACATGTTCTGATGAATGAACTGTTAGAACTTACTGGGTGGAGTGGTGTGCTTCACTTGCAGAATTTGTGTTTATCAAAGGACTGAGAGTAGATTCATAGTGATGCGAAACCAGGTATTGGATTAGTCAAGTTGAATTTATTAAATCATTCTGCATTGCAGTGCTACATTGTGAAAAGGAATGCACTACTAGGCTTTGCAAACTTGTTGATTTTTTTTATATTCTTCATTTCTGTTTTATTGGTGGTCATGGTGGATTTTTTTTCATTTTAGCACGTAGGGACTTTTTTCCCAAGAAGTATCATTATTCTAGTTTTCTGCAGAACAATTGTGATATTGTTTGTATAGCTTTTTAAAATTCCAGATTTTGTTCTTCTATTATTATTACTATTCTGTGTTGTTAAGAGTCACACACTTGTTTTAATATCTGTCACATCTGTAAAAATAATGACCATGCTAACCAACAGGTCACTGAAATATTATCAGAAGAGGGTGGGGTTCTAGGTCAATCTTTCAAGCATTTTGACTTGACAGGTCCATTGAAGTATACTGAATTGTTTTCATTAGTAACTTTGGTCTGCACTGTTTCTTTTCATCTATTAGTGCTTATTTGTAAGGTATATTGACTCATGTGAATGTAATTTCTTTTTAAGCTTTGAACCAAATTCTTTCCTGCAGTGTATTGTTTTCCTGTTAATTTTTCCTTCTAAATATGCCATTGGGCCATCCCAAAAATAATTAAAAAATTTATGTCATAATGTTTTTCAAGATGAATAGATTTTTCTATGTGAACAAATATGAACAGAATGTTGGTGTACTTGTGCCTGCGTTTCAGTCTTTGAATGGGGAGTTCATTCAAAATAAAATGCAGAGTACTTACCCATTGGTGAAATACTTGAACTAATTACAAGCAAATAAATTACAGGTTGCAGTTGTCAGTCTTAATTCTGTTGGATTTTCAGTGTTGTTTTCAAACTCTTTCTTCCCCCCCTCCCTTACCTGTAAAAAATTGTCCATAGTACTTGATTGGAAATGCAAACTCCTGTGTGCTTTTCTTTCAGAGTACGGACATGAGTCCCGCTAGTAGCACAACCTCCCTCCCTGTTAGCCCCCTTCCTGAGGAGCCATTGTTTTTCAAGGTACAGTTAATTAATTTAATCATAAATATTGTCTGTTAATCTTGGCTTATCATTTTATCTGGTGTAATGTGTTATAATTACTTCTTCCTTTTCTTCAAATTATTGTGATATCAGCAGATGTTCTGTGTATATACCATGCAATTTTCAAGAAATACCTAGAATACAATGTTGTTAGTTTTGAGAGCAATATTTGTCCAGCAGACTACAGCTGTAAACTGTTATTTTAAGACTGTGTTTTTATCCATCATCTCATTTGGATATGTGCATTTGTTTATAAGTGTGTATCATCAACAGGTATCTCTTTATTTTGTATTTCAAGTATATCTTTTAATGAAACAATGATTAGTTTCTCCAAGGATACAGGAGACATTAGAGGTCTGTCAAAGAACAGTTTTGGCATAAGCCCAGTGTAAGCCACAGGCCTGGCATTTTAGTTAATAATAAATGTTGGGACAATCTCCACAACTTCATGAGGTTTAAGCTGTGAGGAGTGAGTCGCCGTATGTCACTTTTTCATCCGACTCTGAGATATCCGTCCCTGGGACTCAGAATAGCCTTAGGCAGAACCTGACTTTTGGAAGAGGTCCCCTGAGGCCTCAGAGGAGTGCTGCATCATCTAGCAAAGACATCACCTTGCGAGTTGTTCGCTTAGATAAGGAAGAGGGAACTTGGGTTTTCGGCACCATTGACTCAACTGTGTGTCATAATATAGACTAAGTTACACTCACAGGAATATCCCTTTTAAAATTTTCCCTCTTCCAAGTAAGTTTCCACCTCCTGTGTGCATACAATCAGTTGACTGGGTTGTGTTTTAGTCACTTTGTGATGATGCTAAATTAAAGCTGAGTAACTGGAATTAATGAAGTTTGATGATGTAAAGTTTGTGTCTCCTGCCATTCTTCGAGCACAGAAAATAATAGTGTCCTTCAGACCTGGCCAAGCCCAGAAAAGAAACTCCTCCCCCCCNGCAACAGTTGTACAACCAGCCAGCTGATTCCTGCTATTAGAAGGGTTGAGGATTGTGTTTGCTCAGTTGTTTCATCAGTGGAGGTACAGATGGGATATCAGTGGTCAGCTATTCACTGATTCTCATTCCTTTTTTGGGATTTAATGCTTTTAAGACCCATCTCTCAGTCAGATTTGGCTGAAATTGAGCAATGTTGTGCCAAGGTGCCAGGATACATGTCTTTATTTCCTTGGAACACCACTTAAAGTGCACATTGAAGTCTGCTCAACATTCTAAGTCTGATTCAGCCTGGAAAACCATAAAGATATGATGTACAAAGAGATGGGCTGCTCAGCTCAGATAAAGGTTTAAGAGGGTAAGGAAATCTAACTTGAAATAGTATGATAAATTGTCATGCTGGGGTAATCAAACATTGCTCTGTTTGCATGAGGGGCACTGACAAGTACACTGTAGTGCCTTTATTTTTGAAGGAAATGGTGTTCGTATAACCCAAAATGGGTTGTAAATTTGAAGTGGAACAGTTGCTCTGATAAAACAATGAAGATGTTTTTAATACTAAAATTCCAGTAGGAAAATGGTAAAAGAGACTGAAAAGTAGGGCAGACAGCATTACTTAATCTTTCATTTTCAGTCAATTTTCAAACCAGGAAACATTTTCCTTTGCAATTTAAGTAAAATGGAGGTCAGACCAGGAAAAAGTTCAGTGCATTTCACAGCATTTAGTAGAAATAAAAATAATATAAAATGTAACAGTTTCTGTTATTTCTCCTTGACTCACTCTAAGAGAGAGCACTATTGTTCCAGCTGTAATGTGAATGACTGGTTTTACATGCCATAACCCTCTCCGAATACTGTCAGTCAATAATATTGGCTTTTGATGATGGGATGGTGCATTTCCCTTAGCAACATGATAATAATCTTTCCCACATCCTTGCTGTAGAGGTGGAGATTGAAAAAGAAATTCCATTTTGTGGTTCTGAAAACACAGGTGTAACAAAGCAGGGCCCTGTAAACTGCCTCTCTTTGAGACAGTTGAAGATCTCTGAGCTAATGAGCTTTTATATTGGACTGTGAAATGAAACCAAGCCTATGTTCTCAATCATACCTAGTTTTACACCAAGAAAGAGAACTGTCCTTCCTTGGATTTTAACAATCTGCCTTCAAAAGAAAGTCTGCATTTCTGCGTAAAGAATGAATGTAAATCCTGTCATCATACTCTTCTTGTCCATCCAACTTGACCAAAGCAGATGCCTGTCATTTTTAGTCCCACAGGATGTGTGCTGTATAAATATGGAGAACCTATGCTTGTTCAAAACCATTTTAGGATTTTGAATTTAATCTAACGAAAATTAGAAATCAGATTTCCCTGGAAGTGCTTGCAAGTTGCATCTCAGCTCTGCTAACACCAACCTCAGCTACCATTCCCCCAATATATTGCACATGCTGTGACTTGTAGCAGAAAGATCCAAATCGTATAAGACCCTGCTCAGGAGTGTTTGGAGGAAGATATTTTCCAATGCAGGAAGAGATACTCCACCTGAGTCCATCATATACCATTACTTTAATTGAGTCATTGTGCTTTACTTACATTAAGTAAATTACTTTAAAAGAGTGTCACTGGTGTCACTGATACCCAGCAAAAGGAGTAGAAAACAATTGGGTAAGAAATAAAGGTAGCCAACTCCAGAGCTATTGAATCCTAACAGCAACCATGAGAAAATTAAAAGATAAACATATTAGTAATGCCATTCAGCAATCTTTGCTTCGTAAGTGTTGTAAATAGTAGACATGATTTTGTTTGAGGAAAGAGCAACTGTGCATAGCAGCCAGTACAGTCAGTCTTGTCTGTGGCTTTGGCTTCCTTCTCTTCTCTCTGTGGAGTTAGCAACACACAGATGTTCAGAGCAGTCTTCCTTTGCTGTGCTCTTCAATATCTTAGAAAAAAATCCAGTTCAGCCATGTGCACAGACACTTCTGCAAAACTTTTCTAAAACGGTTTTTGATTAAGCAATCATAGGCATTTCTCTTTAGTGAGGGTTATTTTTATGTCAAATTCCGGCTTTCAATCCTCTGCTGTTTTCCATGGCTGAAAGTATTTAGAAAAAGATGATCTTTTCCTATATTGTGGAAAAAGTTTATTTCTCTTCTCAGAAAAGAACATTGTCTTTGTTGGTGGCTTTGCTCTTCAACTTTTGTGTAGGTAGGATCTTCTTTTGAACAGAAGTTTATTCTTCTGTCAGTTTATAACATTTCTTGAAGAATTAGGTCTTTGTCTTGTAGGAAAAAGTTATGTCACAACTGAAAAATGTCAGAACTAAGAATTTGGAATATAAGGGAGCAGAAATGGTATTTGTCATGCGACCTTAACTCAAGTGTTATTCTATGTTATAACAGCAAAACTGTAGCTGGCTCAAATGTGAGTGACTTTTAATTATGCGTACTTATATCTGCTCTCATTAGCTGGAATTAAAAATAATCCTGCCTTTCATTTAGAAGAGAAGTGGAGGAGTGGTTATTTCTAAAAGGTCAACTTAACAAATAATGTCTCATCCAGTTTTTAGAACCTGTTCTTTTCTCCTACTCATTATGATGTGCTTTATTAAAATAGTATTTTAATATTTTTAAATTATTTTAAAATATAGTGGCAGCCTTTTAAGAAAAGATCTATGGCAGCCATTTAGTACATCAAATATCTAATATTAGCTAATTATACATTATCTGTTGTCATAAGCATCAGTCTCACTGGTTATTAGCCACAGCCAAGTTGTAAATAATAACCATTATACTAATTTATTGTAGTGATGTTTAATTGTGTTTCAATTCTATGATTAATCTCAACCATGCTTTACTAATTGGCATTAAATGAAAGAAAAAAAATCTTCCATTATTTCCTTTCTCCTTTGAGGGAGCTGAGAATTTCCTTCGGTATTTATTATCTTACTGTGTTCTGACTTCTGTAATTAATACCCTGGATGCAAACTCCTTGAGTAAGAAAACAGAAGTGCCAGGTCAAGTAGCAAAAGCTGACGGTCCTCAGTAGTGTTACCACTGCTCTAGGTCTAGTAAAATGTAATCTATACTAAATTATGTCTATACTTAGAGTTTTGCCATTCATCCTGCAGCTTTACAGGCTCTGGAAATGCAAATCATTGCAGTCACAAATGGGCATGACTCTGGCAGCTCATGACATTTGTGCACACAATTAGCAAGAGATACATCTTCCATTTGGTCTGTGATCACAGTTTAATTTTACTGCAGATATTTGGAATATAATCAATATGAAAGTCACAGTAATGACTGTGCCCAGGCAACTCATCTTTGAGAGTGTGACTTTGTATTTCTAGGTGTAGAATGAGGTCTTTTTCTCACTTACTCAGCAATGCTAACAAGCTGGGCCTGTACTTTGAAAAGCTTCCTATGCTGTTTGACACAGCCAGCTTATTTACCCTCTCTACCTTAAATGCACTATTTCCAATATTTTAAGTATTTGTTGACTCTTCTTTCAATAAGATGATTTCAATGTATTGCTTTGTTTTCAGAACAGACTCTGAAATAGTCACATAGGCATTGTGGCCCCTGGGCAGATACAGGCTAGCGTTCAGTGATCCTCTTGAGTGGGCTGGAGGCTTCATTAGCTCTTGTCCCTCTCATTCCGCCCTCCAGCTGAATTTCTGCTTCTGCTGAGAAACATCTGAAGTGGTTTTGGTTTTTTGTTTGTTTTGGAAGTGTTTTTGATATTTCTAGTAAAGGGAGCAGAGTTATAGAAGTATGACTCACACAACCCCGCCTTTACTCCTCTGCTGCCTCAATCTCCATCCTATTTTAAACCGGTCCATCACAATTCTTCAGTGGTTTAATGAATTCCTCCCACTCTTAATTTTTATTTCCCATGTCAGTATTTCCTTTCTTTACGACTTCTTACATCTTACTGGTGTAGCACAGACTTTTAAAAGTCACGTCATCACAGCAGCTTTCTCCCTTTGGTGCAAGCCTTCTATTTTGTCATTTCTCAAAAAGATTTATACATCTGATTTGTTCCACAATCTTTTTCATCATAGGCTATGAGATCTTGAAAAGCACTGAATTTATTCTGAAGGGAGGAGTGTGAAGTAGGTATTATGGGCTCTGTTACAAGAAGCTTCTGTGCATTTATTCACGGTCTTTTCCTCAGTAACTCTGTGCACACTTTTCCTAAGAAAAAGGGCTTTGCCAACAAGTCTGTCTGAATAGAACCATATCACTTGTTTAATGAGTAAATAAAAAATTATTTTTATTGTGGGGAATGTAGGTACAACATCTGTAATTTCCAAGGTCAGTGATACATTTACTAAATACTAAAATATTTACTAATGACTAAAAGAATCAGGAATGAGACTGGGAACTACACATGTGTTGTCTGATTTCTTTCTGCTTCTATGTCTTGATCATAGTTTCCTTTCTTTCCAAATTTTATGCACGTGCATTTTTTTAGTGTGTTCTCCTTTAATTTATTGAGGCTTTCATCGTAGGTTGACTGTTAGTTCAATATTTCAAAATTACAATCCCCTATCTTAGGCAAAATTGATGCTTTCAATGCTATAAATTCAGTTATTTACTCAGTGAGCCATATAGAAGAAAATGATTAATGTATGTCTTATTAAAATCTCCAAAAGCAATCAGAAACACAAGTGATGCTTCAACACAGGCATGCAGAAAGATTATCATTACTTTTTTTTCAGTTAACAGGACTTCCAGCATAACTTAAAATTTTATGTAATCAGTACTGCAAGGGTAAATATTGGGTTCATTCAGGTTCCTTCCCTCAGGCAGACGCACGCTCAGACAATGAATTCTGATGCATACCTACAAAGTAAGCTTTTCCTGCTGAGTATTCTATATCCAAGATTTAAAAGTCATAAAACTTGTAACATTATAGGTTGCTGACAAGATTTTATCACTAAGACTATGAAAAAAGATTTTCTTGAAACTCCATGGGAGGATTCTGATACACCCAGTAAGAGCACTTAAAGTGCTAATCTAATCATCTCACTACAGACAATAAATCCTCCTGATTTCCCTTGTCTAGGGACTGATAGGCATAAGTAAATCTGGGGGAGTATGTTGGTGTGTTGAGGAATCCATTCAGTGCAGGTAGCTCGGGGTGCAGCTGCAGGTTCAGCTCTGGGGGGCAGGAGCCCAAGCCCCAGGCAAGAGGCCATCAAGTGCTGACCCTTTGCAGAACAAAGGGCCCTGGGACCTGTGGCCCAGCCAGGGGACCGGACACTCAGGGACACAGCAGGAGCTGATGATTCCAGACTTTCCTGCCCTTAGACTGTGAGGGTGCAAAAGCCCAGGGCCTCCTTTGTTCTGGGTCCCTCCTTGAGGAACCAGCTCGAGCTGTTATTTTGTTATTTAATTATTGCACCATGATTAAGGGATATTAAGGATCTGGACATCTGAGACTGCTCTGGGAAACCTGTTCTGACTGTGTGAGTGTGGAGGGTGTAGCTACAAAAGGTCCTAAGTCCCAGCTCAGGTGGTGCCAGAGGGGCTCCTGGATGGTTGGACAGGGAAGTTTCCATATCAGGCATTTGTAAAATATGATGAATGGTTTTTTGTTGGGTTTTTTTGTTTTGTTTCTTTTAGTGAGCAGAATCATTATAAAGAGTTTGGAGTAAAATTTTGCCTAAATCAATGGCACAGTGCCCATTGACTATAGTGGCATGTGCCATCAGGTCATGAATTGCATGGATTACGTCAGAGGCGTCAATTACCTTAGAACTTTGTCTATATTGACCATTTTAACCCCATCAATTATTTTAAAGGTGAAAACGTAAAACCATTTGACCATTCCAACCCAAGAGTACTTTCTGTGGTTTTCATAAATGAGATAAAATTCAAGTGTTTTCATAAATTATGTTCAGTATAGTGAAAATGTAGAACTGTCTGCAATGCAGGAGTTTATTTAATAATAATTATTCACTTTCCAGTATGTGTTAGAGCAATGAATGTTTTCTTCCAAGGATAAATTAAACAAATTGGAGACTTGAAAATTGGTATTCTACATCTCATATGTGTATTCTTACTGTAGCAGCTCCTCTCTCTCCCTTTCTAGCCAAGGACTGCTGTTTTTTTCATCCAGAAAGCCTCTGAAAATCATATGCGTGGAGACTTGACATGTTTTTGACAAAAAGTTTTGACTTAGTCAAATTAATGATTTTAAATGGAAGACATCTGATCCTTGACTCTTCAATTAAAATATGTATAAACAACTTTCCCAGTACTGAATACTGTTAATGACCCAGCCACATGTTTTCAAACATAATCCATTACAGTAGGAAATTGAGGGTTGGCATTTTGAAATCCTTATCAAGTTAAATGTCTCAGAAGTATGACACTAAAAATAACTGACTGATTTTGATAATGTTCACTGAGAGTTTAAAGAGACAGATATTTTTGTGAGCAATTTAGACAGCCATTAACTGAAATTAAAGGCAAGATTTAATTGCTGACACAGAGACACCTTTTGTCACTTCTGAAAGCTATATCCTGCCTTTCCTCTCGCTAACTTTGTAGCAGAGCCAAGTATTGGGAGCTGATGAAAGCTGTTGTGCTCTAGTTTGATTTTTGTTGTGTTTCTGGTTTCATTTCCATTGGAGTGTCCCCTGGTCATGCTCTATCTCTTGGCAAGTTATAAACTCCTTTGCGAGCCACTTGTTTATAATGAACTGTTTCATTTTACTGAGGAATGTGGCTTGTCTGGGAGGCTTTGATTGCATGATACAATGGTGACTTACAATGTTTGGTGGAAACAGGAACAGCACTTCAGAAGTCCCTACCTACCTTTGCATTGTTGTACAACAATAAAGCTAATTCTGTGTTGAAAAAAAACTTTTCCCCTGTATTTAAAGAATGTTACATAGTAATGGTAGTACTGGAGTAAATTTCTTGTTTCTGTAATGTGCTGTGGTTTTAGGCCATAGCATGAGCATTCCATTTACTCTCTGTCCTTCTCCTTGCTCCTGGCAGAGTTCAGTACTTTGATTATTGATAGTGAAATATATTTGTATGTTTAAGCTGACTTTTAGTGCCTTACCATTTTTTAAGAACCATAAAATTTCTTTTACCTTTTTGACACGTTTTTTTTTTTTAAAAAACCAGTACTGGTTAAAGGATATCTTTGTTTATTGAAGTGTTCCTAAATGTGGCTGTATGAACTAGCTCTTAATAGTAGTCCAGAAAAGTTATGTCTCTTCATGTGTGTAGAATAAGGAATCTATTTATTTAGGCTTCTTCATTTACCAGAGATTTTAGTAAGAGTCCTGAAAGGCATTTGGGGATGGAGACAGTGAAAAGTGTCAGTTTTAATTCTTTTAAAAATGTTCAAAACCCAGTCTCAAGGCTATGGGTTTGTTGCATTGTTGTCATGGGGAACACCTGAAAGAAAATGCCATTCCTACTGTGAGTCTGTTACAGATAACTTTGACAATTTAAGTAAAACTTGTAGGTTTTGGACAATATAAATTTCTAAATCATTGCTTAATAAATGGATGAGGATATGATTCACTTCAAAATTTCCGGTAAAAAAAAAGCAGACTAAAGGAAAAAGAGCACAACTTTTGTGGTAGAAGGAATTGATAATGGGAGGGGGGGAAAGCCCATAAACAGATGTAATCCCTTGGTTTTGTCCTAGGGAATAATGAACTAAATATTCAGCAGATTTTTTTAGATTTGGTATTTTCAAGCAGGGCTGAATGCTACAGATAAGAGGGAATATCAAATTTTTAATTTGGATAATATTTTCCAAGCATTTTAAACTTTTACAGCTATATGGTACATTGTTATGGGTAGCCTTGTGATAATTTGATCTTTAGGGTTATCATCTATGGTTAGAGTTCTGAAAGATTAAATTAAGATAATGAGGGCATAGTGGAAAAAAGTTTTCTTTAGGTGTGTATCTGATTACCATTTGTTGTAATCATTACATTTCTGGATGTTGTCCATAACCAAGAAAGGAATGAACAAGCTTGACTGATTGCTGTTTATTTTGGGTTTTTCTTCACAGTTTCATATTTAAGGGAAAGGAAGAAGGGCATAATACTCCACATGACTGTACAAAGTAGCATTTATTTCTGATTCTTCTAACAAGTGTCCAGTTTATTTCAATAAATCAGTAAAAAGAAGTAAAGTTCGGGGGAAAAAATGTTTATCTGCAGCTGAACCAAGGGAAAACTCAGGAATGAAGATGAAATAGTTTTTACAAACAACATGAAACAGAGATGTTTCCTGAAGTTTTTTGTTTGCTGTTCACTAAGATACCTAAAGCCTCACCACTTTCACAGACTGGTTTGTCTACATCAAATTTAAAATGCTTAGGAAACATAGACTAACTGGAAATCTGCAGAGTATAATTATGTATCATAGAAAAACAGCTGCAATGAAAAACAAGAAAAAAAAAAAAGAAGAAAACTGGTGACAGTGAAGTTTAAAATGAAGTAGTTTGGCATGCCAGTGTTACAGAATTTAGGATATTCACACACACAAATTATCAATTTTTTAGTACTATGAAAGAAAAAGTTTAAAGATATTAAATATTGCAGATGTGAAATAGGATGAAGTTGAGATACTGTTTGAGAGGGGAACTTGGACTATAAAGTTGACTTATTAGTATTTCCCAGTGATTGTTTGGATTCCTCTAGATTAGTTTTCTTTGATCAAGATTTCAGTCTCTTGGGATAGAAGTGTTCCTGCAGTTGCAAGCTTAATAGGCTGGCATCTTTGTGCAGGCAGTTCTGGGTTTGCTGCTTTGTCCATTGTGAACTCTGCTCACTGAGCAGCACTGAGAGGGGGGATTTTGTCCAACCTGACCACTTAAATGAGAGTTGTCATATCAATACAGAATTAAATTTGGATAAGAAACAATTTTCCTGTACCATGTAAATTTCAAACATTTCAGGACACTCTTGTGATCACAAGCAGATCATAATCTGTCGTTCAGTCACCCCAGCTCTAAGCAGCAAAGCCGTTAGCTGTGATGGTGAGGTATTTGTCAGCATCAGAAATGGCCAGAATAGTACTTTTGGCTTCTTGTATCTTCATTATTTTGCTTTATGCTTTGCTGTATTCTTGGGGATGATCCTTCAGTTGCAGGTTTGTGTATTTGATGTTTACTGCCATGTTTATAAACATTTTGAATGAATAATATACATAGGTTTTTAAGTTATTAATTCTTTAAGCCTTTTGCTTCAGTGTCCTCTTCTGAATATCTTTATCCGCTTTCCTTCTACGACCACAGAATGGTTGATTCCACTACTCTTCATTTCCATAATTATCCTTAGTGATGTGTGAGGATGAATGCAAATTTCTTAGCAAAATGATAATTCCTTATCATAACAAGAAAAAAACCCACAGAAATATCTGTCCATATATTAAGTCAGCATTATATTGGGTTTAATCTATTTTATAAAGCGTTGCACACCTCTTCGACAGAAAGAGGTCCTTAGAGTAAATGAAATTAATTGGGGAAAAATTAACAAATGTTATGAAGCTGTCATTTTTTTATGTATCAGTACCACAATCATATAAATGCTACTCACACGTTAACTGTATCTTCAGCATGCAAATTTGATGGGACTGATCATCATAAATATTAATTAATTCTGAGATGCAGAGGCTTTTGGAAACACTAATCATTTTAACACAGCTATAGGGTGAAGAGGTGATCTCTTGCTTTCGCAGAATGAAGCTTGAGGTATTTGTGTTGGTGATCCTGCATGCTGTCCTGGTCTTGGACTGGGGAACTGACTCTGCTTTTCCTGGCTTCAGTTTCCAGGTGTTAGTAATGCCTCACTGACCTGTATCTTACTCAAAGAGATAATATTCCCATGAAGAAGAAGAATTCTGCCACTCCTTTGCTGCCCACGCTGGGAAGCAAAGCCCACTCTGCAAACAGATTTCCCCATTCACAGTCTGGTGTAGGAAAAGATAGTTTCTCTTTAAATAAAGAAGTGGCATCTGAGGAATATTTACTATGTTTTTAGATAGCTTTCATTTCATTAGAGTGTTAAACAGAGAAGTCTCTGCTACTGTGTGATGCTTCAGTTCTCTGTATAATACTGAAATTTTTTTGCTTATAGGAGTGGAAAGATAACATGAAAAATAATTTGTATATACAAATATACACCATATTATTTGATGGGAAATGTAGAGTGTTAAGTACTCCTTTGTATAGTTCTTTATTTTCTATCTATAGAGTCCTTCTCATCTCATAAGGAAGTGAGTTTCTTTTTTTTTTCTGTTTTATGTCTTTTTTCTCACTTGGTGTCTGTACACCAAGGGCTTTAAGTGTGGAAACATAAATGGCAGACTCAGAAAATTTAGTGGCTCTTCTGCTGCAAGAAGATGAGGTGTAAGTGTCCATCATTATTCAATCCTTCCTCTCATGTATTCATACATTTATTTTGGGGCTTATGCAAATCATAATTACCTCTGCATAGGAATGTCCTGCCCACCTCTGTGAATCATTCAAAGCAACAGTGCAAGCAGGCTTTGTGATGCAGGTACTTGCAAGAGTATTCATGGAAGGGTCCGAAAAGGCAAAAGTGAATCTAAGCAAGTGCTTCCCTCACCAGGGAAGAATTTTAATTTAAATTGGCTCATGATTGTGATTAAAAGGACATCAAATGTTCTTCTGTGATGCATCTACATTTGACTGCCCAATTGCAGCAGCTTCGTCCCTTCAGGCTCTATTGGCAGTGTGAAAAAAAAAGAACTAAACATGAGGATGTGGACTGGAGTGCAGCTGATCACTTTATCAGGTGGCTTTGTGCCTCTGACTGTGGGTAGTTTGTCAGGAGAAAGGTAAGAAAGATGTGACTGCAAGCAAAGGTGACGTTTAATGGCAGTGCGAGCCTAATGGCAGGGAAAGAAGTAGTGAAGAAGCAGTCACTTGGCTTAAAGGAAAGGTCAGAAGCAAATGAAGCACCTGCTCTATGTGTCTGGTGATTCTCTAGGCTCTTGCAGGCCAGAGATTTGGGGCTTGTCATTTCACCCAGCAAGGGTGAAAGGGAGCCTAAGCCCTGCAGTTCTAGGCTGTCTGAGTAATCAGTTGTGCCAGAGATGTCCAATTAAAGATGAGTGAATGTCTGGACAGATGGATGGATAATGTCAGGTGGACCATGCCACTTCTCTCCCCTTTAATGAACGAATGACTCCTCCTCTGGTCCATTCCAAAGCATCCTTTGTGCACATAGAGGACTGACCTATAGTTGAGTCCAGTGACTGAAGTATTAATTGAAATTACCATCCTAATCAATGTGACTAATATTCTTCTTTGTACCTGCATTAGTCTAAAGGCAGATTAATGCGGAAGAGATACTTGTAACCTGGCTTTTCTACATGCCAAAACTTAGAGTGCTGCCAGGGAAATTCATCAAAGGGTTCATCTGAAAAGATATCCCTGCAGGTATGTAATATACATAAGCTGTGCTGTGCTACTTTTTGGACTTTTCGGCCGTACCAGCCTTATCAGTTTGTTTTTGGGCTTGGGTTTTTTTTCGATTGAAATGTAGTTTTCATAAGATGAAGTCAGTCTTAAGAATGGCTAAAGGAAGCTGGGTTAAGGAAGTACTATTTCTTTAAATGAATCAAGTAACACCTTCATTTCTTGGTATGTGGCTGTTATGAGGGTGGAAGAAGCCCAGCTGACTGTCACACTGTGGTTGTGCAGCATTAGACTGTGGAACAAAATGGAGCATTTGGCAGCACAACCAAAATCTTTACAACAAAGATGTTTAAGGAATTGGCCAGTTGTTAGGTTCAATCAACAGAAGCCATCTTTGCCCTGCATGAGTTCAGTTCATCAAGCAGCTCTTCCCATCTGTTCACATGGTGGTTTGGGTTTTTTGTTGTTTGTTTCCTTTCTTAAATAACAGCATGTTCATAATTTTGTCTTCTTGACTCAGTTTTGTCTCTGTGATATCAATTCCTACAGAACAAAGTTACTGCACAAAGTATCACATGGCTAACACGGAAAAATCTCTCCTCTATAAATATTTTACCTAAGAGAGGGTTCAAATACAGTCTGTGATGTGACAGGTTATGTTAACCCTGTTTTTAAATAAAAGTCCTGCTATGGTACAGGATGAGAAACCCTGCTAATAT
This sequence comes from Edolisoma coerulescens, assembly GCA_013397115.1. Classification (NCBI taxonomy): domain Eukaryota; kingdom Metazoa; phylum Chordata; class Aves; order Passeriformes; family Campephagidae; genus Edolisoma; species Edolisoma coerulescens. The sequence continues at coordinate 1,175,956 of VWZW01002032.1, forward strand.
GAATAGAGGATTCCTCTTGTGCCATTGCAAAAAGATGTGAAAAACATGAGCATCTTGGGAAATTTTACTGTATCAAATAAGTTTCTTGTAGATTGACTTTTACTCCTTCACAGTCCTTTAGGCAACTGAATTTTTAAACGTAAGGATTTGGAGGCTTGTTGGGATTTTTACAGTGAACTGATGGTATTTCCTACTGTGATTAGGAAAAAAGCAGCACAGCTTTGTCCCCAGTGCTGTTATTAGGAGTCTCTTGCAGGTTAGGTTGATTGCCCCTTGTTACACTGTTGATCAAAAAAGAACTCACTCAATGCTCTTGACAAATCGTGATAACCATTTCTGATGTTAAATCCATTTGGCATGAAAATTAGTATTTACAGGTATTGCGGTGATATAAACAAATAAAATTCAAAGAAACACAGAAATTGCTGACATTTACTTAAGCTGCAACTTTAACTGTAAATTTATTTAAAAGCAGTCTAAGTGTCCAATTGGTAAAATGACTACAAAAGAGATTTAAAAAGATTCAAACTCCTAGTCACTTACCTAGGAATAGGACAATGTTGAAGCCTTAGCAGAATGATTTACTTGTAAGGATAATATTGTTTATGTGACAGCTGTCATCTCACTGAATCAGTTTAACACTGGATTCTTGGTATTTAAACAAGAACCCAGAGTTTTGTGAAAGGCCTGTGCAGTCTTCCCACAGAGGTGGAATATGGCTGCTTTCTTTGTTTAATTTTAGAGTTGTGTGAAAAACGCTGTGAATGCATAAATAGATGCAAGGATCATGGATCGATTATAATTTCAACTGAGAAAGATCTGGTAATCCAGGCTAGAATTTGATAATCCAAAATGACCTTGTTTTAACAAAAGAAAGTTGTTCAGAGAAGGGATGGAAAATACATCTGTGTAGCAGATGACCTACAGAATGAATTGTATGCTTGTCAATCTTTATTACATGTGTGAAATTCTTAAGAGTATTTAAAAAATCGCTGCAACAATATACAATACAGATTGGCTGCCATGCTCTGTTGTGCAGACATGAAGTTGTTGGGTGGCTTTCTCAAGGTCATAAACCCCCCAGGAGGTGTGAACCTCCCTGGTTCTTTTCTATAACAAGTTTATTATTATTTTTCAATTAAAAAAAAGTTTGAAATTTTTCTAATTTAAACTAGAAATAATGAGAAGGGGAAAAGTACAGCATGGAGCTGTGACTTTAATAAAAAGCTTGTCAGTGACAGATCCAAATCTCGTGATTTCCACTTGTCTACCTGGTGCTTCTCTGGCTGAATCTCTTTTCAAACTTGGTATTGTCTCAGACTTTCAAAAGAAGTAGTCACATTCCAGCCTTGCTTCTCCTTTGTTATCACATTTGTATGCGAGATCTCTGTTTTGGTTTTACTCTGCTTGCTTGCATACAGATGGGCAATGAACTGGGGTTGAGGAAAGGGCAGAGAGACCTGGTCTCCTGGCACAGAACCTGCTGATTCTGATTAATTTTTAATTGAACTATAAGATCAAAACAAGTTACTTGCAGTAAATTCTATAATTAGTTTAATAAAAACAAAACCAAAAAGCCAACCAAACCCAAAAACCATGACAACTTTTTTTCCTTGTGTGACAAGCTAGAGCAAAATTATCTGGATGAAACAGCTTTCAGTAAATCTATGGGTGACCATTATCTGGTCTGATTAGGAACACGTAAGCATACTGCTTCAGCTAGAATATGCTCCCTCTGGAAGGAAAAGATCCAAAGGTGCCTGGAATGAGGGTGTAGTTTCTCAGATGGTGGTGGTTTGGTACATAGAGAAGCTCCACAAGACCCCTACCCAAGATGTGTTACAGGTAACAGGAGTAGAATAGGCAGAGAGAGTTCCATTTTCCACAACTGTGTGCTGGTTTTGGCTGGGGTAGTTTTCTTCCCAGTGGCTGGCATGGGGCTGTGTTTTGGATTTGTGCTGAACACAGGGTTGATAATACAGAGATGTTTTTGTTATTGCTGAGCAGGGCTCACACAGAGCCAAGGCCTTTTCTGGGTTTTGTAGTGGCAGGGAACTTAGGGGTGCATGGGAGGTTGGGAGGAGACGCAGCCAGGCCAGGTGACCCAAACTGACCAAAGGGATATTCCAGATCATATGGCATCATGCTCAGTATATAGAATGGGGGAAAAAAGGAGAACAGGGAGAAAATTTGGAGTGATGGCCTTTGTCTTCCCAAATAACTGTTATCTGTGATGGGGCCGTGCTTTCCTGGAGATGGCTGAACACCTGCATGGAAAGCACTGAATGAATTCCTTGTTTTGCTTTGCTTGTGTGCATGGCTTTTGCTTTCCCTAATTAACTGGTGTTTTTTTCAACCCACAAGTTTTATAGCTTTTACCCTTCTGATCCTCTCTTCGATCCTGCTGGTGGGGGAGTGAGTGAGTGGCTGTGTGGTGTTTGGTTGCTGGCTGGGGTAAAACCAACAACACACATGTTGCTCTTGTCACAGAGTAAAATCAATTTAATAATAGAATGTAGAAGGTAGTGGAGTGTTATGGGGGATGCTCAAGCCAGGCCAGCAGAGCAAGATAACTCCCATGGCACAGGGGCATCTGAGGAGTGACTGTGGTTCTCTTCAGTTATCCCTAGAAAACTCAAAAGTTTCCTCTACTTGAAAAGTTATATACTTTTGTTTTAATCCTAGCAGACCTTTGGAGCTGTGTGAGTTAAAGCCCATTTGGACTTCATGGAGTTTTAAGAAAGTTTAATATATAAAATGTATTTTACTATAAGGTTTACTAGCAGGCTCCCTGGGGAACTGATTTCACCCTGATATCTACCCGCCCACAGATACAGGTATACGTTTCTTACAGACATACTTACTGTAAACATGCTGTCAATTTCTAGGTTGCCTTTTTTTTTTTTCTTAAATTACACCTGCTATTGTTCAGATCTGCATCTGTGTAGCTCTCGACAGCATCCTACTCATCCTCTCTTTCTGCTTTATTTCATAAGAAAAAAGGCATTAAAAGAAGAAGGGAGGAAAAGTAAATCAAATGCCAATCAAAGGTTCTTATCAACAGCCCCAGGAGAAAAAAGGCTTGAATCTACCTGTGATTGTCCAAAAGGAGTGCTGGATTTTTCTTTCTGGGTATACAAAAGACAGAAGATTGCAGGGGTGGGAATTTCCATTTGTGAATTACAAAAATGTGTTTAAATTGCAACTAGTGCAAGCTTTATGCTATTTTAGTAGTTAATTTATAGAGAAAGATGGCCTTGGGTTTAAGGTACAAAATTGAAAATCGGAGGATACGGAACTTCTGGCCCAGAAACAGCATATCTTCCTGGGAGAAGTAATGTACGTGATTTAAAGTCTATCTGCAGAACTGCCAGAGTACATTTATTCTTTTTAGTGGCATAGTGAGACTAATTTTATTAATCCTTTTTAAATGCTCAGAAGGCAGCCATGGTATATGTGCAAAATACTGGTTCTTGCAAGTGTTCTAGGTGCCAAAATATGTAAGAATAGGGCAGTGAGTGTGATTCTGGAGGCTGCATTCTGAAAACCTACGAGAGCTAATCGGTAATAAGAATATTAATTCACATAAATAGTCCACACTGGCATCTGACTACTTGACTTTTATGAATGCTATGATTTAATTACTGCTTTTTGGCATGTCTGAGGATGTTTCATTGAACTGGTAAGATTAGATCTGGTATTCATGAAGGGAATGGGCAATATCTTGCCTATTACAACTATGTGTTATGTTATGTCTTAATTAGTTTTTTTTCTATTATGAGCATAACAGAGCTTCAGAAGGGTTGACACCTTACATTACAGGAAACACGTTAAAAATCACCTCGCTCTAGTGTTTTTTAATCTCATGCATGTGATGAGATTTTAAAAAATCACATTTGACACTTTCAATGAAAATCGGGTTCCTCTCTAAGTCACATTGTCCCTAATAAATAAGTTTGCATCAAGAGAGCTGCTGTAAAAAACATAAGATTGAGAATACATTTTGCAAATGGCTGTTGGTCTTAAAAGATTCTTTATTAAGTCCTTAGTTATCGTCTATTTCATTATGTACATAATGTCTGAAAGTTAAGGATAAGAGTCTTTATCATTGAATTCTAAGCAATATTTCATTACTGATTATTCTCTGTTTTAAAGTCTCTTTCCCCTTCCCTAATATCACAAGAGGATCCAAACACTTCTTTCATGTTTAACAGATAATGAAATTGAAGTTCAAATAATAATGAAAATTCCATTAAAGAAATAACTGGCTTTGTCACTCCATTTCCTGCCATACAGGTGGATGAGAGGCTAGGAACAGGTAGAGCAGTAAAAATGTCATGTAGTTATAACCACAACATATGTTTCATCTTTCCAAATTTTTAATTTAAAACAAAAAACAACTCAAAGCCATAAGAGTTGGTCCTGTTTGTTTTGGTAGAAAATAAGCTCAGAGATGACTTTTCACTCCTAAGGGAAAGGGAGATATAATTTCTGAATGAAAAACAAGTATACCATTTCAGTAGACACTGCCTATGAAGACAGATTCATGTTCAAATTCTGTTACAGCACTAATTTCTTACTCCTAAATATATCCATCAAATTTTTGTAGCTATTAGAGTATGATAGCAATGTTTCAATTAGTTGAAGTTAAATTTTAGCAAAGCAATTAACAGACTGCAAATAAAAGAAAGCCTTAAATGTGTCATAATGGAAAGATTACAGGTATGATGTGATATACACCTCATAAAGCACAAATGTTTTTTGGGAACAGCAGAAACATAATAAGTAGTAGGAAAGCTACATGGCAAAGAGTAGTAGAAGATACCTAAATTAGGGATGGCCACCAAATGGCCCATACCCTGCCTACAGGAAGAAAAGTCAAGGGCTTGATGGTTCTCTACCTTGTTGACCAATCTGTATGAAAATGGCATGGCTTAGCAGTTCCCTGATGCCAGCTCATCTGACATGATGGACTCATGGTAGCAAGGTTAGTTTTGTGATGCAAAGGTTATACTGAAAAGTAGATTGCTTTCTGCTGCTAAATTCCCATCTGTCCAGACTCTGTTGTGTAGGGGCTGGTCAGGGCTGGGAGCCCCTGCCAAGGACTAGGTTTGGAGAAGGGAGCTAGTATGAGACTGCTGGATGGATTGGAGGACAGCATCCCTCACAATGGTGGAGGCACTTTTACTCTGGTCATTTCTGTGGAGAAGGTCGTGGCTATGTAAGAGGATCATTCCAGATGGGATCTGTGCTAGCATTAGAATTTACTCATGGGCAGAGGATTGAGCAGGGTTCCTGTGATCTCACTGAGCTGCAGGTACTCTCACTGGTGGGTCTTATGGTTGCCACTACTTTACATTATTTGGAGTATGCCAGCCGTGTACTAGTTTGGGAAATTATAGATTGTCCTAAATCCACCTGATCAGAAGTTGCCAACCCTGTTTGCATCAATGAAGTTGAATGGACAAAGATCATTTGAAGTGAGGGTTTCAGCTTTTCCTGGATTAATCAACTGCATACTGCAGCTGTCTTCTCTGTTCTACGTAGTGATAGAAAGGAAGGAAAAATTCTATCTCTCCATTACAGTCACATCAGCCATCTTCTATTAAATCTTTCCAACAGAGCGTGATGCCAAAAAATCTCTTCTCAACTTTTTGTCCAGTCCCACTCAAATTGCTTGAAATATTTTTTCGGTACTAGGAAGGTAAAGATCTTTCTTAAGCTATCTTATGTATTCAGAAAGCCCAATCAATTTACTGTCCCTTTCCAGGAGCTTTTACAGTAAGCTTCTGCAGAAACATTTTTCTCTTGCTCTTGTGAAAGCATTGTATTTGATTTGTGAAATTTTGCCTGTGCAAAAAAGGATGCATCAGCAGTGTCTAAGAAAAAAATAGTTCTGCCTGATCAAATGAAAATCACTAATTTTTTTTTTCTAACCTGAAAATGTACTTTTCCATCATTGAGGTTTCCATGGGGGGAGGAAGGGGCAGAGAGACAGGAAATTAATTGGATGTTTAGAGTCAAGCGTGCAGTTCAATGCTAAAATAAATCAAGACAATATAGCTGTAGCTGAAGTTTCAAGGTTGTCAGATGTAAACAAAATAGTTGTTTTTCTCATTGTTTGGTTCTTCCTCCTGCCTCATCCATCCCCATTTCTAAGTGTCTGTAAGCGAAAAAGCCTAAGCATAAGTGGTGTGATTTCAGGAAAGACATTCTTTATTACATGTAGCCCTTTCAGATGTAGTTATGTTGTTACTCTGAACTGGCTGGTTTTAGCTGAAGTTCTCAGGAGTGCCTAGTGATGTAAGCTCCTTAGGTTTTATGCTTAGCATAAGACCTGAAAATGAATGATGTTTTGCACTCAAATACCTGGTCGTTTCTTCAAGGCAAGTCTCTCTAGAGTTGCTTCTACCTAAAGTTAAAGGTTCTTTAAGAGCCACTGCTAAACATCATCTGTACAAAAAAGAAATGCTGCTCTTCAGAGCAGCTAATGCCTGCTCTGGTACATCACAAAGCTTTGTGCAGAAGTTTGGTGTTTGGAAATTACAAGTAGAGCACCCATGTATGGCGTATAAGATTAAACGGCCAAGAGTTTGTTATGTTTTAGGTAGCTTATGACTTTATCTTTGAGGGCTGGTCTGCAAGCACCTTCTTAAAGACTTCCAAAATATTTCTAGTAGTTACTATAAAATCCTTTACTGATTCATTTGAATATGCAAAAGAGCTTAATAGTTAAAAGCATTCACTCAGTGATGTCATTGATGATGATTAAAGTAGAGGAAAGCTTACTCTAGTCATGGTAGGTATTCATATAAGTGAAGTCTTTTTTTATAAAAGGTAGCTGCATCATTTACACAGCATGTGGAGAAATAAGGTTGTCTGAAAATAGAATTTGTGAATTGTACACGGTTTGTAAAATGCGCACCCAAACATACATCCAAAATGGTATACAAGGCACGTGCTTATTTTAGTACTTTAAATATATTTCTAAAGAAGTACAGTCATACAACTTCCCCTTCTGTTTGGAAAACTTGTTCAAGTCCATATTCACAGTAGTACATACATTCTTCCTGTTTTGTAAAGCCACCACAATCTGTAAATTTTTCTCAACTTTTTATTTAATAAATTTATCAAATGAATTTTATTCAGTTGATGCTGCAAGAACTGTCCATATAACTTTGATGCCTCTGTCAATATATTGATTTTACAATAGTTTGCCCAAAAGTATGTTTCAGCTTTCATGAAAAGTTATTCCTAGACCTCTGATGTCTTGCTTAAAACATAGGATTTCTGCATGTGGTCTTTCAAGACACTTCACCATAGTGTACTCCTTGAATTGATAAAGATTTTTAAAAATGTAACTAACTGCAACAACTTCCTTAGAAGAAGGTGTAATAGCATATATTTTTCTTGGCATGTGTGCTTGGGTTCATTAATGCACGTGTCTGGCATTTTCAGTCCTGGAGAAATAAAATCCAATAATCATTAAAAGTGTGCTTTTCAAAAAGAAAGCAGCCATACTGAGCAATAAGGTTTTCTTAAACAATGGTCCCAACTATTGGAACTCAATACATAAAACCAGGATGCACCAGCACTCAAACAATTCAACTAAAAATCTTTTGCGTATTCATAACGCAACAATATTCTGATTTTGAGTGGTGTTGTGATAGCAATTCTTTCGTTTAAAAAAAAGCCCCAGGATTTATCTAGTGTTCCTTTATTATGTGGCCATGTCAAATTCGGAATAAAAGGTGACAATCTGCTACCTTTACTGCCAGTATCTTTACGTGGGAGTGCTATTGTAGAAACAGCTTAAAAATACAAGAGCAGAAGTGCTGTCACACCCTCAGATGTGTAGGGAAATCATTCCAACAAACTTAGTGTTGGGGATGAATAGCCATCACATGGCAACGAGGCAGTTTGGATATTGTGCGTCTGCCAAGTGAGTGCACAGTAATGAATGTCTGCTGAAAGAAAGCACGGACCTGTGATCCCACAAGGAATGTTTGATGAATCTCAAGACCATCCTTTCTGTACTTGAAAGATAAATCTCTTTAACCTTTCTGATAAGGATACAGCTGCAACCAGATATTTCAAAAAAGATACGTGTTGCTTTTTTGTTTGGTGAAAAGTTACACAATTAATGGATCTCTGGGTTATCCATTTATCCAATAATATTATAATATGTGTTTCACGCCTTGAGAACATAGTTGCACAGATTAAAGTCTGTCAAATAATTACTAATTTTGAAAGATTTCCAAAACCAAAAATTATATTCAGAAAGTGCTTGGAATAGCAATCTAAATGAGCACAATTTCTTTTCATTAGTTACCTGATGAGAGTCAGATAGCTTTGGCTAAGTAAATATTCTGATTTTTACTAAGCCTCTTTGAAAAGAGAGGAATTCCTGTTGTATTTGTTCACATACAGCATTCTGGCATCTCCTTGGTCTGATCCAGTGTTTATTATGGCTTTATTAGCTAAGGTTGCATAGCATTAGCACTTTTTGGGAAATTGAAATTGCATATTGAAATGATATATTTTAATCTAATTTTAATTTTAAATGTTTTACTGAACAGCTGAATTAGAAAGTGTTTTTTACATGTACTTGAGCTGTAGCTCAAGCAATGAAAGATCCAAGTTTTATGCCCATCATATACTCGTAAATTTTAGAAATTATTTGACATATTTTATGTCTGACAGTGGCAGGATGTAACCCAGAGCATCCCTCACTTTGAACTGGTGCCGTACTTCATCTGATCTGTGTAATATTGTTCCTCAGAAGTTTACAGAAAGCCACTCCACCTACAGCATGACTTAGTCTGTACATCCTCCTCACCTCCTCTCAAGGGGCACCTTCCTGAGATGGTGAGCTTTATGAGGTAAAAGCCCCATCTTGGCTTTCAGATTCACACTGAAACAGTCAGACTTTCTTGTCCTGTCATTCTGGACCCATATTCCATATCTTTGTAAATCTCTTATCCTTTCAATTACAGTAAAAGTCACCGCATTTTAGTGTGAGTCTCTCACAGTTGCTGTGGTTGGAGTTATTTCTGGTTTTGAAGCCTGAATTCCCATTGGATTTCTTTCTGGGCAGAGTAATAATAGCCTTTTTTAGCCATTTCTCTCATCAAAGGGGAAGTCACTCCTTGGATTAATATCTTCTGCCACCCCAGTCTTAGTTGCTGTACGTTTTTATGACTGTGCACCCTTTCCTTGCCCTCCCTGTAGGCTGTGCTCTGGACTGCAGTATTCCCTTTGCTGGCTCTCCTGTCCCTGCAACAAGCTCTTGCTGAGCTTTCTAGTCATGATTCTCAGCTCTGATATATGCAATTTGAGTTCAGCAGCCTAAATGGGACTTCTTCTAGCCCATAAATGCAATGAGATTAATCTCACCGTCCTCCCCAGCAGCCTGGATGAAACCCCACAAACCACACAAGAAGGAATATTTTGCATTTTGTTGCAGGTGGGAGAGTTTTGTTGTCCGTATGTAAATTAATCAGTTTTACAAAGTGCTGTTGTCCTCTTACAGTTATCCTTTAGCAAATTACAGGTGTAAGTTATTGATTGGTCCATTTAGAAGACCTCTGTAATGAACAAATTTTTAGTTAATTTTTTTTTTTTGGTACTGTGCTTTTAAAAATGTCAGAAGTGTTGTTGAACACTAAGACAATGACTGTCCTGGCTTTCAGCAGTGGAAAGCTTGAGAAGGGAATTAAATGAGGTATAGTTTCTTTCTTGGTTCTTAAGCTGTGCATCTTGGCACTATCCTCTGTTTAGTTAGATGTCTCTTTGGTCATTCTGTGTTTAAAAATAAACCAGATACCTTCTTATAATAGTTTTCCCTGCATTAAAGGAGGGGGAGGAGTAATCAATGTGTTAACTCATTTTCTATCACAAAGATTGTTATAGTGACATAAAGCATAGTGAGAATGTTTCTGTCAATGCAAAAACAATAGCATCTGGTATTTAATTTTGATTATTATGTGAAGCTTAGAGTAAATTTGTATGATTTCCTGCCAATTCTGTCTAGTGATATACACATTCCTCCATTAAATCACATTCATTATGATTACCATTCTGTTGATACTGAAATAGGTACTATATAAAGTCATAAAACATTTATGAAATCTTAACTAGTGAAGCTTGTATGAGCTGGTGATCCATCCTTTCTGTTTGAGGAGAATGAGCCCAACGCGTGGCTATTTTAAGACACAGGTTGAATTGAAGAGGCAGAGATCGAGTGCTATGCCAGCCACGTGTGAGCTGGCTTTTATCTGAATCTAGAGACTGAAAATTATACCAAAATAATATATAGTTATCATAGCTTTGCCCAGGGGACAGAAAAAAAAGAAAAGACTGGAAAATATGAGGCATATTTGCCTTTCTGTCAAGCCCCACTTGTCACCCAGCATGCAGAGGTATGGTCTGCTGTCCTCCTCATGCCATGTCATTTGTTCTGGCCCTTTATTTTCTGGAATTCTCAGCTTCCCCTGATGGGAAATGATCCTTAGCTTATGTTCCTGTCCAGATGCACTGTCTGCTCAAGGTCCAGTTGATCTTTGTGGGTTTTTTCCTAACTCTAAAATGCTGTCTCTTATGGTCTGTAACATCAAACTCTTCTCTCTATCCTTTGCTCCCTTTTCATTGATTTGAGTCTCTTTTTCTGCTGGAACAGCAATTTTTCAATGGGGCTGCCTCTAAAAATTATTGAATACATAGAAGTTTTCAACTGTTGGCATTTTTTCATGTAACCCTGACTTCCTTCCTTAAGCCATTATTTCTTCTAGATGGTTTCTGCAGGGTTGCGTGCCTTTTCAAGGCAAGAATGAAAGATGAATACTGCACCAAGTCGTTCAGCAAATTACTTTCTTAGACATCAAAAGTTCAGACATTTCATAAAACATTCATTTTAGATTCTTGTACAAGAAAATTAGATTCTGCTTATACATAATATGACACTATTTACATTACTGGATCGGTTCTGGTTTTGATTATTGTAAATTGTAGCAGAAAAGAAACATTACAGGTTTTCTATGGCATTTATTCTGCTTATCTGTCATTTTAATCATATTTTCTTATCAAAAGCTGTAAACTTTTCTTCCATTATTTTTGCTAACTTCCTCTAGTTTAATTTTTCTTTCATGATTTTCTTTATCGGTTCTTTCATACACTTCTCTTTTCTCTATGTCTTATTTAATCCGTTCTTTTATTACGTTACTCATTTGCCATTCTTTAACAGCTCCTTCCCTCACAAATTGGGGGGGTTTGTTTTTGCTACGACATACACAAGCCCAGGTACTTAATTAGGCTTTCTGGTGAGTTGGGTCAGATAAGCAGGGGAGAAAGGATCCCTTTGAAAATAAGATGAATCCTTTCCCATCCCAGTTTCAACCAGCAGATTTTCTGGATAACAAACTGTGTCTGAACTGGGACTGAGCTCTATGTATACGTAGCCTTTAGCAGCTGTTCATGGAGCTGGTTATAGGGGTATAAGAAGAAATTTAAAGGGTAATCCTTTCTTGCTGTATAATTTGTCACCTATATCAAATAAGGAACTGCAGAGATGCAGTTTTTTTAGAAGAATTGTGAGATTTTGGTTACAGCCACTGGACAGATTTCTACACCTTGTGTCAGCATCCAAATCCATGTATTTCTATTGTGCATAACAGGCTGCTCTCTCTCGAAATTAGCTGGTTTATGTACATTTTCCTGTTCAGTTGTGCCCTATATGTGTATTGAATTTTAGCATTAAGAAAGGTGATTCAGCCAGCAAACTTCTTGTGCAGCAAATGATGAGCGAATAGCTCTTTTTTTAATAGATTAGAATTTTACTTACTTTTGATGCCTAGTTTAATGCCTTTAGATATCATTCATAGTTAATGCATATAGACTACTTTGCTTTTAATGGACTGGATTACAAAGGCTAATAGCATTTTTAAAGATTATACAATAGCTGATCAGTGTCTGTGCAAAAGGATTTTCATTGTTATGAGGTTTAGTAGAACGCTGAAAATAGGGTTAAACAGTAAATAATTCAACTGATAGTTTATGAAGAGTGAAATAATTTCATCATTTTGTCAACAGGTTTGACTACATGCCAAAAATGTTAAAATTTTTAGGGATGAGAGTAAAAAAATTATAAATTAGCCAGGCAGTAAGATACCTAACAGAACACACATTGCTCTTGTAGAGAGAAAAATGGGTGTTGCCCAGATTGATCTTCATGATATCATAAACCATTGTGTTTCTTCTATAAGATCTTTGTTTCCACTGAATCAAGAAAATCTATGCCTCTGTTTTAATGAAAAAATTCTCCTCTGGGGTTTTTGTTCCGTTTGACACCTCAGTGAAATCAGTCTGGGTTTTTCAGTGTTCTGAAAACTATACTCATCTCTCCACAGGATATAAAAAATTGATGTTCACTCCTGTAGGTGTATAACACAGGCCTTCTAATTTTCATAGTTCCATTAATTTTCATAACACCCAGTAGTAAGTGTTAAGCCTATTCTTACAGGTTGGGAAAATGTGTAGGGCAAACCGTCATCTGTCTCCATACAGCTGTGGAGATATGTAGAGGATGAGAATCTGGTTACATCAGTATTGTGGCAACAGCCTTTTGGTGAAGAGGCAGAGGGTGGATTTTGTGCAAAAGTAGTTGTTTTGTTAGTGATAATGCTTGCAGCAGTGTTCGCCTGGGCATGCTCTGCTGCTGTGTACATGGAAGAAAGGCTGTGCTGCAGCTTTAGTGGTGTTATGACTGGATACTACATTTGTATCTGTTAAATATAGAGGCAAACTTGTTTAACCTTAAAAATTCTCAAGTTTTCAACAACAACAACTACAAAAGATTAAGTTCATGACCTTTGCTTGGTTCTGTTTTACTTAAGCCTGTTAAAATGACAGTAAGTTTTCTAATATTTTGCAATTTGCTTCAAGGTGTGAGCATGCCCCGCACTGGATGCGACTGGCTCCTTTGTTATAGGTCACAGGTGTGGTGTTAAGGTCTTCATAGCCTTTTGCATGAGTTCTTGTTTTATATATGGCAGACAGAAGAAACAAAGCTGTGTCTCAGTATAGCATAAAGGAGATTTCTTTGGAGATACCTTTTAATGGGATGAAAACTTCCTGTGAAAATGAGTCATTCAATCAACAAGGAAAGTAAATTCTAATATTTGCTTCAGAGATTTAACCTAAAAGATAGAAAGTGCTTAATACCATCCTTAAAGATCAGGACAGATGTTTAATCATATATAGATATGGAAGTCATGTCTCTCTCTAGTTTATAGCCTTAATTAAACTACTCATCCAAAGTGTGAAAGGTGCTGAAGGACAGTCTCCAGGACTTACATAATTCTCTAAGTCGTTTTGTTACTGTTGTCATAGGATTTTCACACCTCTAAATTCTGGAGTGGGGGTGAAGGCAGTCAGATGAAACCATGCGTATTATTACCACAGCAAATTTCACACTTTAATGATTTTTCTCTATTAATTTTAGCAAAAACTTCTGCTCTTTTACTGCAAAATCAGCCATTTTATATTTCCTGGGATAGCATTTGACTTTTCTAGGGCAAAGTTACTACAAATGGTGTATAAATATAGCAGCAGCTGAGGACTAATAGCTGGGTCTAAATTCTGCTTGTTTTTCTGTCAGACTGGGAATCTTTGAATGGCAAGTGTTCAAAGCCTTGTCAAGGGCACATGGACTCTCACTGAGAGCTTACCAGTACTCTGTGTCCCTCAGGTAGAGTGAGAGCCATCAGCTTCTTTCATTCAGATTTTCGTTTCATCTCCAATCAAGAAATTTAACTGAGAAGAAGAAAACCCTTTCTTCTTCTTCTGACTTTCTGACATAAGTTAATTGTTCTGTGTAATTTGAATTGAGCAAGAAGACAAAAAACTTTGAAACATGAGAACACACAATTAGCTAAATGAGAGGGGGTGTACTCAATGCTAACAGTTATTAAACATATATGTACTAAGAAAATCAGGGTCCGGGTTAATAGGCAGAATCTGCTTTTTATTTTAGGCACATAAACATTTGGTCTTTAATATTCTAGCCTTGTTTTGCTGATAGTTTTTAATTAGTTCCCTTAATTTTGTCTCTACCTCATTATTTCTTTTTATGGATGGGGCTGATGCTTGGGTTCAAGCTTTTTTAAAAATGTATGTAGGAAGAGTATGAACTATAGGACAGTAATTACTTTTTTAAAAAAAAAGAATAAAGGTGAATGACAGAGATCTTGTGCATTTTTGAAGTGGGAGTCCTAAAGACTGAGTTGTAGTATAGATTGCTACACGTCAGTGATGTTATTTGGATAAGTCATTTGTCATGAACAGTATATATTGATGAAAAATTTAGATAGTATTCTGAAGAAGTACTCTCTTCACACATAATCAGATTATTTTCCTACTATGTCTTTTTTGTGTACAGAATAGTAATTTACAAAACATCTAAACAACAGGTTTGTCATAGGAATTTTATGTATTAGTTGTACAAATGGTTTGGTTGTGTAGCCTAATGAAAATGAAATGTGTACAATTGTCAGATGGCTGTGACAAAGTCAGCTCAGATCCTCCCACCTGGATGTGAAAGGGTGTGGTGGGGTTGTTTTGTTTCTATTTTCACTGTTTCACATCTTAAACTGCAGAAAATGTTTCTCTTTTCTTTGGACTATTAAAATGCAAAATGTTTCCCAGTTCACATGTTGGACTAGGTACTCACAGTATAGTTGCTAAGGATACTGTTGACCCTCAAAAAGATTATGTACAAGAGGGAGAAGCATACAAATTCCAGCTGGCTGGGAAATCAGTATTAATCAATCCTAAAATAAGACCTGCAAAAATCCCTCCATGTGTTTCAATGATTGAAGGTACGCCCAGGAATCCTATGGTAAATATTTTCATTTTTAGGTTCACCCTGCCCACTCTCAAGTATCTGGAAAACTTCTGGGAGTATAAAGTCCTGGGCTCCAAACCAGCATTGGCTTAGGAAAACTATAAAGTCCTTAATTATGTCTGATGCAGGTGTAATACAGGATAAAGAGGATTAAGGGGTCTGAGAGCCATAACGAGCAAAAGAGAATTAAGTTATGGTCATGGCAAGAAATGGAAAATAAAAACCTGAGATTTATTCTGAGATTTTTTTATTTGTCCTTTTTGTTCAGCTTCCTCTTCCCTAAGATCACAACAATGACCTGTGTCGGAAGGCTTTTGTAAGGCTTATTTCATTGCTTCTGTGAGCCACAGTGCAGTAGCAGTAACTGCCTTTAGGATAATGGCACACAGAACTGTAAAGAAGTCATCCCAAAAGTCTCTGTGTTGGCTTTCTTTATATGTTTTTTTTAGCCCTCCATTTGTGTTACTTACATGCAACATATTTTTGACAAGAATTTGAAAATATCTGAGAGTCACATGCTGCTGCCCTGTCAGTCCAAATAGTATCATACTCAATTAATAGCTGGTGGAGCCACTTCCTGAGAGGAATGCTGCAAAGGACTGAGGTGCTAGGGACACGAATTTTCATACAAGAAGCAAAATAACAATGAACAGTTTCTCTGTTGCGAAGTCAGAAAGATAACCTGCTCTTTTGTACTAGGAAATTGAAGAGTAACTAGTGTTACGCTTGTGAAAATTTGAGAAGAAAGAATTGCTTTGAGGTGGTGAGTGTTTGGAGTGGCTCAACAGCACGAGGCATGAAAATATAATGGTATGTTTGAGAGCTGGGAAGCAGTTTTATTGTACATTCTTTAATTACCTAGCATAGTAGAGGGTTGGGGGGAGGAATCTTCCAATATGCCACCCAAAAATTATCTTAAAATGGAAAGAATTCCTATCACTAAAGATATGCTCAGCCATAATTTGCCATACTTCATTATTATATACTATTGAACAATTTTATCATGTACAATCTTATAAATTATTAATTTATGCTATAGTCTCATGTCTTGCTCTGATCCTGAATAGAACAGGGGTACTTACCAGTATTTCCTTAACATTTGTATTAAAACAAATGCCAAACTCTTGATTAGTTACAGAACTTGATAATACTAAGCAATTTATTCAGAATACAGCTAATCAGGAAGGTAGGGCTTAGGAATGTTTACTGTTGCTTAGAATGAAAGAGACTGTAATTAAAATGATAAGGTAGTCATGATTGGAATAAATTATTGAGGTTACAGAGATTACACCTTAAACCATTTGATTAATGTTGAGAGACCTTGATTGTGAATATGTTCTAGGCCTTTAAACATTAAAAAAGTGGATCCTAGAACATAATCCTTTCTTCAGTGTGGCTTTTGTAGACTGAACCAAATTCTTATGCTAATCTTCTATATCTCTCCTTCCAAATCTTCTACAGTTTCATCGGCATATTTTTATCTGTTTTTGTCTACAAATATTTTTTACCTGTTGTTTACCTGCAACTTAAAATTATCAAAAAAGATGTGGAAATGTGTTTGCTGATCTGAGGGGTGACTGGGAAAAGAGGCTCATGTATTCCTGAAGAAAAACCGGTTACCAATTACGATTTTCATTAAAATATTTGAGTCATAGTTAATTTGCATTAGGATTTATTATCTGAGCAAACCTGACCTATTAAACCTTCTAAATCTATTACTGTCAGTTAATGTCATGATTACAGGAAGACCACATGGTGTGCCATGGAAACACAGCTGTTCCACCAAATATTTAACTTGAAATCACCATTGTGCAGTTTATCACTGAATTATCAGAGACAATAAATTATTTTATGCTAGCCACTCTCATGTCCATCTTTTTAATATTTTCCTTGTCATTATAAGTGCCTTTAGCCTTACAGGCTAATGAAAGGTTCTCGTATCAAGTCTGATTACCACTCTAATGTTTTCCAGGCATGCTTGGTGATGAGCTTGGCATATGAAACAATTTCCTACAGTAATAAAGCTAATTAAAGTGGGCAGTCATCCCCACATCACTCTTTAATGAATTATAATGAGCTCATTAATCTATCCGGTCTTGCTCACCACATCTATTGACTAAGCTTCTCTGGCAGTAGAGGATAAAACATTTGCCCAGGAAAAAAATGGACACTGAAATGCATCTATTTTCCCATTTTTCACAAAAAACCAGGAGAAAGTAGGGGTATGCTCTAAGTGGAATATGCTTTTTAATAATCAAAATTGGAAAGGGTAAACAGCTAAGTCCACGTAATGGTGGTGAAGGAAGAATCATGCAGGAACTTAACGAGGTCTAATATTGCACTGCAAGTGACAGAATAATTAATGCTTCTGTGGCACACACGTATCATGTAAAATATGACTTACAAAAAATCTTTTAGTAACTGGCTCTCTGGGGAAACTGCCTAAAGAAAATAACATCAAGCTCATTTTTGGCTGATTTTCTTGGCATTTTTCTTTGTTTGCTCAAAATGAGCAGAGAAGAGCTTGCAAGGTTATTTCATAACCGATTCCATAATGACAAATATTGGAGAATTAAGCAGTAAGATTTATGAGTGGAAAGAGATGATTCATACAAATACACATCTCGAAATACCACCTATTTTTCTTAGATTCTAACCCCACAACTTTCCCCATCTGCAACAGATGAAGTCTCATAATAGTAAATCACAGCTAACTGATGGAGTTACCTGGTGCCTACTAGCATTCAGATGCTCTTAAGTAAAATCCCACAGGCATATTTTTATATTATTTTATGCACAGAATTTAATTTCTGCTTGGCTTAGTGCACTGATATTTCTTTACATGGTAGCTCAGAAACAGGGAGAGCAGTTCTGTATTAGCGTGTTTATTATGCTGATGAGTGGTGTACTAATTAGACTGTACTGTTTTCTATACTGGCCAAGGTAGGTAGGTATTTATAGTTGGTATTGTATCGTCTGTCGTAAATTTTGTAGTTATTTCTGTAGTTATGCAGAGATACTACAGACATTAATTGTCATAGGACAATTAACTTTTGATAGCTGAATTTTGTTTGTCTCAGTTATCTGATAAAACCTTTTTTGTTGTTTTTTTTTCCTCTAAAAATCATTAAGATAAACAAGTCTTTTCTTTTGTAATATCCATTATGTCAGTCCAGAAATAAGATTTTCTCTATGTATGCAAAGTTGAAGGTATTTAAAAATTGATACAGCTGCATAAACTTGCAGCAGAATGTCCCGTTGGTTGAACAAAGGTTTATTCTCCACTGAGAAATGCATTTCCATTTAAGGTCAGTAAGTAACTGAATATGGAGTTTACGAGGGAGTGAAGCTGAATGTATAGTCTAGTTAAGTTGGTTGACTTCACTACAGTGAAGTACATTCACTGTAATTCAGAATCTGTTCTTGCCTACTGATAAGTAGAGATAAAACCTCAGTGGTTCTAGAGAAGGAATGTGTGTCAGAGCCCAGTGTACTAAATGGGTGTGTGTGAAAGAGGATATACAAAAGTTTTTATTTAGAGAAACAAATCTTACTGTGCTTAGCAAGCATGATAAAGGCAGGAAATAATCTTCATGTTTTATATGTGTAGATGTTACATAAAGTGTAGCAAGATGTTCTGAAATATCAAAATGATTTACTGATTTGCTCACCAGCTGTGCATAATTTTGCTATTTGCTGATATTTTCTTTAAAGGGTCAGTAATATTGTATAGGATGCCTATTTGAAAGTCTTCAAGTAGTAGCAAATTACAAGTATTAAATATAGAGGACATCATGTCTTCTCAATACAACTTCATGATATAAAAATAGAGTCTGTGGTACTTCTGGGGTCTTGTTTTATCTAAATCTGAAGGTCTTCTGTGTCACCACTGTGGACCTAGGGAACCTTTTGGACTAAATTAGGCTGGTGTACTCAAGGATTGTCAAAGAAAAGGTATTTGTTCTTTACACAATATCCATGCGTGCAAGCATTTGTATATTCGATCCTAAAGACTTTCCTGGAATGCCACGTTATTTTCATAATTATAACCTCAAGCAGAGCTGGCTGGATCTCTTCTCCTTTCTTACTCTCTTGAGAGCATTTAATAAGATTACTTCTGTTAATTCTAATGTGCTTGGAAGATTTAAAAACATATTCATTGCCTTCTTCCCTGAATCATCCTCATCAATCAAAAATTATTTTTACATCTTTTTATTCAGATCCTAAAGAAAGACTTGATTTGGCTTTAAAAACAGTAATAGTAAAATACAAATATATATTTTGTCCTTTTTGTGCACAAGATGTTGTTTGGTCGCATTTTTCCTCACAGCTGGAAAGGGCCAAAGTTGCTATTTCATAATGCTCCCCTTTCTTCCTGTTTGAAATTTTCTTGTGATTCCAGGAGGCAGGAAAAAGAATATTTTAAAGCTGAAATATTGAATTCAGCATAAAATAATGGGTATTGTGTCACATATAAAAGCTGATAGTAGAAGACTACAGTGGATTCAGGGGAGGCTTGAGCTTAGTGGCCTGTGCTTTGTTGGAGCTAGGAGAAACTTTTCAATTGATCTCCTCACAGGGCAGCCAGGATCCAATTTGGACTTGTCTCCTTCTGTTTAGACAAATGAGGTTTTGTTTAGGACATTATTCTCTGAATATGAAGAAATACATTTACTGGTAGGGCAGTAATGAAACTTTTACAAAAATGCTGTGGTTGGCAGATATTTTTACTTTACTTTTCTGGCCTGAATGTTTTTTGTCACACTGCTTGGCAGAAAGAAACTGACATACAAATGAAAAAGTCGCTGCATTTCAATTGTAAATTAAATTATGTTTGCACAAAGTTATAGATTTTATGGGGTTTTTTCACGTGACTCAGTCTGTATGTATTACATGATTAATAAGGTTGTTTGCATGTAAAAGTGTGAAGATGTTTTGGCTTTGCTGATTTGGTATTAGGGAAAATGTTAGATATGAATAGAGTATTTTACTCCGATGATAATGAGATTTAATAGGACAATATCAAATTGCTAAACATATGTTTACAAACAAACAAAACCTCACCCTGATTATAGAAGGCTTTTGTCAAATTAATAAGTGCAATGAAGTCTTCCAGAGAATTTGCCATGCTGAAAGAAAATTGGTGATTTAAGAAGCACTCTTGGCAAATAAGGTTATTGATAAGAAAAAGAAAAAATATAATTAAAAAATTGGTGTTTATTTCCACATCAGTAAATACACCAGCAACATTGGGGGAGCTAATCCAAGGAATGAGTCTTGAAATGCCAGTTGAAGATATCTGAGAATAGTAATGGAACAGCAGAGAATAAGAAATCTCTTGCACCAGCTACTCATTCTAAGTGTGAAACTGATATGAGAAATTGTTGAACTGCTAAGTCTTGCCTGTTATCTATTGCGTTAATCTTCGTAGCTAAATGACAAATAGAAATAGACAACTGCTTTTTGTTTGTTGGGGTTTTTAAAAAGTTCTTTTAGTTTGAGTTTGTTACTGGTTAAATTAGTAGAAACTGTTCTGGAAAATAAATTTGCTTGGACCATTAATGAATATAATAAAGGGGAAAAAACAAACCTGACTTCCCGAGATTTTAATCAGACCTCAGAAGTCTACTGGAAGAGTCATGCATGGGAATAAGGATGATCTGTTTTGTGTAGTTAGCTCAATTTCCAAAAACCCTTCAACAAAGGCTTTTAAAAAATAAGATGATGAGTAGAAAAGTCTTGTCTTGGATTAATGGCAGATTAGGTGTACAGTACAAAAGACAGAAGTAGTCATTTATTAAAGGAAGAATTATATTTCTAGAAGGTCCAGAACAGTCAGAATTAAAGTGGTGTTTGAAATGTTGCAGAAAGATTTCATCATACTAAATGATGTAAAGATGAAAGGCAGTTGAGATTCAGTGTCAGCAGACACAATGGAGAGCACAAGGGGAAGAACAATCCTATTTTTCCGAATGAGGAAGGAGAACTTTCAGACATGGTGCATAGTTCCTTGGAAAGACCTCCTTAGTACTTATGAAAATAAAATTTAAAAAAAAAAAAAAAAAAGGTACTTAGAGCATAGCATTTATTCTGAGTAGACTCCTGGTTACCTGGTTCAGATGAATGACATGGTCCAACCAGGAAGGGTGGATGATAGGTTTTGATCAGTGATACAGGGTGTCCTATGTAAGGAAGGAGATACTTGCTAGCTTCAATCAGAGATGATATTAGTTATGCAATAAGCATATGGATTTATAAAACAGTGGAAGTCATGGATGAGGTGAATAGGAAATACATCTGTCTTGTCTTAAGGAAACAGGAACAATGACATTGTTCCACAGCAGGTTGAAAACATAAGGAACGTTAAGGGGGTTTGTTTCACTTGTTTTCTCTTCATGAATGTAGCATTTATTTGGGCGTATCACCAAAGGAGGCATCGTACTGTGTGTATGAATTCTGGCCATAAAGGGAGAATAAGTGGATTGATTATATTGGGAAAAATACATTCGTATATTTTGTTATGCTCTTGGCTGCAATTCATGATTTCTGCAGGTTAGATACATCTTGGGCTTCACCTGGTATGATCATTCAGTTTTATGTTCTGCAGTTTATTAATCAAGATTCATTCTTCTAAACGTAATGCTTTTTATTATCACTCAGAAAGAGAGAAAATTTCAGCCGGAGTAAAAAAAATCCTAATTAGTTTGCTCGATCTGTATTTTAGAGTTAACAGACATTTGGCTCACTATGAAGAAAACATTGTTAATTTAGCTTTCAGTTCATAAATGTCTGAAGTCAAAGTAGCATAGCCTATATAGTCTCTTTGAGTGTTACCTTCATAGTAGAATGTCAATTGAATTCTAGTATTTAAATGGATATGACTGCCCTAATTTGCCCAGTAAAATATTTTTTAACATGTTCCATGTAACTGAACTTAGAACATGTTATAGTATTGCATAAGTCTTTTTTAGGCTTAATCACCCTTATTTATTGTTAGAAGATCAGATCCTGTGCTCCCCAAACTCCATTTGATTCCTCAATCAAAAAATGAAATACAGAGTTGTTCCTTTAGAAGTCTCATTTGAATACTGAAGCTGCACGGAAAGAAGATGTACAAAATTATGTCTGTTTCTGGTATGATCAGGGTTTGCAAAGCTGATTAAGCATTTTATTTATTTGTGGTTTTCCTACTGGAAAGATAACTTGGAGTGAGACTCTGCATGTGCTGGGTCAAGGTGGTCATGGGAGATGGCTCTGAGCTGTCGTGTTACGCTTTAATGGGAATTTCTGAAGCATGGACTTGCTCTCACCCTTGTTCTGGGCTTCAGCAACAGCTGGCAGGGCAGTGTGACATGAGAAGCAGGCGAGTTAAGTGTGACCATTGCCTGCAGTCAGCAGGGATGCTCTTTGGGAGCGTTGTTGGGACTCCAGCCAAGACTAACTGGACTGGCAAGGCACCAAAACAACAGATGAGCCAAAGGAACAAAATCAATGTGCCTTGCACATGTGAAGAAATGCAGCCAGCCAAATAATTTCTCTCTCTTGGTGTGATTGAAAGGAATTGATACAACAGAAATAAAGTCATGCAGTAGGTAGAGCTAGAGTGAGCACAGAATGGGAAAAGTCACACTGTGTACGTGAGGTGCCATGGTGTACTCACATCAGGGACCAGGCCAGTGACTTCATTTCGACGCGTGAAACAAATAATGCAGACTTGGGCTCTCTGCTAATGTTAGGATCATTAAGACATCCATTAAAACAAGAGTAACAATGAACAATGCAGCTACTCATGATCTGACAGAAAACTCATTTCTGAAAACACGGTCTGTAATATCCAGCAGTCTACTCATGTAATCTCAAATAGGTAGATGCTCTTCCTTTTGTTAAAACATGTTGACACAAGTGGTGTCTCAGTTTGGAGAAAGATAATAGCACTCCTCTGCAAATTTCCTGCAAGATGCACGAAACTACTTTTTGTTTTTCAGATGTCAGGTGATATAATGTGGACCATAAAAGATATCCACAATCCATAGTCTGACTCCAGTGCTGTTTGCAGAAAAATACTGTACATGTTAAACCTTGGGTTTTCTCTGAATGTTCTAGACAGTTGTCCAGAAATTTATTAATTTTTCTGTGTAGATCTGCTGCATAACTTAGAGGAAGCTTCAGCTATTAAGGCATTTATGTACCTTCCAGGACCTTATATTCAGTTTTAATTTTCTTTTTTTCTTGTTTTTTTTTCCAGGATTATTTTCTTGAGATACTATATCCTAAGTAATTGTTGATTTTTGCAGTAGCCTAAGTTGCTAAACAATCCATTTAGCATCTGAAATTCAGCACATTTATCAAATGCATTTTATTATATTCTAATTTCATGGTATTTTTTTTGGAGCATGTTCAGTTCAGTATCAGAGGAAAATCAGTAAATTTATCTTCCAGAATACTTGGTTAGTTCTGTTTATAGGACTTTGATTACAGTAAGCACAATATGCCTATTTGTTCCTAAGTGTGAAGAGGTATAAAGTAAGTTTGCAAAATTAAAATGATTATTCTTTTTGGCACTTATGCATAACCTGCTGCAGCTGTCTTCACACACAGCACAATTTTTCATCTTGTGACCTAATCTGATGAGAAACAGATTTGCTGTTATGTTTAGCATTTTCCCAAATGAGCAGAATTAAACTGAAATAGGAAAATACTGGCGCTGAGACATAGCAATGGCTGTCATAGCTGACAACTGAAAATAAGTAAATGGGTGATAATTTGAAGAATATTCAATAACATATACAATAATAACAGCAGATCCATAATGAACTTGCAGCTAAATCTTGGAATTTTTTTTTAAGTATCAGAGGATATAAGTGAAGAAAATGATAGTTTTTTGCACACAGCTGCTTTTACATTTTACACTTGGAATTTAGACTTCAAACCTTTTTGTTTATCTATATTTAATAAAAGAAAGTAGTTCTATTTACAGATCATGCTGTGTCTAACAGTTCTCTTTAACAGTGAGGTGTTAATTGACTTTTTATCATGCATTTCCAGACTCTTGGAGAAGCCTGTTATGGACATGCTTGCTACAATGGAGAGCAGAATTCTTACCCTTTTTTCATAGTAAAATAATGAACAGCATTCATGAAAACAATGAGAATAATAAGGAGAATGTAATATGCAGTATATATAATTTATTCAGCTCTGCAAAATGGCCTCAAAGCTACCATGTATACAGGTAGTTTATGAAAACATGCCTAGAGTGTAGATTGAATTATTTGGACTGATAGTTTCATAGCATCCATGTCCTCATTGGACTGGTAGCCTTGATAAAATATTGGTATAAACTCATTTTGCAGAAAGGTAAGGAATCAAAGTGGCAAAAGGTATTGGTTTAGTAAATAGAACAAGTAAATGTCACCTAGCAGACTTTTAATTGTATGGACATTTAATTGATTCTGGTTGGCTTATGAACTCAGCTTTACTTATATGATAATCTGATTTTTCTTTTACACTCTGTAAATATTAAAAGGGCTGAAAAAAGCAGGAGAAATATTTTGCACATGTGATCATGCCCACACTATAAGTGCGCTTAGTTTTCTGAACATAGGAATACATGGGTCAAGTATCCACTGGAATGTGGAGATAGCTAAGAGGCTGACTCTCACAGCCCCAGAGTATTCAAAGTTTATTTTAAAAGCCCTACTTCATGAGGGAAATGGTTTTTTCCAGCTTAGTAATTGCAGTGTAGATTTAGAATGCACTGAGTGAATGCACTCCTAAAAGCAGGCCATCCTTTTCAAGTTGTTTCCTCTTTGATATCTGTTACTGTGACAATTCATTAGGAGGCAATACTGGTTTTCTGGCCAGTTTGGGTTTGCAATTTTTTTTGTCGTTGTTTTTTGTACTGTAAATCCCCTTCGGGCTGTGCCTGCTATTTCTCATTCACCTTGAGAAGCTTTTCTCAACAAATTTTTTGGTTTTTCCACAACAGCTTTGCCCTGTATTATAGTTTGTCAGCAGATAATGAAGCATTTCAGACCTCCTAAGGAGTAGAGATGATCTGTTTCGGAATTCACACTATCAGATACACACTGCTGTTTGCCCACAGACTAATGAATAACACGGCATTCCACCAGTTTTTGCTGCCCTCCACACCTTTCAGTAACATGCAACTTCTTTGATATCATTCACACAATCCTTCACTGAAATTTTTTGGTTCTTGCATGAAAAAATTGGTTTGGGAGCCTTTTCTACCTTAGCTTTCAGTAGTTACTTTCTGGAGGAACTATATTCAGTGTTTTGGCAATAGTTTTGTCTGCAATATTTTTTATTCTGTTAGTGCTACATTCAGAGAGGTGTACAGGATATTGAAATTGCCCAAACCTTTTTGCAGTCAACTGCTTGACAGTATGTTTCCTTTCTTTTATTCACGCTCTTGCATTTGAAGAATGACTGATGCCTCTGCAGATACTGTGCAGCAAAATGAGATTATAAAATCCTAATTCTGCTCTGCATTCCACAAGAAACAGCTGTCTGCTGCTCCAGGAAAGCAGGGTTCTGTCGTGTGTAGTGGTGACTTGGGAAGACAAACACCCTCACTCCTTCCTCATTGTGTTTCTTGCCTTATATACTCAGCATGATGCCATATTTTATGGAATATCCCTTAGATCAGTTGGGGTCAGCTGTCTTGGCTGTGTCTCCTCCCAGCTCCTTGTGCCACCCCCCTCTCCTCACTGCAGGTGCAGTGCAAGGAACAGAAAAGCCCTTGATGCTGTGTCAGTGCTGCTCAGCAATAACAAAAACATCTCTGTGTTATCAATACTGCTTCCAGACCACATCAAAACCATAGCCACATATGAGCTGCTGTGGAGAAAATTAACTCTACCTCAGCCAAAATCAGCATAGAGTCTAAACCTTACAGTGTTAAATATCCCAGAAATTGCACTGGGAACTTCTGGTGGCCTGCACAGGAGTTGATAATGTGGGGCACTGATTTACAAGCACCGTGTCCCACTGGAAGTGTTAATCATTTGCTGAAATGAGGCAATGCAAGGAAAAAACCTCAGCCCTGCAGGTTTTCTCTAAGGATAGTTATGGTCTAAATTTTATGAGACAGTTGTTGCATGGAATATGGAAGTTAAGGGCCTGGAGAACTGTGCCAGGCAGGAGGGGTCCATTCCTTGTGTGTGTGAGGAAGATCCAGCTGGATGCACGACTGCTTTTTGCCGGGAGAGGTGCACTGAGGGGTTTTAAGTCTTTGGAAGCTCTGAGGCAGAATCTTTCTTCAAGCTCTCATGAGTCTGAGGGAGTTCTGCTTTGCCTCTTAGATAAAACCTAGTGCCAAAGCTCATCTCAAAAATCTTTCCTGCTGTGGTTGAGATGCGTTTTTACAGGCCTCATTGCTGTATTTGCTTGTAAATGCTTTCCAAAAGATATTTTTGTAATACTCTTGGCTGTGGGACCTTGATGTTTTCCTTTTTCTACTGTGTATTGTACTATTTCATTTTATTTTAAGTTAAAAAGGAGAAATTCGAAAGGTAGCAACAGTGTAAAACTGTGCTGGCAAAAAGAACTCAGAATAATTTAACAAAAATTTGAGGTACAATAGCTGATGCCGTATTGGTTTTAAAAACATTTTGTTAAATAAAGACCTTGCTTTGATAAAATAATAGTTGCTGATACTTAAAACCGTATTTTTTAGAAGCAGATATTTTTGCTAACAGTAATGTTAAATATGTACTAATATCATATTTAGTGCTGCAGGCTGTATTCTGGGATGCGCTAAAATTTTATTTTCAGCTAATGTTCCTAGATATCAATCTGCTAATAGATAGTAACATGCTTCTAAAGCATAGAATAAAGAAAATTTCTGTGAGTTTTTTCCTAACAGAGATAATACAAGTTCTGCCTTTTTTCTGAATTTGGGTCTTTCAGCAGATCTGTACATAGTACTGAAATAGGGTGTAAGCGGCCAGAAATGGTGTATTTCAGTTGCAGTTGTTGCAAATATTTGCAATATCAATGCATATGTGTCTTGTTTCTTCTTCCAATTCTGTTAGAGTAGATGATGAGCAATATAATTACTTTGAAAGATAATAATTGTAACCTTTTATGTGAGGAAAATGTGATCACACTTTACTTTTTTTGTCCTGTGTTTATTTGGATTTACAAGCACATTAGTACTGACGGAGTGCAAGTTTATCACATTGGTTATACCCTTTAGAACCTCTGAACTCTACACAATCTAAATAATTTCTACACTCTTATACTGTTATCAGCTGATAACTAGAGGTCCAGTTTTTTTATTTTCAGAATAAGTGTTATGAATATACCACCAGATTTCCAAAAGTTTTCTTGTTATATGGCTTGTGGGTTTCTTTTTTTACATAATAGTACTCCAGATTAGTAAAATTCCCCAACTAAATGTTTCCGTGCTAGAAGGATGTAAAAATAGAGTTCTTCAGTTACAGTTGTATGACCAGCTAGTTGGCTGGTTAGTTTGCTAAGTTTTTATTTATCAACAGTTCAGTCTGTTAATTTGAGTTTCTCTTTTTGCACGTGTATCAGAACAAAACTACATGATTGATATTTCTTCTGTAAATACGATGTTGAGACTTAGATGAACACATGAAATTTCCTGGGGACAGCTTGCAGCCTGCCTCCTGCACCTGGGCTTGGCTACAGTTTTAGCTATTTGGGTCACTTTCATGCAGGTCAAATTGAGTTATAGTGGTTATTTCAGTAAGTGGTGACTATATTCTTTCCTCCCCCAGTTAATACCAGAACTGCTGCTGTTTCAGCTGATGTGGTACAAAAGATGTATGGATGGGGAGTGTGCTTTCCTTTACCAGTGGATGTCTGTTGTACTTTCTTTTTCATCTCTCCAAGATCAAGAGCTCTGCGATAATGCTCTAAATTGATATTTCTCTAATGTTGTTTTGTATGATTAAAATGATAACATTTCATAGCTGTTTCTCAAATGAAAAGGAATGACCTGATAGGATCTTCAGTAAAAAGACTTAAAAGATTCAGAAAACAATGAAATGGACTTCTGTGCAGGGAGCTATTCAAATTTTTATGCAATGTCTTTGGATACATTAATTTGTTTATGCAGCAACTTAGAAAATGTTATTGAAAATACCACACATGACAAGGGAAAATTGAGTTTCATTATTTGAATGTAATTATCTCACACTATGTGAAACAGCCTTTTCTTGTCATGAGCAAAGTAGAAGTGTTAAGCCTATTATAACATCTCTTTGATGTTTTTGTAGGATGGAATAAAAGATGAATGCTCAATGCTGAAGCTGCAGCTGAAGGAGAGAGATGAACTCATAGCCCAGCTTCGGGAGGAGCTGGTAAGCAGCAGAAGCAATGGGGGTTTTTTTGCGGGTGGTTTTGAGTTCATTTACCTGATAATGTCACTCCAAGACCAGAAATGAAAGAAACACAGTTTCACACCTGCTACAGAATTACTAGCCTGAGGCTATGTGAATCATTCAGATAAACATGGATAACACTGACTGTACTTTCCTAGGGACTTGTCGGCCTCTGAAGTGGCTACTGTCGAGATTCATTGCTTGTAAAAGTTTCTTTGAAAAGATTGTGTTGACAGTTGTCTTGATCAGAGGCAGATAAGCACAGCACTGTATGCATATGCCAGAAATCTTGAAGGGCCATGCATATGCCTGACAAATTGTCATTACTTCTCTCATGAGCTGCTTTTTGCATTTATATGATTGTTCAGGAGAAAAGGAAATATGTTTTTTTCTCCGTTATAGATGTCTTTGCATAAAATAATAAATATTCTTATACTTGCTGAACCTTTGCTTAGCGTATGAGCTACTAATGCTTGGCTACTACTGCTTTAAGAATTGACAAAATACTTACCAGTGACTGAAGTAAAATATGTGATACAGCAATTAAAAAAACTAAACACATGAAAACACATTTTATTGTTTTGTTAAGGATGTGCTGAAAGAATTTTAAGATTGCTTTTTTGGTGGAATGTGGTTAAAGCATGGATGTCTTCAGTATTTTTAAATAAAGGAGAAGGAGTTTCCACCTCCTCTCTTACAGCAGAGAACTTCAACACTCTGCAGAGAAAGCAGGTAGGGTCACCACATTCAGGAAGACATTCAGCATGTACATTCCTTCCATGAAAGCTGCAGGTGTGTGGGCTTTTGTCTAAGTACCCTTTGGGACAAGGGATTGTTTCCCTAATTAGATCTTAATTAGCTGATCTACCTCAGGGTTTTTTTGTGCCTCTCTATCTCCTGCTTCATGGCTAGCTCAGAACTCGAACAGAATTAATTCAGGTCTAGCTATTACTGCATATTTATATACTCACTAAAAACACCAGTACACTTTTATGCCAAATAACTGAGTTTCAAGTTGCATGGGAAAAATGTAATCCTGACCAAGAGTGAGAGATTTCTTTGCTGTAGTAACATCTGCAAAATAAATACACATCATCAGTATTCTTTGTTTCGTATTTGGCTCCATTAAGAAATGATGTATTGTGTAATTATTATCTAAAATTAAATGACAAAATGGGACACAGGGTACATCAAGCTTCTCCACAGTCCTGGAGCATTAATTTTATATCAGTCTAGTTCAGAACATATGCTATTTAACTGGTGGACAATTTTGTCAGTGTGAAATTGCCCTGTATTGATACAGGGAGCTGTAGCTCATTTGCTGTTAGGTGTTGTCAAAGTTCATCTGTGCATGTGTCAGTTCAAGAAGACCCTCAGGGAACTGTCATAATAGACAAAAAGTGCAATTTCCTAGGGCCATGAAATAAGGCTTTCTGTATGATTGAAAGTAACTATCATGGATTTAATCCATGATTAATTGACTTCAGTTTTGATACTCTAAGACTTATAAAAGGAGTGTAGGTGGGATTCTTGGAACCATATTTAGTCATTTGAAATTAAGTTTTGGAAGGACTCGGTAGATCTGATTTACTCCTAATTGCACTGAATAAAGCCAGGTTGGGAGGTGAACATGACAGAAACTAGTTTATGAAACCTGGAAAAAAAGGAATGGATTCTCACAGGATTGGAAAAAAATTTTTTTTTTTTTTTCTTTGTCTGAGTTTCTAAGTACAGTCATAGGGATACTTTTAAAATCTTTACTGTACTTTCTCTTTCAATACTGCACATCCAGTGCCCTTTTCTGGAGGGGCCCTGGGCCCCGCCACCACGGCACTTGAAGAGATTTGCTCCTGATTGTGTGAGGTGCTCTTACGAGCTGCATGCAGGGGAAGTAAGCTCTCTTTTCAGAGCTGTTAAAAATGAATTAAATGAATTGATCGCTAGGAAATTCTGATCATGTTTTCCTTCCTTGCATAAAATTGGTCAAAAATTGATCTGAAACATGCTTTAATATTCTGCAAATGCTACTCTTATTTATGTGTTTGTAAATATTTGGAAAGTAAATGTTTACGAAAGTTAAGAGCAGTCATTTTTGGCTAATGAAACTGTATGTATTTTCACATAGCTGCAATTTATTACAGACATAGCCCTTAATAGAAAACTAGCATTTTTGGTTTTGTATCTTGGGACAGCCCATGTTCCATTTGTCGCTCTGAATATGGAAATACAAAATTTGTGAAAGCAACTTGCCTGTCTTGAAATCGTGACATCATGAGGCTAATTCAGAAGTAGCACATAAAAATTGATATGAGTAGGAGTCAGTTTTGTGCTTCTTGAGAAATACATGAAAATCTGTACTTTCCAGCATTTAGGTTGAATGTTTGCATGTGGATGTAAAACCTTTGGTTTAGCTGGTTTTACTTTAAAACTCTTCAACTAATTGAACGTGATCTTCAGGTAAATTTTGGCTCTCTGGGAGCTTTTGCTTCTTGCTTTCCTCTAGATTTGCTAAAATTTCCTAGTAGTTTTCAGCTCCCTCCTTTGATTTTTTTTTTTTCCTAGCTTTTAAATACTTTCAAAAAAGCATTTCTATGTCATTTGAGTGCATTATGAAGGAAACCTTGAGCTGAGCTGAGGAAAATGTCAATGGAGCGTGAGCCAATGAGGCCTCAGAGCTTGTAATTGTTAACGTAGCTTTTTAAGGGAGAAAAGGGTATATACTAGAACAATGAAAATAGGGGTTTAGATGCTCAGCTACAATACCCAGGTAGAAAGGATTAAATGCAAGGAGCCATCACCTACATCCTAGTAAACAAAGAAGAACACAGAATAGTCTCTTGTGAATTTTTTGTTTGTTCTCTTTTTTAGTGATTCTTTTGTATTGACTCCCTTTGTCACCAGAGGTGTGTCTGTCTTTGGAGAAATGGATATGGGTAGGTAGGGAAGTGGAATTAATTCTTCTATGCTCTCATTATCTCCTGAAAAATGCCTGCCTCAGAAATGTCAGGTACCCAAACCTGCTCTAAAGCTACCTGGAAATGGTAAACTTTGGCAGGAAGTGAAAATTTGGGTTCAAACCATCACTTGTTTAAAAACTGTATTCGTTTGTGAAAATATTATCCAGGAAATCAAATTAAGCGTATCCATTCTGCAGGGAAATGTGCTCTTCTTTTCTCTTGTCTTCTTTTTTCTCCCTAAAATAACCAAAATAAATTACTGTCTTAGTTTTCATTGGGCACAAAGATGTTTGAAACCTCAGCTGCCTCATACCCAGCTTTGCCTGCAACTGCATCTTTACATATATTTTCCCAAATCGATCTTTTTCCACTGCAGTGTGAGCACTTAGAATGACTTTAAGCAGAAAATATATTCATGCTATATTGTCGAAAATAACTGACTGCTGTTTACAGTAACATTTATTCTATTGCTGTCATTGGTGCAGCGACATTCACGCTGAAAAATGAGTGTTAACAACATTATCCTTTCAACCTTGATTCCCTGTGTGACTTAAAGTCGTGTGTTGTGCCACCAAAATGAAGAATGCAGTGAGGCAGTTTGAGTGGATTCTGAGTGGAACTGGAGCCAAAGTTAGGTCAGGAAATTAATCCCCCTTATAGCCCGGCTGTTGGGGATGTTTTTCTGCCATGGAGGTGGCTCTTTATCAAATGATAGACTTTCTACATTTATGGAATAGCGAGGTACAGTGCCAGCTAAGTGGGCTTTACCTCAAGCTGTAGAAGTTACTACTTTAGGACTAGATACTCTAGAATCAGCTCAACAAAACATAACTGCCGTATTTTTGTTTTTTAAACTTTTTTTCTCATCTTTGCGAATCATAAATAAGCTCTACTTCCTTGCTCAAAACTTAGGTTTAATGATTTGAGAGGGCATGGGACTTGTGCTGTGGTTTGTGGGGAGGAGGGGGTTGGTGGGTGGTTGTTTTTGGTGAGGAGGGGTTTTCTGTATTTGTTCATTTAGTTGCTGTGTCCTAAATACAGTGTATTCCTGGAGGGCAAGAGTGGTGGCAAGCTTAGCTGTTTTCTGTAGGTTGATTTCAATAATGGGCAATTAGCCAATTGCTCAATTTTTGAAGTATGGTGAAGATGAGTACTTGTTATTCAGTTTTGAAGTATAACAGAAAACCCTAGATGCATTTCAACCCTGCTGAGGACCTGCTTATGAAAGACACTTAGGTTAAGTGTAAAAATCACCTCAAAATGTAGTTATGTCAGTACAGATCCCTTGAATTTTACAGTCTTAACATCACAACTTGTTTTGACAGGCAAAGAATGAGATTTGGATAAAAATTTCATGAACACATCGGGAAAATAATTTTTTGAATTGTTGTGAGAAAGAGAAATTTTTGTTAGTCCAGGGTATTTTCAAAATTTTAAAAACAGTTGTCCTTGAAATTTTAAAGAAATTAAATAGTTCCCCTTTGAAAAGGATAATAGTCCTTTTTTTTTTTTTTGGAAAAAGCAATCTAGATTAATCTTTACACTGATTACCATTTGCTTTACATTCTGCTGGTTTGTAGTATTATTTCATGTTGGCTGTTGTTATGAGAGGGTGATACAGACCCGTGGATAATTTACATAAGAACCAGCATTTTTAAGTAGTTTCAAATCCTCTTTCTTCACCATATTTAGGGAAAATTAGGAGTAGAAAAGAAATAGATTAGGTGTACTTAAACATTATTAAAGTGTCAGGCTTCTTCCCCCTTTTTTGCAGGAGAATTAATTGCACATATTCCAGAAAAGGCTTATCTGAGCAGTAATTACTCTCTGAATCAGTTCCACAAGACAGACATGGAGTGTGAAAATGGCAATATCCTATATCCCACAATGGGAATTAGGCTCCAATTCCTTGTCTACGCCAGTCCCTTGATGAAAAGCTGCCGGTCAGATAGGATCTTTAATATTCCTTGGCACTTGTAGAGGTGATTCTGCATGTGAATTTAAGTTCCTACTACAAAACGTTGTCATATCATGGTGTTTGGCATAGATAAAAAAAAATATGTCACTAGCACAGAGTGTATTCCTGGTCTCACTGAGGCTCTGCTCTGGAGTATTTCATGAAAATAACACTGCAAAATGAGCAGACCTCAAATACAAAATTTGTCCGAAGTCTCCCTTGAGACACAGTGCCAAGGCTCACCCTCCTTCAATAATAATGCACTCTGTGTGCTTATCTTTCGCAGGAATGTCACTTGTAGACAGCTGCCTTCATGAGATGTGCAATGTTTTACTGATGGTTATATACTTCTAGTATAAGCAGGCAATTCTGATCTGGCCTTAGGCCAAAATCTTGGAAAACTTTATTTTTTGATCTATCTGAAGGACAAAATGTATGCCTCAATGTCACCTTTCCTTTTTTTCACTTAATTTTTTTAACCAGTTTTTACTCTAGTGAAGATCTAAAGATAGCTGACAACAGGTGAATTTTAGGATAAATGGAAATGGCGTCTTGGAGGCGTGGTGGGAAGGAAGGCTGTGTGTTGCACTTCAGCTTTGTTGATGTTTTCCTTTGTAGAATGAAAGTTGGCTAAAAAGTATCAAAGTTCGTTGCTGCTTGACGTGGCCCTGAGTTTGTGCTATTAGATAAATTCTCAAAGAAGTACTCAAGTTTGAGCTGGCATGAGAATGACTGCTGTCAGTATCAACTAATGAAATACTATGGCATATGTGTGTTTGTAAGAGCACAGAGAAAGGATTAATGTTGCTTAAAAATAAATACTCGTGTGCTGGGAAGCTTGTTTGGCTTCTGAAGCACTTTAATTTCTATGACTTAACAGCTTCAGGATGCTGCTAAAGGCATGTGTGGCACATTTGTATTGTAGTCATCTGATGTGAATGACTTTCAGATTGATAAATGCATAATCCTCAGCTCTGCACTACAGTGTTTAAAGAATCAAGCGGTAGTGTTGTTTCTTCCAATAATTACTTTTCTGATTGGGGAAATACTTTTGCTTTTCATGATGTGGATATCTGTACAATATGCCAAGGATCTGATAGAAGAATAATCTTTTGTTTGGTTTCTCTTTTCTGCTCTCAATCTTAATTTAGTGTCTTGTCCAGTTTTCTTTGCCATAGCTGGGCATGATTCGCAGAAAAGTCTGTGCCTGCACATCAGTAAAGCAAACATCACAAATAAAGAATCGTCTGCATTTTAATACCAGAATATAATTTTTGTTGGCACGCTATTGAAGTTTTTTAAGGGAGGGTGTAATGCAGTTTTCATTCTCAGTGAATATTTTTTCATTCACTCTCAGTATATTCCAGAATTTAAAGACATCAAATATTTTAGCCTGTAAATAAGACATTTTTGTTCACACATGAGAATTTTTAGGAAGAAAAAATTGAAAATACTTTGATATAAGGACTGTTCTTAAGACACCAAAAAGCTGAACTGCAGTCTCTGTCCTTTTCTAAATAAGTAACATAACAAGAAATTAGTTGCGTTAAAGTATTTCTTACATCTCACTAATATTGCTTCTCAGAAACTGGCTCCATAGATCCTCTCCAAGTTTTGTATATTTTTTTTGTTGTTCCCTTATTATTCAATTTTCAGTTTGTTATTTGAAATGCAGAAGATTTAAGAGATTCAACAAAGAATCCGTTTCAAATTCTGTTTCAAAGACTGAGCACTTTCTCACTGAAAATACCTCTGGACTTTGGCATCATGAATATTGCATATTTCAAAGGATGCGCAAACACTTCCTCAGGTTCTCTGCCTTCTTTGAAGCACATTCTTTAGTGATTTTACCTTCTGTTCAGAGCTGGGCCGTGTATGTGGAGTTTTAGTAGAACTTTCATAGAAAAGTTGTGATTCATACCTAGTTTGTCTACGTGAAGTTTTAGTTCTGAAACTGACAAAGCTACCCCTTCCAGTTTTTGGAGAGCAAAAAAGCCCTTTGCCATAGCTGTTTCCCATGGTTTGGAGAAGTGAATTAAATAGAATAAAGTACTACTGATCTTCTAGATTTGAGTAGCTAATCGTTATACTGCATGCCCTCTCATGTCTCTTATTCACCCTAGAATGGGTGGGACTGATGCTGAGGCTGGAGAGCTACTGGAGTGGCCATTTACTTCAGAGATGTTAGAAAAATGCCTTTTCTTTTTTTTCCTTTTTCTTTTTTTATTTTTTTTAGCAGAATAGCAATCTTACAAGAGGTAGTTTTTGGTCACAATGTCAAGCCTCTTTCTTCCCTCCAGGTCTTTAATGCTCCCTTTGGATTCTTTCTTCTGCTGTTTTGATTTCCTGCATCTTTTTTCATCTTCTGAAATACTATTCCATTCTTTCTATAGAAACCACACAGAGTCTGCACATCTTTTCATGTCCTGTGCATGTTTTATCAGTTCTTCATCCAGAAGCTTATTGATGCACACTTCTGGTTTTTGGGTGGAGACTTCTTTCAAGCTTAGGCATCTGTAGTGCTGCTCAGCTGTAATATTTTTGGCTCTGATGAGATTTCATCAGTGTCCCAGTGCTGCAACAAGGGAGTGGGCTCTGTAGCAAAGCTTTCAGAAGTTACCTGCTGATTACCCTGTATTTAGGCTGGGTGTTTGGTGAGATAGGCTGCGGTGTGTACAAATGCCCTTCATCGCCCTGCAGGGAGGAGGCAGATGACTGAAGAGCTGTAATGCATTCATGCCAAGTGGCAGTAAAAACTCCCATGTGGGATATCATTGATACAAAAGTGTGCTACAAGACTGTATGGAAAAGCCTGAATAGTGTCCTAGCAGAGAGCTAGCCTGCAAATTTTTACTTTCATTGGTAAACTGTTTCCAAAAATTATTGCTCAAGTAATCCCATTTCCTATTTTGTCTCCTCTGCTAGTTTAACTGAATGAATATTTTATATTCCTTTGTATCTTGATTAGAAGAAAATGAAGTCATGGTATATGGTCATCATCAGAAAATCAAATAAAAAACCAATCTTACTGACTTTTAGCCACATATTACAGTTAAATTACAAGGAGAAAATAAACTACTGGTTAATAGTAAGTCAACTTAATTTCACTTGTGCATTTATTTGGTTTGTCTGCAATACTCAATTCTCACTATTTTTACACTAGGTTGCTCTGTATGGCTAGTAAAATAAAAGCAATTAACTGTTTCTTAGTATTTTTTTTTGACTTCAGAATATAGAGTGAAAATATATCTTTTTGGGCTTGATTGGTGAGGTTTTTTTCAGAGCTGTTCTTCATGAATAATGCAGTACGTTTGAAATGTGCTTAAAGTATTTTAGCGTTTTCTGGTAATAATGGAAGACATTTATCTTACACTTCCCAATTTGACTTACAGATGATATTGTTTTTCTCAAAGGGAGCTCTTGTGATTTGCCTGAAGAGTAATAGAGTTTGCAGGCTATGGTATTTATCAGAATTCACTGATTATTAACACAGAGATTTATAAAACCAGACTTTCTCCAAGTGTGATATTTGTGTTTCAGCTTACAAATGAGGGTTTCACTCCACAAAGCTAGTTGAGAAATAGGATGCTGTATTATTATGGCTTTGGAAAGAACAGGTGGAGCTATTGTGCTGGTAGTATGGTGATGAGAAGGAATAAAAATAAACTATGTAAACTTGTGCCCATCTGGTGGGGCTGCTTGTGGTGGAGCCCAGGTTAATAGGCTGGAAAAATAAAAAGTGGTGCAATTAAAGGATGACCTAAAGCAGCCGAACAACTTGTTCTAATTTTTAGCTGAACTGTGTATTTATCATACTGCTTTCAAGAGCAGGGTGATAGGCTCTGAATGGAAGGGTGGTAGAGAGAGGATGGAGGATTTTTGGATTATCCCTGGATATATACCTTCTTCGAACCCTGCAAGTGGAGGCAAGACTAGAAATTGCTGTGCAAAGGATTCTCATTTACCCAGTGTGAATAAGAAAGCTTTGACCATTTTCTGCAAGTTTTTAGAAGTAATCTTGTTGCATTTTCATTGATTTATGGCAATGGAATTCAGTTCTTAAGGGACAAAGATGTTTGCTTCCTTTTGTCCCTCCAGTTCAGAACCACTGGGGTGATGAGGCTAGAGAGAAAGGAGCTGATGAACCACAAGCAGCTTGACATCTTCTCCAGTACTATTTTGTCTTTATTTGTCAAATCACAGTTAGTTATAGTTAGTAATATATCTCTGTCTTGATTGAACCTAAAAATTCATGGGCCATTCTGCTTAGCCAGCAAAATTAAAGAAGTATCCAGGCAGAGAGCTTTTTTCACATATGTTATTCTGCAGAAAACCAGATTTTTTTAATCATGTAAGCAGATTGAGGGGGGGAGAGAGAGAAAGAGAGTGAGAAAACTACTTCTTAAACTGTAAGGCGACAATTAAGTGGGAAGTGCAATTGTTCTTAACGTGTAGGGAATCAGGAAGCTGTTTGTTGTGTGCATGTCAGTTAGTCTGTGTAGAAAGAAGCCTAAAAGGGTGGCATAACCAAGATTATATCACTGAAAATTTCTGAAATCAGTAATGAAACATAAAGAATGGGGGTCATATGAATTTTTATCTTACTTCCATTTCAACTTTATTTTTTCTTTTTTAATTAATTTTGATAATTTATTTTTATTATTCATGAGTTATTAAAACCTTCTGTTCACATGAAGGCCCTAACTTCACAGGAGGCTGGTCTGATAAGGAATATGTAGAATTTGGCATGAGAAGTACTAGAAACAGCAAAGGCCTAGCAGTGACCATGTTGCCAGAGAGTTGTCGATACAGGCAGTTTTGGTTGGGTGTTTTAGAACATAAGCAGGTGACTTAAAATGATGGGTAATTTGGGAGTGAAGGACCTTAGTGGGTGCCCCAGTCCCACATCCTGGCTCAAAGTATCCCATCAAGGCATATATTTATATAGAATCTCTACATGGATGCTGGCATTTGGGATAATCAAAGTCTCAGCAGAAGATAGTCCACAGAGCTGAGAATCCAGCATTGCCTCTGTTAAACTGAATCCTTAGGAATGCCTGAGAAGCTACACTTAAATGGGATGAATCTTTAGGGAAATAGGGTATATTTTTAAGAATGAGACTTTTAAGAAAAGAATGCGTGGGAAAACATTTTTCTTGTCAAGGGCAGTATAAAGCTAAAATAGATGGAATGATGGGATATGAGTGGGATATGAGTGATTACAGCTCAGAATTTCAGTACGACGTGGAACTATGTCTCAGATGAGCACCAGGTGCACCAACTAGATGTTTCTGTGCTTTGTCTCAGTAAAAACAGGATAAAATTACTCCTTAATTGCTCTTTCTTCATAAAATAAGGTATTGAATGCTTGTAGGATCCTTTTTCAGAGCAGACTTCGCACTGCCTTTCTCCCCAGCTTTGAGCAATACAGTTTGTAAAATTTATAGGTGGTTGTTGTTATAGCTTTTATTTTTACCGTTTTATTCAGTATGCATAGATAGGCATGCATGCACTGCTCAAAAAAAATCTTTTTAATGGTTGTGTCTTGCTGTTCTAATTTTTTTGTCTCCTTCTTTTGCACAGAATGCTTTGTAGTTTAATTATTTTCTGACTTGCTATAGTGTAATTAAGAGAAAGGACATCCCAGGCTAATAGACTTCATCAAGACAAGTAAGTTTGTTTAGAAGGGTCAGGAATCTATTCACCTCTCCCTGGAGAGCTGCTGCCCAGGTAGCTGCTACTACAAAGGAAGAGGGGTTTGAGTGAGGTGACTTCTGGAATGCTTTTCCGGCTTTTGTGCCTGCTTACACTGGTGTACACTGAAAATGTCAACATAAAATGTTAAGAGAAGTTTGCTCATTTAGTCTGCTGATCATCTCTTCACAGCTGTGTTGTACCATGCATCAAACCTATGGGACAGCATCTTTAAAGGGCTCTTAAGGGCCTCACATTTACAGGCTACAGGAGTTTAGCTCTGTGAACATCTTAGTGTTTCTTGATCAGCTTTCTTAGTAATTACTTCAGGCTACAGGATTAGAAATGTTTATTGGTGAAGAATGTTAGAGAAGTGTCAAACCCCATTACTTGACGTTTCATTATGGTTTTCACTTTTGTTTTAGTAGATATCTATTTATCATTAGCATCCCTCTTTGTGTTTTGTGTTGCTGGAGTCCTTGTACTTGTATGGACTGATGTGAATAAATAAAACATGGAATAATATTCCTGAGCCCAGTAGTGTTGCTAGTCTCCCACTAAGCAATGGGTGAAGTAGCTCCTGAATTGTACTGTAAGTAGTGTTATATTTTTCAGAAGGCAAGTAGAGTAGAATTTTATACTTACGACTAATTAATGCAATTGAGAATGATCACGTACAAGGCGACATCTTTCACAGCTCATCTGTTTTTATGCTAAAATAAGTGAAAACATCTATCCTTCCTTTATCTGTGAGACATCTGCTTTGGTTTTTCATATGTAGTTATTGCGAGAGACTTGCATGGACAGACTTAGGCATGGTTCTTTGCTATTAAAAGCAGGAAAAAGTGTTTAATAATCCTAGCTCTCAGCCATACATCAACATGTACGTTGAACTTGGTTCCCTACTGTGTCTGCTTAGAACATAAGTGCACTATAGAAAACATGTTGATGGCATCCCATTCATGTCTTAGGGTTAGAAACAGGTGATCTCTTGTTCCACTGGAGTAATAACTGAAGTAATAATTCAACTTTTTTCTCATTCGCTTGTGCCAGCCCCAGAGTAGCTGTTTTCTGTTTCTTGCACAAGGTTTGGAAGCACCTTAAATCATGCCGTGAAAGCTCTCGTGTGTAGGCTTCATTTCTGGCAACTGTCTTTGTTTGCATTAATACCCCCATATGTTGTTTAGCAGAGGCAAAAAGTCTAAAAAAATAACCAAATAAGCAAAACAAATTCCAAGTGAGAGCTTGTCTAGCATAGTCACAATTAAACCATTTGATCATGTAAAAAAGAAAGATATTTTTTGTGACTTATGCTTTTTCTCTGCAAGACTTCAACATGAAATAAGAGGAGAGAAAGCTCTGATTTCTGCTCATGGTGATTTATTTGTCGATAAGGGCTAGGTCTTTAGTGGACACGTGTAAGTGTAGCTACCTGATGTGATGATGGGCT
Organism: Edolisoma coerulescens; assembly: GCA_013397115.1. Lineage (NCBI taxonomy): Eukaryota > Metazoa > Chordata > Aves > Passeriformes > Campephagidae > Edolisoma > Edolisoma coerulescens. The sequence goes on from VWZW01002032.1 coordinate 1,216,286, forward strand.
GTACTGATTTACAGCATGAGTCCTGTCATTGTAAGCCTAGAGGGGAAAGTTGTAAATATCCATTTTGTAAGAGAATGATAGAATGGTTCATTTCCTTAACATGCTTTTGGTGGACGGGTGCATTAATGTAACACCTCACATGTAAAGATTGTTGGCAACTTACTTTGCCATTGATTAGATCAGGCTGTGCCTTTTGATTTAAAGATGATTTGTGCACTGCATTGGAAATAAGAGAGTGCAAGAAAGGCCAGTGTTAATGAAGTTGACTGCCCTTTGTGATTTATGATGTGACCTCCTTAATCAAATAACCAAAAAGAACAAGGTGTTATTTTTAACATCAGGCTGGAAATGAAGAAAGGAAGGAGTTGACAATACCATATGCTCTCCCATTTGCACACCCACACACCCACATACCCTTATCTCTATAGAAAATTGAAAGCTAATCTTTCTGAAGTAAAATAGCAACAGTTTTTCTTAGACTTCATGTGATAAAAATGAAGAAAACAAGAGAATAACTTTGAAGGTCTAGTAATTCTTTTTGTTTTCTGAGACTTTTCTGGTTTATGGTAGCTGAAGGACACAATCACAGCTGTAAGAGTGCAATCTCAAAATCAACCAGAATGGTTCCCTGTTAGGGAAGATTCAAAAAAATTGTGTGCTAGAATGCTATAGAAAATCTCTCTTCAGAAGGTCAGCTGTTGGAAGTGATTGTTACTGTTCTTTTCACTGTAACTGCTGTGAATCCTGTAATATTTTTGCCACCAAGTGGAATCAGAAATGCATTAAAACATGTCTAAGCTTTAATGAAGCATAGGTAGGAAATGAGTTAGAGAGGGGTTTAGGCACTAGCATCAGCTTAAAGGAGCATTTCATTTGTTCTGGGAAAAAAAAGGGTTTTACCAAATCAGAATTATGTTAGCCTTGAACAAAGGAGTTACCAAAAAGCTACATATTATATAAATTTTGGTTATGTGAAAAGAAATTGGACACTGCTGTTGCTGCAGACTCTCTTGGTGATGAAATAGTAGAATTTTATCTATTTAAGTCTACCCACCTTGGGGGAATTTTAACAAGAACAGAAGAAAGAATGTTTGTGTTCTTTGGTATCTCTCACTTTTCCGTGGTCATCGAAAGGGAGCTTATCCTAACAGAACTAAATTATTCTCTTCATTACTTTGGTAAACCACAATAGTATTGTCAAAAAAGAGGAGGAAAAAAAAAAAAAAAAGAAAGGTATTTTCTCTTCAGGCAGAGATAGTTAAAGCATTACCAGCAGTGTACAGTTTCATAGGTTAATAGACAGGGCATTTTTTGTATAAATATAGATTATAGTGTGATGAGTACCTAGAGAGATGTAAAGGTAGCTTTTAAGGAGAGATATGCCCCATGGTGTTACAGGGATTTAAAACAGTACATTATCCTTTAGGCTTTAGAGGATGGAGTTCCAAGTGATCATCTGAGAAGCCCCCATGGTTTAGTTAACACAGTTTTTTTTTATTTGTTCTTAAAGTATGGATGAACATACAGTGACTTACAGGCCATTTTTAAAAAATACTGTTTAAAATAACCATGAACTCCATTTAAACCACTGTGGGGACCTCTCTTCATCAGGAGTGAAAGTTCAGCAATTCTAGGCTTTCTGTGTGCGGTTCCACCAAGGATTAATACTTTTTTGCAGGTTACTTCTGAAAGTGAAAAGTTTTTTCACTTCCTGTTGTCAGGATACTGAAACTCTAAAAATTTTACTGCAACCTTTTATGTAGTACATAATTTTTGTTAAAAATAATATTGGTTTTATTGTTAGTTTTAGGTTTTTGGAAGAGCTCATTTTCATTTCAAATAGAGACAGTAAGTACTGATACTTTTCTGGATTTTCTTTAAAAAGCCATCTATTACAAACCAGGGGTTTTTTTTTGTTTGATTGGTTGTGGTTTTGGATTTTTGTTGTTGTGGGGGTTTGTTTTGGTTGGTTGGGGTTTCTTTTGTTGGTAGTTTTTTTTCTTGTTGTTCTTTGGTTTTTTTTGTTGTTTTGGTTGGTTGCTTGATTTTTTGGGGGGGTTTTTTGGGTTTGTTTTGGTTTGGTTTTTGTGGGTTTTGGTTTTATTTGGTTGTTTGTTTGGTTTTTTGTTTAGTTTTTTTGGTTTGGTTTGTTTTGTTGGTTTGGGGTTTTTTATGGAGTTTTTAACACTTCTGGGTGTATGCACACATGTGTGCCAGTAAGCATTAAAAATGTTATTTGGTATTTGAAAAAAACACCATGAAATGATCTTAGTGTTTTAAAGTCTCCTTCTTTCTCTAAGAAGTGACTTAAATTCACATAAATTCTGTGTTTTTCTGCTTTTTGGTGATAGTGAATCACTAAAAGATGCATAGATTGTAAGTGGACAAATCATTATTTCTCCCTTTCAGTGCCTAATCAGTTTATAAAAGTCCTGCTATTCCCATTGTTGTAGCATTCATGCCAATGGGATATTTTCAGTGTGGGTCTAAAGAGAGAATGAGATTTTGAATGCAGGGTGCTAGCATAAAATTGTGCAGTTTATGAATGAACCAGTACAGAATTCATTTAATTATCTCTGATTATCTCTGAATGATTCATCATATTAAAAATGTCTGCAGTTCTACAATTTTAGGCAAGCAGATACCAGTCACTTCTAGAAGTTGATGTCAGAATTTCTGTTATGTTTGATTAGATCATGTTTGTCCCATGTGGTTATGGATACAAAGAAACTAAATTTGATGTGGAAGAGGTCTATGTTTCTTTTTTAGGTGGTTATTGGGCTTTGCTCACATTTAAACTCAATTTCCTGTGCATATCTCTGTTTTCTGTCTCAAGGATGTTGTGTGTCACTGTACGTTTCCCCTAAATGTATAGATTAAATTAATCTTTTGTATCCCTGTTACGTTTATTTCTCTAAAAAGTTCAAAGCCAACATCTGATTTCCATATTTACATGAAGTGATGCTCACTTCCAAAATTGATAATATGTGTAGAATATGTTGCTATACAGAATGAATTTTTTAATCTCTGTGTCCATATTTTAAGCAAAAAATAATGGAAAAACTCCCAGACATTAAACCCAAAGCCTTGAATAACCAAACATTGCTTAAGTATGATTGGGGATACTTAATGAGATGTCAGAGTGTAAATGTCTTCAGTCTGTTAGTCATGAACAAGCACTTTATGATGAAGCAGAATAATTTTAGAGAAATTATTGAGTCTCTCACAGGCACTATATGTACTAGAATTTGGGATAACAAGGTGTCTGGCACTTAGGTTTATTCCACTAAGGTTTATTCCACTTGGACTGAATCTCCAGGCACTTAAAGAGATTTTTTGACAGTGTGGCTCTTACTGCATTATTCACAGCTTTGGAATGAGAGGTCACACTCTAGAAAGATTATGCTATATCCTTGACCACTCTCTCAAGCATTAGAAACCTTAAATTAGGGAGAAAGTGAAATCACTTTTGTGTTAGTAGTGAACAGGACAACCATAAATGCCGTGCATTTCACTTCTAAGTCCATATTGATAATTAGGGGAAGACTGTGTGTTTTGGGAAGTGCTTCTGAACAAAGTCATTTCTCACATGGATTAATAACACTGGCATAATTCTGGTCATCTTATTTTGGAAGTGCCCTTATGAGATCTCTTGTTAGCCTTTAGAAAATTCAACAGAATCTTCAAAAATGTCCTTTGGGTAAGATCTTTCATGCTTCCTAAGGTTTTGCAGTTGTTCTTGTCAGAATACTTGTGTAGTTACAAGTTGTTTCTTTTTATAAAAAGTTGAGGGAAATTGAAAATTTTTCCCTTAATCTGAAGTGAATTCCACGTTGTTAAAGGATTTTTTCTTTATTATATGCAGGATTATTAGTTGCCTGTTTGTTCTTAAGCTGTAAGTGTGGTTATAAAGGCATTATCACTATATAGTGCTTTTCTCAGTCTTAATTTTTGAAGCTATTATTTTATAGTCCTTCACTGAAACAACTTCAAATGAAACCATAAATGGATATTTTATTGAAAGATTGAAAAAGGTATCTCTGTGACATGTAGTACCTGACATTAACTGCTATTGGAAGTAGAATTTTTCAATTGATAGTAAATTGGAAACTGTTTATGACAGTTGATATTAAATAGGTACAGGGATCCTGAATTACTGCAAAAAAATTAGTTAGTGGGGTAGAAAAGTCTTCCCACTAAGTGAGATTTTCCATTAAGCCACCTGTTACAAAACAGAGCTGGCTGTCCTCACTGTTTCAGTGTTTAGTTTAATATGTAAAATGTAAGATGGTTGCTTTGAGGTTAAAAATGTATTTCTTTTTCTTTATTTGAATGGGAAGCAGCTCTTTTGAAAGCTTTGAATGGACTATTTCATTAAGAGTGAGCATTACCAGGATGTACCTACACTTTGGTCCAACTCCCTCAGTTGAAGGGCCATGATTATGGAGTTAAGAATAGCAAGGGCATTAGAGTATAATCTAAGTCTTCACGCATTGTGCTGATCTTCTCAGCTGGTGCAGTCAATTTAAGTCCAATCAGATGTGTTTTGCAATATAGAGGTGGTTGTTGCTTTGAAAATTTGTTGTGCTCCTACAGTTTCTTCTTTAAAATCATTAAGTGCAATTTTATGTAATGCAAGTCCTGGTTTGGAGCTATTTACTGCTGCTCAAAAGCTCTTATGCCAGCTGAGATTGCTCTTTGAGCAATGCAGTGTTCGTAGCAGAGTTTATTTGTTGCACTGCCAGTGTGCAGAAGTCTTTAAAGAGTAGGTCTGAAAGATGGAGCAATCTACAGCCTCTGTTCTGAGGAACTTGTTGGTTTTGTCAAGGTGTTCTATATATTTTTCAACTGTGTTAAAGATTTACCTGATTATAGGAGTTTAATAAATTACTAAATGCTATCATTACTAGGATCAAACTGATTTTTCTAGGGAGGTATTTCAACATTTCCTTTTTGTCCTATGAGGAATACAAAGTTACTGCCATGTAGGTCAGTTTATAAGATCATGAAAGAGAAAAATGTATTTTGCCACTGAGGTGTAAGTACAGAAACACACTGAAGTTATTTAAGTGTATGTTTCTGGATACATAAAATTCTTACATCTCCATATCTCTCACACCTTTTTGTAATGTGAAGGGAATAATTTTAATATTCAAGGATGCATTATCATGGAGCAAGCGAAGTAGCCTGCTTTGTAACACACAAAAGGGAACATTTTGCTGCAGTAGCTTATTTCTCTTCTGAAGTAGAAGCAACTACTTCCAAATACACATTAATTATATATTAAAAGTAAAACTTCATTTTCATTAGGCTACATATGAGATACTGTCTTCCAGTTGAATAGCCTAACACTGACATCTTTACTATTTTAACCATGTTAAACCAAAATGATGCCTTTCATATTCTCATTTAGTAACTTCAATGATCCAGCTCTATTAAAACATTGGAGATATTTTTTGATTTAGTTTTCAAAAGTGTTAGTGGTGTTCTCAGTATGTAAATGTGCATCCAAACTCTTAAGACACTGACGGAGTCGAATGTATTCAGAAACTCTTCCTTATAATAAACTGGAGATGAACCTAAAGCTGAAAAGTTAGGCAGGGTATGAGCAATTCTGTACCATCCTCTGGGTTTATTCCTACTGCAGCAAAGCATTTGAGCATTATGTGTGATTTAAACACTTAGGGGTTTTTTAAAGGGACTTGAATTATTCATGACCTTAAAATTAGGCATGTGTTTAACTGCTTGGCCAAATGTGAGGTTTTAATTTTTCTAAAATTTCATTGTGAGCTATATTGCCTGTTCCATTGTAATGCTTTCAGGTGTCTCTGTAAGGTCATAAAAATATAAGAATATAAGAACATTCATATATTTCTAAAATTATGAGAAACATCATCCATTGGTTCAGCTGAACTATTTGTCTCATACCGAGTCTTATCTCTAATAGTAGTCAGTAGCAGATGTCTTGGGAAAGACACTCCACTGCTGTTTTCCTAACAGAGCTTCACATTTTAACATAATTTTCTGTCTTTGAGCAGTTGAGTTAAGTTTTATCTTTATGTCTTATAAACACTGATGGAGGTTTTTTCCCTCTCGAATTCCGCTAAATAAATTTCTAAAACAATCTACATTTTCTGCATCTACAATATATTCTATCTGTGAGTGGCATTATTTAGCAACATAGAATAACAGAATATCCCAAGTTGGAAGATAAAAAGAAGAAAAAAAAAGATTTTTACTAACTAATTTGTTTTTCAATATTTTGAGCATAATAGAATTAAATACGAACAAAATGCATTAACTGAAGTATTGCTGAGGTGTTAATATTTTATAAGCTGTATAAAAATTTAATTAGTTATTTCATTTTGGATCCTTTTATCTAATATACTAGATGAGAATATTTATTTATTTACATATATCTGCAAATATTTTCAATATTACTTTAAATTCCTACCCCAAATCCATCAATATTCAACATGACTAATTCGTGTCACTTTCCATTTCCATGCTTCCGTTAATGTGGAATTAAGAAATTAACACTGGATCCATGGGTAATGATATGTACTAACTTGTCTCATAAGTATTCATATAATATATAAATTTTAAGTCTTCCTTAGATCTGTGGATGAGAATAAAATCTGTACATCATTATTAGCAATTCACTGTGGTACAGCTCTCCCAGGCTGATGAGGCTGTGCAGTTAAATTGGGCTTGGAAATGTCTGTTGTCCCTTGGCATGGCACTGTTGGGTGTGTAAACCCAGTACTGCTCATAAGCAATTTGTGGCTTCTGTTGCTCTCTCTCCCAGAAGGTTGTGGATATCTCCTGTGCAGTCCCTAGCAGAGCGGGGAGCTGATTCCTGCTCCGTTCCAGAGCATTCTTTTTCTCCTTGAACTATGGAAAGAGTTGAGTGTGGCAAGCTCAGCATCCTTTTCCTCGTGAACAATGGGTGCTGTCTGTGTTTGCCATGTGTGTCTGTGTTTGCTGAACCAGATGTGCAGTGGCTTGCAGTGAGTGACTTGATGTCTGGAAGGGCTGTTCAACCATGGAAATGAAACATTTCCATACCCACAAAACAATAGCTTTCCTCATAATTATGAAGTAATTTATTAATCTCTTCAATGGAAGGAAAAGTTTAGTGACCAGCAAAGCTTTTATTTTGGAAGGGAGAAAGTGCAATATTTCCATCATTTCATGAGACTCTTTAGTGAATGCACAAACTGCTTAAGTACTTTGGCTCTTGTAGTGTCCTGAAACTTTAGGATAAAAGGGGATTTTCCTCACAGGAATTTACTCTTCAGCATACAGTTCTATGGCTGTAAATCCATGTTCGTGTCTGTTTAAAAAGCCTGTTGACCAGTTTTAGATGAGAGCTGTTAGGAATTTCTAGTTTCCTTGACATTGTCTGGGAAAAATTTAAATATGTAAAATATAATACTTTGTTGAATACATTGCTAGTGTGTTTTAGAAAGAGATTGCATGGGTTTTGACATATCACTTCTGTCCTGATTGTAATATAGTCCATGATGAGAAAATTAAATACTTTTCATCTATGTTTATCCTGAAATCTTTGGCTGTATATAACTCTTGGTATAACCAGAACTTACATTTTCGTGAGCCATCCCTGTTGTTTCATGTAAAGCCAGTATATTCTGATTAGTAGAAAAACACAAGCATTGCTACCCTCTTTCCCTTGCTCCTTTTGCCTCCAAAAGGGCTCAAATCTTAACTGTTTATATTTAACTGTTATCTTTGCAAAATATAACAACTTTTTCCTCACTAATTTGTCAAAGAAAGAAAACTTTTAAGGAAGTTATACACATATCCTTAGGAAAAATAAGCTTCGAGTTAAGTCTTAAGAATTACAAAAAGAATTGTTTTCTCCTGAAATTTTTATCTATCAGAAAATAATGTGTAGGAAACCTGTAGTCAGCAAAGCTGCTGCAGAGCAGAATACAGAACATTACTATTGTTTGATGGGTAATACTTCAGCAAAATATTACAGTAAGAGTTGCAGAATATGAACTTTTTCTGGAAAACTTTCTTGCCTGCTTTTTTCCTGTTTCACAAGACAAAATAGCAAATAATACGCTATTTCTCATATTAAGATTCTTGAAGGTGTATTTCTTCCCTAGCATTGTCCAGATTTTCACACATGCATCAATGTTGGCAGATTCTCCGTTTCTTCTGACAGAAAATACCATTTTGTGCAATATAATGTTACTACAAAATGCAAATTCAGGTGATACTCAACCAAGTCCACCATTTGTAAGCAACACTTCAAAGTTACACACTGCAGGTGTAATTTTGATTGCAGTAGTGAGATAGTTTTACATTTTCAAATGCTTATCCCTGCAAGTTCCACCAATTTTGGTCATCAGCATATGTTAGAAGAAGATAAAATGAACTCCAAAATGAAATTCAAGTGGGATTCTGGCATATGTTTCTTGTTAAACATTAACTTTATTATTCCAGCTTAGTGAAGTAATAAAGAAGTAATATTTGTAGGAACTCAATTGTGTTGATCAAAAAAAGAGAGCAAACATCTGAGCAAAGCACCACCGAGTTCCCCTCCCTGCAAGGATTCCAACAGAATTTTAAAGATGCCAGTGACTCCAGCAAGTCTCAGACAAAGCTGATTTTAGAGAAAGAAATCAGATTTGTTTTTGAGTACATTTTCCTGGTGTTTACAAGGCCACTAAGGAAAGTGCTACTGACGTTGCAGTACAAATAGACTTTGCTAGCTGTTAATCATTCGTGATTAAAATTTTCTTGGTGTTTTTTTACCATAATAACAAAATGCTTCCATTCAGGTTTTTTTTACCTCGAAAATTGTAAATTAAGGATTAATCTTCTGGGCTTTGGTTATTTGGGGGTTTTTGGGGGGTTGGTTTTTGTGTTGGGTTGTTGTTGTTTCCTTTTCTATTTTTTTTTTTTTTTTTTTTTAGTGNTTTTTTAAGAGATCTTGATCTAGTGTATTCTTGTTACGAAATTTAAAGCCTGCTTTTACAGACACTTGATCTAGTTGGCAGTTGCCAGAGTAACGTAACATTCTGACTTCAGTATTGGCAGGCAAACAAAGGAGGAATTGACTGTCAAATATTTTGTGTTTAAATATAATTATTACGGATCTTTATTTTGCAGTTTGGGCTGATTTTGTTCCTGTCTGAGTTGTAACTAGTGTTTGTTTGAATGATAGACTGTAATCATTTGAAAATGCTCTTATATTAGAGTTATGACTATCAAACATCTTGTATACTGAAAGTACTTCATTTTTTCACAGTTTTTCATTCTCACTAGGAAATTATAGCATTATTTGAAATTGTATGGATGATGTAGGGTTGCCTAATCTTAAATATGAGTGGTTTAATGGTTGTTGCGTTATCATTGTGTTATTAAGGATCAGGCCAAGCATTTTTACTTTAAAAATCCTTTAAATAGTTGTTGACAACGTTATAAACCATGCTAGGGCTAGGGTGACTTTCTTCATTTTGAGATTTTGGGGTTTTTTTCCTGAATCTGAAGGAAAGATTTTAAAATAATATTATATTTCAAGTTTATGTTTGTACCAGGTAATCCCCAGTTTTTCAAATGCTAATACAGCAGACTTCTGATTCCAGAGGAGTATCAAACAGAGTGTAGTAAAAGTAACAGATTTTACCCTTCTCTAGATAGTAATCACTTTGTCACAAGGATGTTGGTGTTGTAATCAGCTTTCAAGCAGCACGCCTTTCTCAGCTGCATGATCCTTTGATGAAACTGCCCACTGCAATCATGCACGATTGTAATATTGCAGAGAAGCAGAGTGGTGATTAAAAGGAATTTAGAGAAATAAAAATGCACATCTGTTTTATTAAAATGTATTTGGAATTACTGTGAGTTTCTGGGTGCTGAAGGTGGGGAGTTTCTCATTTTTCTTGCAGTAATAACAGGTATTTTTCCTCTTTTTGGTTGAAGCAAATTCTAATAGATTTCACTGAAGTAGTAGTAATTTTCCAGTTTCCAATATGGGAAGCTGCACTAACCCAAATAGAATGAAACCACAAAATGCTCAATTTAATAAAATTTTTATAGCTTCCTGCCTTCATATAGACTCTGTGCTAGTTAAAAAATAGCCAAAGGCTCCAGTGCACCCCTACAGTGGAGCTACATCCGTTATGGACCATCCTTATACTTGAATCTCTTTGCCTGCGGCACAGCTTGTTTCCAGAAGGCTGCAACAGGCATTAAGATGTTACTTTTTTTGCCGGTATTTTCTGGGTGCTTTGGCTCTGCAAAAGATTGCTAAAGTGAAACAGCTACCAAGAACACCTTGGAATCAGTCAAAATCATCTTTCCAATTCACGTTGGAAGGCAGTGTCAGTAAGAGTTATCACTGTGCCTTTCTAGTTGCAGCATGTGTGTTATGTGTCCTATATTTATAAGCCATAACATTTGTAAGTTAAACTTTTTAAAAGAATAGCTAATCACCTGCAGAACAAAGTAGTCAGCTGGTTACTATGCATGATGGTTTTGCCATATAGCAATATTATAGCTGAATCTATTCCTTTTTAGATGGGTAACCTGAAGTTTTAACTTTCAGTGCGTTAATTTTCACACTTTTTGCATGTGATAAATATACATGTCATAGTTTTTATCTCCTTTATTAATCTCACAAGACAATCCAAAAGGTATTGTTATTTAATCATTCAGAAACTGTTGTTTCTTTCTTCTTTTATACATTGCCATTGTCAAGAAAAATACAGTGGTTTAACCACCGTTGGAGGGGATTTTCTTTCATGAGTGCTTCATAGTTAGAAAATGCCTGGCTTTGTGGGTTTTTTATTGTTTTTGTTCCAATTATTCAGCTCTATGTACTGTATTTGTTTGGAGAAAAGATCTTCTAAAAATGGTGCATTATGACAAAATAGTTAATGACTTTTTCTAATTCTCACAAATGGAGAAACTCCATTACACATAATAAAGGATAGAATATAGGCATAATCGAACAACACATTAGACAGAAGGCTTTGAAACTGTGTTTTCAGCAAAGGCTAGAACTGTTTGTTAATTTATTCTCTATAATATGCAGCTTTGACTGAATGCCTGTGCTCTTTACAGACCCAAAGCTTAAATGACAATGTGCTCTGTGTAAAACATGGTGAAGATTGTAACCATTTTGAAGTGCATTTAGCTTAGTAACATGAAATATCAGTTATTCCCTAAGGTATTGTGTAGTTGTAGATCATAAACTTTTAGCCTAAATTAAACATCACAGCTGGTTGCCTTAATTTGATGCATTATAGCACAAATGTTTCAACAGCTTGACTAAAATGAACCATACTGCAAATTCAAAAGAAGAGCGAAGGTCAACGCACATGATGCCTAGTGATTTGCCAATTTCCTTTATTTGGATATATTAATGTATTTTGTGGAATTTAGCATGGAGGAACGGAATTTGGCAGGGTAGAACAAAGTGTGTTCGATCAGTTTTGCTTAAAAATAATGCAGTATAATAAGGAAGTCAAAATAGTTCTGTCTCAAATTTTCATAATGCATTGAAAACTAGAATATCTTCTGGACAGTTAAAGCTCTTTGATTCTTTTGCATGTGTTTACATAGAAATGTATCTTCCATAATTCATAATCCTGATTTCTAATCTGTCTATACCTTTAAACTTCATTGCTTTTTAAGAACATAATATGGCTGCTACCTCATTCACATTTAGGGGATTGCTCAGTTGAACAAGAGGCATCTAGAGATACCTAATCTGTGGCTGTGTTTCTGGTTGACTAAGAAAATGCATCACTCCGTGTTCAAAAAGATCTGCAATGCAAAGCAGCTGCTGTTGCTCCCTATCTCTTCAGTGTGAGAGTGTGGTGTTAAGAATTCGTATCTCTGCAATAGAAAGCATTGAATTGAGCTGCCACAAAGGAAGTGAAGGTAGCCTGGGCACATTGCCAAATATAGTGTGTTTAATACTGAATGCTGTAATTCTCTGTAGAATTTCTTTTCAATATACACCAAAAATTCATATAGCTGGTGGCTTATCTGTAGCTGCACTAGGTGTACATAACTCTGTACAACATTGGGAAACATGATCCAGCAGTTTTCGCTCACCTGAGTAGTAGGTAATTCTAAGTTGTGTGTGCTTTAGGGGTTTGAACTGGTTCATGCCAAAGAGAATGACTTGTACTTCGAGGAGCAAGCCCCCTGGAGGCTTTAGATTGAAATAAATACTGGAAGAAATGTGTTGCTTCAGTTTGCTTCTCTGCATTGTTTTCCAACTCCTACCTTGCTTGTCTGAGTCAGGTTTGTGCTAGTGGTATTTCTTATAAGAAATGTATTCTTATATGATTATATTAATCCAGAGGTTTAGAAAATCTTGTTAAGTTACTCTATGTTCTTCCTTCACCAAACATCAAAGTTTTAACCTTGCCTTTCTCATCATCTGCTCTTCTGCTCTAAATTGTCAGTGTTCTGGCATCTGTGGTACCTTTACTGACCCACTGAAATATTCCAGTTCTTGCAGCAACTTTGTTACTAAGCAAGGTCCCTGCAAGTCCTGTTGCTGGGAGGTCTGTGCAGCCACCGGCTGGAGTTCTTGGTAGAATACCTTTTTGAATGCAGTTAATAAGCAGTGACTGTATCTTGTTCATTACCACCTTTCATGGCTCCCTGAACTCCCAGATAGTTATTTTAATTTTTTTTTAAGTTTTTTTCCATTATATTGGAGCGATTTTTTAGTTTGCTACTTCTATACTTTATTTCTGCATGCCTGTTTCTTTGCTCTTTGAAAAGTCAGAATGGATTTTATTTTTCCCCAGCTATACCCTTTTATGTGAAACTTCAGAAAAATATTAAAATCTTAATATTAGATGGTAATCACTGTGTAACAATGCATAGCAAGAATAACTATTGAGAGACTGAAACCCTCTAACTACAAAGTAAAGCCTCTACTTCTTAAACTGCAAGTGCTTGCAAGTTTATCATTCCACATTAGTACTGACGTGGTATTAGGAATATGCTGATTAAATTACTTTGTCACTTGTATGAGATTAAATACGGGGTTTTTTTCCTGTTTTACAGCTGAAGCTCTGATGATGATGTTGATGTAGCGATTTTGATTGATAGTGTTTGGATTCACACTGTGGTGCTCAAGCTGCAGTGTGGTGCAAATTCAGTATTTATAATATATCAACCATAATTGGCTTCACCCTTTGTAGATTCAAGACTTGTTGCCATAACTTGAATTAATGACCAAAGGCAGCACCCCACTGAAACATTTTCAATCTGATTCTTTTAACAATTTTAATCATAGAGAGTATAATTGAAAGTTACTGTATTCATAAGAAATACAAGGTACATTGATTAAATTAAGTAGTTATTTGATTGACTATTTCAGTCTACAAAAGAAAATAAATAATATCTGCTAAATATTTTCATAAATAAAAATAAACAAACTGGTATGTTCTCTTGAATTAGTTTCATATTTAAAGCACCTATTCTTCAATCTCCAGGATCTAGTTTTCATATTAGTTTTTAAAATAGCCTTCATCTTTTGCAACTTAATTTCTTGTATTTATGTTTATTTTTTTAATGCCTTTACTTCTGTCCTGATGCTTCAGGTTTTCATTAAATTTAGTTTTACTTGACAGGTTGACAGGAACAATTGTTGCTCATTGGCTTTTGAAAACTTAATTCAGTTGGTGAAATTATGTTGTGCTGTTAATGTGTGAATGTTAGTTTAGTCAGATGCTATAGTAAGAGAGGTACTTAACTCCCTTTTCTCCACTCTTCTGGTTTAAGAGCATGAATTTATCATAGAGCCAAGTTTTGGAGACTAAGTTCTTGTCTTGTCGTATTTTTTTATTCCCGTTAAATTTTGGTTTCTGGGTCCTTTCCTTGAAAATTGTATAAGTCTTCAAATGCAGTTGGTATTTGAGAGCCTTCTGGAAGTTAATACAGATAACTGTGTGTTTCCAGAATTTGAAAAATGGGTTATTTATGGATTTAACAACTTAATCCGGAACTGCATTGTAATAAAAACCAAAACAAATCAAAACCCCAACCAAAAAAAAACCAAAACAAAACAAAAAACCAACCCAAAAAACCTCCCAGAACCCTCCATCCTTCCAAAACCCACCCCTAAACGGCACAACTTTGTTATCTGTTAAAAAAAGTGCTTTAGAAGTTTTAGTGCTGGCATGGATGCTTTGGAATAGTAGTGCTAGACATCCTAATCAAGAAGAATAGTCTGACAGTCATTTGTAAGAAATTAATTTTACGTCTTAAAAAACCTGTCTCTCAGGCTGGGCACAGAGCTTTATGTGCTGATCATAGGGAGATAGGCTTGAGTACAGCCTTTTTTCCACTAACAGGATAAGGTGATCACCAAAAATTTGTTTTTATTCAAAAGATCAACACTTACATTATGGAGCCTTTGAATTACAAGCAAGTCCATCAACCAGATACAAGAATTTCATTTTGATAGAGTCACTTTACAGTGAAGAAAGCCATATTGTTCAAGTACCTTTATCCCAAAGAGATATGTAAAAGCTATTTCTAAAAGAAATACTGGAAAGCAGGGATATCCTATTATCACTTAGCTCTGCCACATATTTTTAATAAGCTGGCTATTACACTGGTAAGAGAAAAATTCAAACCTGTTTTTTTGGGGGGGGTTTTTGTGGGATGGAATTAAGGAGGAATACCTAAGTCATAATATTGTTTATGTGACTAAATTATGGAAATATAATTTCAAAACCTTGAAGGAAAATGAAGGCTGCAAAGTAAAGCACTCCCATGGGAAGTACTGAAGACTGGCTTTGTTTCTGCTCATGTTCTTGCTGGCAGTGATAAAATTTCCAGGTACAAGCCACCTTCCTGCCTCCCCCCTCCTCACCCCAGACCCTAAAAAGAGGGAGAAATTAATCTTCTGATGAAAGTGTATTGCAACTAATATAGTCATTGTATGCTGTGTAGTTCAGATTTTGTTTCTTCTTTTCTGCCAAATACAAAATGTATTTCCTTGTGGTCTTAGCCTTGGAAATTTCCCCATTCATGCCAGTAATTGCTTCTGGAAGATGGAGGCCTTAGAAATAAATTAAAAAGTTGTATTTCACGTGGATTAATCTTTTGATAACAAATTAAACACTTAACCTCAAAACAAAACAAAAAAATTCCCAAGACAAAATAACTATTAAGAAAATAAAATGAACTTAATTGAAACTATTGTTGTGGGAAAACAATCCCTTTTGAGAAATGGTAAATGTTGCCCAGTGTTTTGAAAGGTTGTTACTGTTAAGGAACAAATAAGAGGGCACTATGTTTATGTGGTGGTGTTCAGTTAAACAAACAAGCAAAAACCCATAGTGAAACAAAAAAACCTCCCAGGATTTAGAAAATAGTGATCTTTATAGTACTAAAACTTACATCTGTGACATACAAAACAAAATTTTTGACAACTTCCTACTATATAACTGAACTTCCTTTTTTGGTTTAGTTGTTTTGGGTGGTTTTTTTTTAATTTCATTTTATCTTTGGAACCTGATTCACTGGAATATTTTGTCTGAACTAATGTCTGCCTGTACTTGATTTCCCACAAGTCCTAAAGCATTTTAAGAAATATGTTTCTACTACCACATTGTTTCACATGTAAAAAATAGTTTCATGATAGATTACCAGGTCTAGACAACCAATTTTGTGACATTCTGGGTTGTAGAAATAATAATATTTGCTCAAGCATGCAGGAGGTTGTTACTGTTTTTCTCCAGATTTCCCACAAAGGTTTTTAGTTTGACATTACACTGAAGTATTCTGTCATTGTGCTTGTGACTAAAACATGATGATGTGCTCATGGTTCCCTTTTGCAAAAGATGCCTAAAGGGTATCTATTATTTTGGAGCTTCCTTTTTGGATGGGGAATGAAGTGATAAGCTGGATATGCTAACCTGACAGATCATAATGACATAGTACACTTGGGGAAATCAGAATTATTGTTCTTGTAGAGTAGCATCCTGAGACTACCACTCAGTAACTTTAGGGAGCAGAAATTCAGAGATGGATAAAGAAACCACCTGTCTAAAGCAGTCAGCTGAAACACATGAACAGACAGAACAGAGGGGAGTATATGAACTGTGTGACCTGTACTGCAAGGCAATTTGGTGAGAATCATTGATATAGAACATTGAATTTCTGGTGACTACCTTTCTGAACTGCAAAATGAATGAAAGTAGAAGAGGAAAGGGTATCTCAGAGAGAGGTAGGGTATATCACATCTCCTTTCCCTTTTGACCTTGGATCTCTCATTATGTCCAATTTCAAGATTTCCCTGGAAGGGTAGCATCAAAGGCAATGCGATTTGGAGCCTTTTTTTTTTTCTTCATCTTTTTCTGTTTTTTTTCTTTTTTTTTCTGCCTGAGGATGAATTGCTAAAAGTATGTGTTAAATTCAAAATCTTTGGGTTTTTCTGGAGTGCAAAGCAGATACTTACACTCTACGAGGTATAAGTTAAATAGTTGAGACTGTTGTAATACTGATGTTACAGTCACATGAGATTCTGCAACATTTCTTTGGGACACTGTAACGAAATTTTCCATCGTTTTGCCCTCTAGCAGTAAAGGCATAGTGCTGCTGGTACATGCAAAATCTCATTCCACTTGTCTGGGGGCACATCCACTGCTGAGTGTTTCTCCTGCAGGCTCACAGTTAAACAAGTGTGGTGGGCTGACCCTGGCTGGGTGCCAAGTGCCCACCGAAGCTGCTCCATCACTCACCCTTCTTGGCTGGACAGGGGAGAGAAAGTGTAATTGAAGGGTCATGGGCTGAGATAAGGACAGGGAGAGATCACCTACCCACTACCATCACAGACAAATGTGGAAGTTGGTTTAGTTTATTGTCAATCAAATCAGGGTAAGATAAAGACAAATAAAATCTTTAAAAAAAGCCTTCCACTCACCCGTCCCTTCTTCCCAGGCTTAACTTTGCTCTGGACTTGCTGTAGCCCCCTGTGACAGCATTGCAGGGGGGCAGGGAATGGGGTTGTGGTCAGTTCATCGCACACTGTCTCCCACTCCTTCTTCCTCATGGGGAAGCTTCCTCACGCTCTCGCCCTGCTCCAGCATCTGGTCCCTCCCACAGGGGACAGTGCACCAACTTCTTCATCGTGAGTCCTTCCCATGAGCTGCTGTTCTTCACAAACTGCTCCAGCATGGATCCCTTCCATGGGGTCCAGTCTTTCAGGAACAGACTGTTCCAGAGTCCGTGCCCCATGGGGTCACAGGTCCTGCCAGCAGACCTGCTCCAGTGTGGAGTGCTCCTCTCTCCATGGGGCCACAGGTCCTGCTGGGAGTGTCCTCCTAGCACAGGCTTCAAACAGAGTCAGAAACTCCTTTGGCCATCCACCTGCTCTATCATGGAGTTTTCCACAGGCTCTCTGCTCCACTGTGGACCTCCATGGGCTGCAGGGGCACAGCTGCTTCACTATGGGCTTCACCTCAGGCTGCATGGGAATCTCTACTCCAGTTTCTGGAGCACCTCCTCTTCTCCTTCTTCACTGACTTTGGTGTCTGTGCATAAACATGTTTATGTTTAGTGGAAGTTTATAAAAAATGTAGTCTTTTTCCACTTTGAGCCATGTAGGGTCAGCATGCAGCACGGGGCTCTGTTTTTTCCTGCCATGATAAGCTAAGGAATCAATATCAACTAGCTTCTAGGACAAGATCTGTAGAAGATTCCATTCCACTAAAAGCATTCTTACCTGTCTCTGATGAAGCCCAGTATGGTAAATGTGCCAGCTCTGGGGACAGCAAATTAATGAAAAGGGTGGTCTTAGTTTCTCTTCTGAGAACTTGGTAATGCAGGAGTGTGTATTGACAAGGGGCACTG
Source organism: Edolisoma coerulescens (assembly GCA_013397115.1). Lineage (NCBI taxonomy): Eukaryota > Metazoa > Chordata > Aves > Passeriformes > Campephagidae > Edolisoma > Edolisoma coerulescens. Next base: position 1,234,154 of record VWZW01002032.1, read on the forward strand.
GCTGTGTCCTCCACATTGACCTATTTAATGTCCCAGTCAGCTCAGTTTTTTCTGTAAAATCTGAGCTGTGTGGGCTGTTTGGCTGAAGGCAGAGGAGTTCTGGCAGTGGGGAAGATGTGGGAGAATAGGGTGAAGACTGGTGCCGTGCAGGGTGGTGGAGGCTGTGCTGCTCTGCTGTTAGTGTGACTGGGAAGTCCTGTGCTCAGGATGATATTGTGGAGTCTCAGCTGCACACTCGGCTGTAGCTCCACTGTTGGTTGCAGGGTAACTTCCTGGAGCATGGCCAGATAAAGGAATGGAAACATCCTGTGTGAGGCAGTGGTTGGAAGAAGAAGCAGAAACCAAGGGATATCACCTTGCCCTTCGAAGGGTTGTTGGCCTTAACTTAAAAGTCTAGATTCACATTTAGGATATAATATGAAGCAAATGTACTCAGTTGGTAAGTTTTCCTGTGGTGGAGAAAACAGATGCTCTCCTTGCTGGGGAAAAAAAAGAGGAAGGTAAAGAGGATAACAAAGATGCTGTGTTTGTATTTTCGTGCCTCGGGATGTTCTGCCATAAAAGTATCAGTTCAAAGGTAACTTCTGCAGTGAACTTCTGAGTTCCATTTTTTGTCCCTTCTGCGGCACCTTTACTTTTTCAGAAAGAACTCTGAAAAAGGTGGCAGCCCTGGCACTTTAGAAGCCGGTTGTTGTGACTGCCCCTGAACTGAAGTTGTTGCAGGGGGAAGAGACCTTGGATTAAAGGGTCGCACGTATCAGAGACTGAAGTCTAAAGGGAAGAGCTAAGTGTCTCACTGGCAGAAAAAGAACAAAGGTTATCAGTCATTTTGTAGCAAGGAAAGAAAGGATCAGGAAAGCATTACTTCCTCACAAAGTAAGGAAGGAACAGGTCTACAAGGAGATAACATGAGTGGAAAGCAAGGAATACAAGAGATGGTCATCTCAAATCCAGTGCAGAGGAAAAGAGAGAAGAGGACTTGAACTCAGATGAATAGAACTGAGAATTTTGTGTCAGAATTTTAGTATTGTAGCATTTGAGTCCAATTCTTGACTATCCTGTTTCACTGGTAATGAGGAAGCTGCACGTGCAATTTTGGGGGAGTTGTGTTGCTTTTTTTCAAAAAATAGTTGCCTTCCTTACCTCTGCTTGTATGCATATTCTGACAGGAAAGCAAATACTGTCTCTGTAAGTGATGCTAGAAAAGCCAGCGTAAACAGAATAAACTGAACATCTCTTCGTAAGAATATTGAACACTGCATCACTTCTCAAGCTTTCCACTCTTGATATAGAGTGGTGCTTGTAAGTAACAAGTCTGTTTTTTTTCTGCGGTATTTCTTAAACAAATAGCTAGAAGAACCTGAAAGCTTAAGACAATCTACTTGAGAAATTCTGTGGAAGTCTTGAAAAACTCAGCTATTTTCCCCTAGAAGACAAGATTTCTGGTAGTATCTGTACTTTAAAAATTATGTTTGCTCAAGTAATTCTATTTTCTGCTTTTGTATTTCATTTTTTATGCAATTTGGAAATAGACGTGTGACAGCGTTCTGTAAATGAGTCGGATTTGGAGGAATGAGACTCTTGGTTGCTGTGAATGGAATAACATGCCATAAATGCTCAAGACACAAAAATGTCAAACTTTCTGTGATTATGCAATAGCCAGCAATCTGAACAAGTTTATTCATATACATCTGACTTCGAGAGTTTGGTGATGTTCTGAGTTGTTGGTCTGTTGAACCAATTTGAGTTTCGATACCAGAAAATCATGAAACAAATGGATTGAATGATTGGATAGAAAAAAAAAGCCCAAAACCCGAGAAGGACATAGTCTGATTTGGGTTCTGCAAAATCCATTTAAGGAACAGAGCAAAATCAAGATTTTTACCTTTTTTGACTTTGTTAAATCATCAGTAAACAAAAATGGGCTGAGCTTTTTGCACAGCTTGCACTTAATGACTGTAGGTGATATTTGATTCCTAAATCCACAGATATCTTAGAGAGGACAGTGCAGGAAGTTTCTGAAAAAAACAGAAATCTGAACCAAATAGCAATAGTATGGTGTAGAGGCACAGGCTGCTACTCCCAAGGTTCTCACAAGTAAATGCTTTTGCCACTAGCTTTTAGATGTACCTTTAGAGGGTCTTTTAGAGCCTCTTTTCAATTCTGTGTTAGTAAAGCACCTATTTCTTCGGCATCTTTGATAACTTCCATTCAGTTTGAAATTTTGAAAATTGATAGAGAGCTGCCATATGGCTCCTGAAGAGTTATAGGTTAAAATAGGTTGTCTGGATTTCTTTTAGATTAAACAGGTGGGTTTTATTGTACCTGCACAAAGTATCTTTTGGTTATTAAGAAACAAGGAACAACTGGATGAAAAGCAGAGGAAACCAATTTTCTTGTCCGTTGAAACAATATTAGCTGGATTCTTGGGAGTCTGATGTTGCAGTATTACAAAACAGAGTGGATTTGGATTAGTCTTTAGAATATGAAATAAGAAAAACTGTACTGGGTCGGTGTGAGGGTTTGTGCAGCCCTTCAGCTGTCTGTCTCCAGCGGTGGCCACAAGGAGCTGCTTTCAGAAAAGCTGACATGCAAAGATATGTGATATTTTCTTCTATGCTCTACCAGTCCATCACTCAGCAGCTCAAGGGATCTCCTGAACTGCTTTTTAGCTGTTTATTTATTAACCCTCAAAGGATCTCTGCTGCTTGCTGGTGCAATCCAAGTGGACCGTGTTTGTAGTTCTGTAGCTCCATCTTCTACTGCAGCCATTCATTGCGTCTTTTACCCTGCCTGGTTTGAAAGTGCTTCTGTTTCAAAGCTGTCTTTTTTTGTTTACACTTGGATATCAGAGGCAGTCCCTGGTCTTTGGCTGACAGACAGGATTCATCTCTCTTCTGCACGTGTTGAGAAATGAGGCATCTTCCTAGGCAACACTGGCTTATCTAAAAGCAGCATTTGCGAGCAAATCCTTTGTTGATAGTAGGTAAGCATTATGAGCCGAGACAGCACTGGGAGACCATTAAAAACCACTTGTAAAAATTTTAGCAAAACAATTTTAGCAACAATAGTGTACCAACAGGCTGATTATGAGACAATAAAGATGGTTTATTTGGTAGAGTGAATTTATGTTACAGCGTAAACTGACTATTAATGTTTTCCAACTGCCATAGATGCACCTTCATCTCTTTTTCACTTCTTATTTTCTGAGGCAAAATGAGAATTTATTCCTCTTTTGTCTGGAAAACACTATAAGAAGTATCAGGGTGTCTCTTTAGACTTGTATAATGTAATTCTCATGTTTTTATGAATATATCATAGTTTCAGTTGTGATTTTACCTCTTTGAACAGTTTTATGTGACAGCTGCTTTATGGTCATGATTATAAGTCATCCTTTTTGGTTTGATTGCAGCAGCAATCTGGGGACCATAGCAACGTGTTTTGCTTATGAAATATGTCAGTGGGAAATAAAGGTCTAGTCACCATTTCCTTAATGGTGAGAAATTATGTTTTTAAAAGGAAGAAAAAAGGACAGATTGTTTTTCAATACTCTTTCCTGAAGATACTGTAATTCTTCTGGAAATAGTAAGAAAAATCTTATTTCAGTTCTCTGTGCAACAGTTGCTTTCTGCATATGCACCATACCAAAAACCTGAATGTAATGGTTACTTTCCTTCTACAATATAATACTTTTTATTGTCGTTTGCAGGTGGTTGGAAAACTCTAATTTTTATATGATAATGAAAATACTTTGCTACGTCTTTTATTAGTTTCACCAGTTGAAGTCAAAATGTTACTGCTAAAATGCCTAAGTCCCAGCCCTTGCTGTAGAATTTGAAAGAGTCTCACAGCTCTCACGAAGTTAAACTCCCATCATTGGGGAAGTTTCTGAACTAATTAAAGACATGTTTGAAAGGAGGTTTATATGCTCCTCTCTTCTGGATTGCTTTGGTATTGTAAAAGGGAAAGAAAATTTTGTTGTCTGGTCAAAACTATTCTGCTTAGACAAAGCGGTACAAAGCTGCTGAAGATTACTTGTGGGCCTTGGTTAGATTTGCAATAGTATTTGGAATACCTGATTATGCATATTAAAGTGTGTTGGTTTTGAATTGAATATGATGTGCTTCATACTTAATTTTCACTGTCTCAGTTGAGGTGACTGGGTAAGAATGGAGGGCATGAGTGATGAACCTGAATTCACAGTAAAAAGCTATCTACTTCAATAACATTCCAGTGTCAATTACTGGCAAAAACCATGCTGTGGCTTCCCCTGAGAGAAGGTTCACAAAGAGTAAAAAGTGCCTTTTGGTCCTTGCTTAAGCAGTTAATTGCCCAGGAAAAAGTCTTTGCAGTGTGAGTGCCTTGTGTAGAGACTGAAACTTTTTCCTGAGCTCTACCACTAAATCCTTTTTCTAAGTATGTCTCCTTAGTCTTTTATTGAAGCTCTCTGTTTCCCTGTAATTCTCCATGCCTCACTTTCCCATACAATCCCTACAGACCCTTCTGGCTCCAAAGTATTACCTGGGCAGAAGGCACTGCGCAGCTCTCTGCTGGTTGCCTATGGGCTGACTTTCAGGTTGAAGCTCATGCTGAAGCCACTTGCCAGCTGAGGCCCATCTCATCTGTCCTGACAGTGATTTTCATGAAACTCACTCTGTATCTTGGACCAGTTAGTATTGACCACTGTAAAACAATTGGAAGGACAGGCAGCGTGATCACTGCCAGCGTGTGCATTTGAATGCGTACATTTAATGGGCTGCACATGAGTGCAGGACAAAAGCAACTCAGAGTTGTCCTGTTCTGGCCATGCTAAACCCAAACTGATGGTTCTATCCAAAACACCTGCCAAAATGTACTAATAATTTATTGAGTAATTGATATAAAGGCACAGGGGGAACAACTCAGAGTGGCAGCTGTGGGTTGTTTTCAATATTGCTGGGTGTATTTACAATGATACAGGGATTATATGTTGTTGATATCAGTGAATAAAAGTGCAGCCTTATTTAGCAGAGATTGATCCAGGGATTTGTTGATTTCCATGGTGGCAGCAATTATTTGATTTATGTGATTATTTTTCTCTATTCATTTGACCAACAAATCATCAAAATCTGCCTGCCTCATGCAGTTGCTGCTGGGACAACTCAAAAATGGCCCTTTCATTGCATTTTTACTGTATGCTCCTAATGCCACAATCGTGAATCTCATTCCTCTGGACAGCCATCTGTAAAACTGTTGTAAATACTTAGCTGTGTGAGGTTTAATTAATGCCAGAAGCCTTCAATAAGCAGCAGTTGCGATTTGGACTGTGCTGATTTAATGATTCTTGCACTCTGTCTAATGCACTTTCTGTTAAATCTCTGTGTCAAGTGACTGGCACTGATGTGAATCACATCCCACCAATGTCCCTGTGTGTACAGAGGCAATAGAAGCCTCAAACCAACAGAAATATTTGAAATATTTGACAGGCAATGCACTTAAATATCTCCACTTAGAGGCCTAAACAATGTTAGCATTTCACACGGTAGGTAGGGAAGAAAAACATAACAAAAATTTAACGAATGCCTTTGATAACTTCAAAAGTTAATGAAACAGCTTCCCTATGTAAAACCTTATATTAAATGTTTTGCAGCATCATCTTTTAGTAGTGCTACAGGATTTTCATAATGCTGTTGTGTTGTATTTGTTTTAGCAGAGTTTTCCCTTTGGTGAATAGTGATAGTCACCAAAAAACCCATGAAAGAAATGATTAAAACATAACTCCAGCCCTTCCAAAACAGATGTTTTGGACAGACTAAAATTCTGTTTGTGTACCCATGCAGAACCTGGCAGCATTTAAAGTCATGTACACCATAAAAGTGATAAATCTGCTTGTTCTGAAAAGAGATAAAGGAAGAAAAAAACCCCAAGTTGTAAACCGTGCTTTGTTTCTTAACTAAATTAGGTAGGTTTGTGTCCATTTACGTGTTAGCTCTGTGTGTGTGTGTGAGCACATATCTGCCAGCTGAATCATGAGCATACCTCCTAGAGGTGATGTTGTGGCAGTATATTTCAGTGAAAGCAGAAGGGCAGGAATAATCTATCTAATCCATTTTGTCCTACTCGAGCTTCCTAGTTAATTCATGCTAGACTATGAGAAAGGTACTGTACTACACCCATGAGACAAATACTTGAAACAAATTCGTTTATATCCTTGTTTAAGGAGTACAATTTTCTAAGTTGCAGTTATTCCTGAAAAACCTGAACATGAGCTTGCAAGCAGTTTAATTAGAGACTTTATGTCTCATCTCCATTTTCAGCTAGTAAACATAAGAAAAGAACAACTTGAATGGATTAAACCTGCTTATTTTTGATGATCAGGTACTTTAAAGATGATGGGTTAGAAACTGGTGTGCATAAAACCAGTAACACATTTCATATCTTAAGAGGGCCTATTTAATACCATTCACTTAAGTAAATGAGAGCACTAATTGAAGAGGATTCCACTGCCAAATCTGGCATGTCCGTTTAGATAAAAATACTGTGTAAAAGTACTGGGAATCAATGGTGTGCAAGTTGGATCTTTGAACCTGAATGTGTAGCTCTTCTTTGCAGTAATCTTGCAATTCAGGGTTGTACTGAATACTCCTCTGTTGTGGGTTCTGAGAATGTGACTGAGCCCAGAAATTCCTAGCTAAAGTGAGTGTGCTGAATTTAATGGTATGAGGAAGTCTGCTTTTCCAGGATATGAGATTTAGATTACATATTTATACAGCACTCTGTGACTCTTCGTGTGGCTTCACATGACCTTGAAAAATAAATCACTTATTGACGATTTTTCTTCAAATATTTGTGGGATGATCAAGTCAATAGTGCTAATATGGGTTTTTTTGTGTTTGGCTGCTTTAAGGCTTAGTGTCCCAGTATCACCATTTCTGAGTTATCAGACTGGGATAATACTGCCTCCTCATCTTGTCTGTTGGGTGTTTTATATTTTGGGACAGGATTTTATTTGTCTAGGTAGTCATAGCAGTCGGTGTAGCAGTGATAACCCAATATATGGGTTAAAAGAGATACCCTTCTTTATTAGATGATGTACTATAAGACTTAGTAATATCTTCTTGGACATCTGGGTGCAACCATAACACAAATTAGAACTAACAATAATGCTTATTAAAAGTTCAGGACTATTTGTAGAGATAATTTCTACATGAACTCTTATGCTTGATGTGTCAGCCTTTTGAAGGGTTATGACTGCACAGCTGCTTATTTTTTCTTCCCTTCCAATAACTTTCTCAGGTCTTGGGTTTTGTTTTTGCTGTTGGGGTGTTAAGATTGGCATCACTTGTTATGGCCATATTATTCACAGAGTGTGACCATATAAATTTTTTATTGTATTGCATTATTCAAAGCACGCATGGCCATGTCTGGGCCATATGTGAGCATTTGATTTGTGATTTATTTATTTTTTTTTTAGAGATGTGATCACTAGAAAAAGTTCCTCTATATTTTTATATTTTTAGTGACATGTTTTTTTAGACTTATATCTAAAAGTAGCCATGGGAGACATAATCAGTAAGGAAATGACAACGTGCTATTCAGAGTTAGCGGATAGAAATAAGCAATATTGTTTTAAATATATAGCAGTATTGTTTTAAAATATAAATTATAAATTGTAGTAACAATTTAGCATTCTGTTGATGCAACAGATAAAATAGTAAATACTTAATCAATTTAATTCATTGTTAAAAAATTCTCCTGATCCTAGAAATACAATGGGGGTTTTTTTCACATGGAATAAACAGATATCTCCCACTGTTTAAGGCTATATTTTAAAGCATCTTCCCAGGATGGTTTTGAAAAATAACTTGAAAACTCAATTATATTTGCAGAATCCTTGTCCTGAAATTCTGAGATGGTCTTACATGCCTGTAAACATTTATTTTTAATTTTGCAGCACACACGAGTGGTAATGGCAATGTTTACAGTACAGCACTGTCCACTCAAATAAATGAGTCAGAAGATACCATTTCTAAGACTGTTTTCCTGTGTCTGACATGTGTTAGCTCAGTGGACTAGGAGATTCACTTTTTTTGTGTTTTCTCTTTCTGATTAGATAGACTGTGCTCTCAAAGTTTGGAGTCATCTTTTATTGGTAAGGTCATACAGCACTCAGCAAAAGAGAAGAGTTTTATATATTGCAGAACTTGGGGACGAAAAGCTTAAGACAATACTTGAGATTACAAGGATTTCAAAGCCTGAAAATAAAACTATAAAACAGTAATAACCCTCTGTGGTTAGGATCTAGTAAACCTTAGCAGTACTGTAAGGTTAGCTGGCATGTCTACAGCAGGACTTGTAACTGTCAGAGATTTTAAACCTTGCTAAATACTGTTGAGCTTCAAAAAGCTATTATGAAGTGATTGCATTTTTAGAAACTGTCTTTTTTTCATTAAATGTGTTCAGACTTGGCAGTAAGTAATTATTGACGTATTGCAAACTGCTTGGAGACAGGCTTCTCTTAGCCTTTTTTGATTTGTACCTGTATATCATGTTCTGACGGACTCAAAGCAGAAGGTGTGCTGTCTTTCATTCCAGATGCCATATTTAGCATATGCACAGAAATTTGCCTTGTGTTTTACAAAAATCTCATAATAACTGAAAAACTATTTTGGTTTGTGTGAGAGTCCTATGTGAAAACAATGAAATATTCACCGAAATTCCATGTTGTTTTGATGTTTGTTGTTTATAGTGATTTGACAGGACTATAACCCTCAGTGAAACCTGCATTTGTGCATACTTGGATGCATTCCCACCAAGTTTTTCCATGTTTTTCTCCTGATCAGTGGGATTGTCCCCTTGGGGATGGTCATACCTGTTTGTCACTGCGATTCCAGAGTAATGCCTCTAAATTTGTTGTGGCTATTTAGCACCTCGGTTCTTAGTACGTTTATGTGTGGATAGCTGAACCAAACTGTAGCTGTTTTCTCATGCTGTGCTCAAGAGACAGCTGGGCTTTTTGCTGGGCTTCACCAAGTGTTTCACTGAGTGATGTGACTCAGCTGTACTGCAGCTGATCACTAGGGCTATGCTGTATATGATATGTTTTCTTCCCAAACTGAGACTCAAACCAATAGGGACTCAATTTCTATGGAAATAGCTGTCATAAAGTCAATTCCGTAGCTCTTTGTAGTCTGTAAATTAGGTAGAATAGATGGTGGAAAGCAGGTTTTTTTTCTACTTGTTATCCCTTTGCTCTCTGCCTAACTGCTGCTGTTGATTAAGTTTAATCCCAAAGCACATCGGAATTAAAAGACTTTGCATTTTTATAAGTCTTCTGAAGAACAGTTTTTTCTCCCCAGTTCTGTGGTGAACATAAGTTGTTATTCACATTGGGGTAAATGCCTGAAGCAAGGGAAACAATGGCTTGTAAGTTGTAAATCTGACTGCAGTGTTGGTGGCAATTGGAGGCTGTTCTGGATGTGTGCTGAGACAAAATGTGAAAACACCACATTTGTCTTCATAAGGTTTTAGAATAATCTGTACAAGATTATAGGAGAGAGGTAAAAAATTAACTCAAGAGATTTTAATTTTTTTAGTCTAAGTAACGGTAAAGGTGAAACAGCCATTAAGAAAAAAAACTTTAATATGCTGTCAGCTAGACGAAATACATTCCTTGGGGATGAAAGCCACAGCTGTACTGGACACTGGAGTTGTGATTCCTCCAAAATAGCTGGAGCAGTAAATTTTGCTCCTTGATTTGATATGACCATTCAAAGTAATTTTCAGGCATTTTCTTTTTGGAATTTGCAATTAAACAAAGCACCACAAGTGGTCACCATGCTGTCACTGGTAGGGAATGGGATAAGAAAACAGTCACAAAAAATTACTTTGACCTGTTCACAGTCAAAGCTGTGACAATTGTTTTGATGCTCTTCTGTTCAGAGAAGGAATGTTTTAGAAAGGCAGTGTCATATTTCAAGATGTATTGACCTATACTGACTCCCTAAATCTAAGTAACTGACTCTGCTTTTTTCCTATTTGTCTTTCAGTAGTAAAGGCTGAATAGTTTTCTCACTTTTTTATCTTACATTTCACTTTTCTATTTTATCTGTAATATTTTTACTTGCATCAGTTATCAGTTGATGTCTGTTACCTTCCTATTTCAGCACTTTTGGTGACTTATTACAACCATAATAATGAAATAGTAAGTATTCAAACCATGACGCTCTGGTACCAGAGATAGTTTGAGATACAAACTACGCGTGAACTTATTCCCGTGCGAAGAAATAGACAGGAACATGATCCCTGTTGATCATGATCTAACGCTTCTCACTCCGGTTGCTGAAATACCACATTCAGTAATCTCAATAATTTAAGCAACTGCTATGGTTGAGAAAATGTCCTTCCATGTAGTTTTTCTCTCCCTCGCCCCTCAAAACACACGCTCTGATACACGCACACACGCAAGTACTTCAGAGAGAGGGATGCCGTGAATGTTGGTGGCAATGTTGCTGTTAAAATAGCCAACAGCTCTTCCTGCCATTTTGCTAATTAGGATGAACCCAGAGAATAAAAGTTTTTCATGCTCTTACCCGTGTCACCTGCAAATGTACTTTCATGCTCTTTATTTTAATAAGAGGCAGTAAGAACACACAGAATGGTAAGAAAAGATGTTCATTTATGCTCTCTCTTAAAAAGTCACCTAGGAGTACTTTGGCTGATCCTAAAAGTATTTTTTAAATAAATTATTTGGTCCCTACTTGATCTTTAGAAAGGCAAAGGTACCTATTTTGTTTACCCTATAAAGAAAAAGGATAAGGAAGGATCTATTTGCATTCTTTTTTACTATGTTATATCTTAGAGAAGGGGGAGCTGACACCTCAGATGCACAGAGAAAGGGCAGAAAGCAGGAGGTAGGGACAACTGATCCTCCTGTGATCCTATGAAATATCCCAAAAGAAAAAAGGAGGCATTAAGGGAAGAACCTTATATTGTGTTTTGACTCTCTCAAAATCCTTACATTGTAACATAGACTTGTGAACAAAAACTTTTGTAAGCTTTGTAGTTGGGGTGGAGTGGATGAGGTGCAGCATTTGCAGTTAGTGGTGTGGAGACTGAGTCACATGGAAAAAGTCAATAATTTTTCAATTTCACTAGGAAGCCTCTGAAAGAAGGGAACTTTTGTCTTTTAAAATGGCAAGAAGGTCTCAAGGAAGTTTCAGGACTTGAAAAAACTTCAAAAATTGCTTTAAAATGTTACTTTATAATAGTAATCATCCCCAGGAGTAATGATGTGAGAGCAGTAGAAGGCTTCAGTGGGAATAGTTGTCCAGGTAACTTATTTCTTTGTTATGAATCAATGTTAAAGTGTGCTACCTGCCTTGTAAAGATCTTCTATTCTCTGTTTTGCTATAATTGACAAAAAGGAAGAGGGTTTTAGTTTCAAACTTTCTTTTCCAGTACCTGGACATCTGGAAATTTTCAGTTTTCCCCATTTTGTTAGTTAGCTTACTAAAAGTATATAAAAAGGATTGCCATTTTAATGTGGAGTCAGAACATGGGTATGTTAAAAATGGATCTCACTGTATATGTGTAGTTAAATGAGCATCTCAGGGAAAGGAAAGAATTTTGTGATTCCAACCTTTCTAACTTTTGTAATTAATTTGTTGCCTTAATGAATATTTGGATTTATTCTGGTTTTTTTTTCTCCCTGATTTTTCAAAATATATGTTTGCGAATCCATACAGAAAGAACAGAACTGTTAAATCTGATCAGATACACAGTTCAGTGCTGGTATTGCTCCAATCACTGCATTACTTGAACACACAGTATCTATCAGTATCTGTTTGTACCTAGAAAATTCATGGAGCATCTGAGCAGTAAAATGTGGTTAAATAAGATAGTACATATATAATAATGTCTGGGTTTTGAACATGTAAGAGTGCTCTGGGCAGTGGACTAGTAAATTCAAACCTTGAGAGGACAAAGCATTTCTGTCAGAACTAGGATCACTTTTTCTATGAATTCAGTTTTAACTTTGTTGTTACATGAGCAAATTTGGGCTCAAGTGTTTCCTACAAGTGAAGAGATCAGTCTGAATTCTGTTTTCCCCCACCCCTTATTTGAAGAGTTGAAATACTGGAGATAAGGATCACTCAGGGGTTGACTTCTTTCTGCTGTTTACTCAATATAGTGATGTGCGTACCTTGCCTTGAATCAACTAATATGAGAACTTGGGAGTCAATTAACTTGAAATTCTGTTTTATTGTGATGTATACCTGTCAGTAGCATTCAATTATATTTTGTAGATCTTGAGGAATTTGAGTTCAAGGTAAATATTCTTTATGGATACAGCTGAAAAATAAAACTGAATCAGTAAGCAGGAAAACATCAATCAATGCAGTAAAGAACTTTGCATTCTCTTTCCCCTCCTGTGTGCCTTTTCCAGCCTTACCCCACATATTTACGGTTGTTTCATCAAATAACTTCTCCTAGAAACTAATATAGTATGCTCAAGGTCTTGATGAGGATCAGCGAGCTTAGTGATCAGTTTCAAATGGAGTATCAGAATCTGGATTTTTTTTGTGTCAAAGCAGCCAGATACCTTTGCTCAAGCCTGTTCAGGGATTCCATGCCACACTTCCAAAAATTACTGAGGTACAGAGGGACAAGGATGGGAAAAGCAGAAACCAATGCAATACCCAAGAAATGTTTTGCATTTGCTAACGTTTCTGTCGGGGGAGGGTGGAAGTCATCTCAGTGTTGTGATCTGCAAGTTTTCATATTCCTGAATGTTTAAAAATAAAAGTAAACTATTTCTTTGCTGTTGGAATGGTGCTGGTGCTTGCTGGAGTCCCTGCAGCTGCTTGGTGCTTTGTACCTGTATCTGCTGTGCTGTGTCTGCCTCAGTGACATCCTTCTAGGGGGCCCAGCCGTATCGCAGAGTTGGACTGTCTGGAGTGCACCCTCTGTTTAAGAGAAAGATAAATTTATAAAAGCATATAACAGGAAGGAAATCAACCTCCCAGTGTCAATAGTGCCATAATAAATCTATCTTTTACTAGCTGTCCATGCATGAGTTTTGAATTTATCTGGATGTTTGGAGCTGCAAAGCCCAGTGAAGAAAAACATGACTCACCTATGCAATGTTATTTTGTTTTACAGGAAAAGGCTCAGTGCTTTCAGAAGGCTCTTGCTTCCCAAGCAGATAAATCCACGCAGACAGAACTCGTAGGCCATGATGTAAGTAGCTGTATCAAACAGTACTTTTTGTCATCTTTATGGGTGTTCAGACTTCTCTCAGCTGGTTTGCCTCCGCTGTTGTTGTGTCCATGCATGGATCTGGTGATTCTAAAATACCTTCAGAAACATGAGAAGGTAATTACAACTACCTGCCAGCACACCAATGCCCTGTTAATTTTAGGCTTTACAAAGAGCTGATGATTTGCATAAATGAGTGTGGACAGTATGTATTAGCGTATTGTAATTTTTTTTTCAGTATTTATTTGCACACTAACTGACACTTTAATGAGGTTATTATGTTTAGAATTGTCATTTGCTGTCCAAACAAGATTTGAAATTCAAAAGATAATGGAATAAGTACAGTTTTGCCAAGTGATGTTAAAATTCTGCTTCCTAATGAGCATCTGTCAGAATTTCTCCTAGAATGTGTATTGATAGTATGTATCAAGAACATAGTCAAGGAAGTTTCCTTCACTGTAGAAATATTGTTTCCCCAGTTCTTCTAACTGGAAGTATTCTGTCTGTGGGACGTTGCTTGAATACGTGTAAGAGATTCTCGTGCTTACATGAGCCTCTTGAATAATCTTTGATTAAGAATGCTCCTGTGTGGAACATTTAGCACGGTTCTAGTCTGTGATTTGAGCAAAGTCTAACAGTAATTCTTGACAGAAACTGTTCTGCAAAGTAATGCCATGGTTGTGCATTGGTATAGATCAACATGCTGTTTCAAAATTATGGAAAGAACTCAGGAATTAAAGCAGGCTTTGAAACCTTCCTTTTAGTTCTGTGTCAGTGGACCATTGAAGTTTTGTCTTCTGAAGATAGAAACATCAAAATTTCACGTTTTAATATGAAAAGTTTTATCTGCCCTAACTTCTTTTTTGTGTGTTACCAAACATGAACCTTTACATTCTACGGTGTCGGTGGAGTCATGTCTGGTGGAATTTACTGAAACTCTGAGGTGTATATATATTACTGCTGAAAAATCCGTAACATTCAAAAATATTTTAAAACATTTTTGTATGTTGCAATACTATATCCACTTCTTCTGTGACTAATTATCCTTAGCAATACTTTCTTATACATTAGATGTTAAATAACAGTCTTCCACTGAAAATGGCAACAGAAAGCATGTAAAGTTTGGGGGATTTTTTGGTGCTGTTTTGTTTATTTTTGGGTTACATTGTTTGCTTGGGGTTTTTTTAAGCAGATGTGACTTATGCATTTGGTTGTTTTCTCCCAAGTCATATATGTGGCATTCCTGCTGCGGGGATTCATGCTGTTAGCAGATGATATCTTTTGTCCCTTTTTCCAGTCTGTGTTCCCTTGGACATTGGTGGGGAGTAAAAAATAACGTAAAACCTCCTCCTCCAAACAGGTACAATTTTCTGGCTGAGATCTGAGTATTAAATATCATGATAACAACAATAAGTTAAATAAATCCTTTTCTTTAGCAGCCTTCTCGTCAATTAGTGGATCATGTTTTTCAGACTTACCTGGTAAAATGCCTACCTTGTCACAGTTGCAATAATGTATTATCTCATCCAGGCTGTTGCAATGCAAGAACAAAAGGAAATGTAGAATGTTTTTCTGTGGAACAACACTTCACCTGTATTTATCTGGAACAGAGTACTTGTGAAAATTCCATTGCAAGGGATTGATTGCAGAGAAATCTGAATTAATTTACAGAAACAGCACAAGCCTGCTATGATCACAATGAGGGGAACTCAGTGAGGAGGAATGTGGAAATAAACAGTGTTCACACTTTTTGTAATAATGTTAAAACTTTTTGCTCTTTTATTTATCAGATTGTGCAGCTTTTCTATGAAGGATACCTAGTAATGATTGGTTCACCTGTGTTTCTGTTGAATCCAAGGGGCAATTGCATTTACATCTTCGCTTTTGCATGAGATTTTAAAGAGCAAGTGGTAACTGTGGCAAGTAGTATCTGTACATCATTTTATTCAGGATGTCAGTAAGTGTGTACAACTGCAAAAATATTGTGCTAATATGAAATTTGATTAAATAGAAAAACATAAAACAGATCAGAGAATACAAGATGTATTTTTCACCCCATTAATCACACAGTCTGAGAATAGTATACATTGAATACCTAAGATCTGGTTTAAGAGGTAAGCAGAAAATTAAGTTCTTTTCATCATTACAAATTTGCTGCTTTAATTAAAAAAACAAAAACATAAACAAACAAAAATCACATTTTTATTTTTCCTTAATTCAAATTTAAAAGCTAAAAATAGTTGAATAAAAGTGCTACCAGGAATTTGTGTAACATTGTTTCATAAATGTAGTACAAGTATTGATACACACTACACAGTATAATAATTCAGAAATGCTTAAGGCAGTGCCTCTACGAGTGGTTTGGTATATTCTCATATATTCTTTTGTTTCACTGTGTAATCTCAAAAGTTACCTGTTATGCAGTTGAAAAAACTGAGAAGGTTAGCCCCCAAAATAAAGCACTGCTTGGGGTTTTTTGACTTCTGGACAACATCTCTAGTAGTTAAGAGACCACTCTTTTAGCCTTGGAGTTCATTTAGATGTGTCATTAAAAGTAAATGGAAGTTCTGACTTTGACTTAGGTGAGGAATTAATCCTTTTGTCCGTAGGGTGTACAGTAATGAAAAAAAGCTGGAGGCGAGTCTATATTTAGGAAGGAATGGGTGAAGAAGGAGGAAATGCAGTTTTTCACAGGGAGGAAATGTTCTTGGTTTTGTGGACTGCTCTGCCAAACCTTAAACAGCATTGAGTGAGTGTTTTCGTAAGTGTTTGAGCGGTTACCAGAATGAAAGTTGTTATAGCGTATTTTATGTTAGCGGCTATAACGTAATTACAGTCAGAATCTGACTGTCAAGGTGATCAGTAAAGTTTGGATGATGCAATCTCCTGCAATACCTTTAAATTGTTGGAAAATATTTTGGGTAGAGCTCTGATTTTTCTCCCGTACAGCACACAGAGATTTTTCAGCGGAAATTGCTTTAGAGTACTGTTTTAGCAAGCAAGTAGAAGATAAAGTCTGTAGCAGCAAAGATAATGTTTCTCATAAAGAAGTGTTTGAACTGGAAAGCAAACTCCTTAATGTCTTTCCTGTATTAACAAGGTCTAATACAAAACTTAATTACGAAATTAAAACATAAAGATTAAAATAATTTTTGATAAGGACGAAAGAGGGTCTTCCATGATGAGAATAGCTACAGTGTCCTTAAGTGATTAACGTGACCGCTCTGCTACTTGAGAAAGTTGAAAGTAAAATAACAACACAACTCCATGTATTCCAGGGAAGACATTGGAAAGTACTCAGGGTTTCTATAAAGGCTAGTTGCTTTCTAGTGCAGCATGTCAAGGAATCTTCATCTTATGATTGTCCTAAATTTATTATGTTTTCCAGTGTTTGTACTGAGAATCATTTAAGACATCTTGGGAGTCTTGCAGAAAGAGCCTTGTGCACAACAGATTGATGTCAAGGCTGCTAAATAATAAATTATTAATGTGTCTTCAATAGTCAATGCCAGTTTAACCTCCTTCACCTTCCTGTGCTTGCAAAGTCTTCTTTTATTGAGAGATCAAGCAATAATTTCTTTCATGTCGATCAAGTTGCTAAAATGGACCGGAAGAGGAATAGGTGCAGTCAGCTAGCGCTGGGACTGATTACAAGACCATGTTAAGGGATACAAATCTAATAATGGCTGCCAGCTGAATAGGTAGTCCAGAGTATCATCCAGGCGTCACCCAAGCACTCTGCAGCATGTGCCACTGCTGATTAGTTTTCATTAAAATGTGTCTCAAAACCGAATTAACAGTCACAGGACAATTCTTATTTCTGTCACCAAGGGAAGTAAAACTCAGCACCACTTTGCCAATCTTTATCAGCCTTTTGCTTAGAAGAGTTTGTACTTAATTTTTTTCTCCACAAAGTAGAAATTCCTAAGAGCTGACATGATTTCTGCAGTGTCTTTTCTGTGTTTGCCTTCTGCTGATGTTACAGATTTCATATCTGAGAACTGCTATTCTGTTTGTTCTTTGTCTTTCATACTGAGAGTACAGCTGATGTAAACAGGTTTTGGACTGGTCCTAAACTCATTCCCCATTTAATGAGCATTCTTTCCAATGTAGTGGTCCTTACATTTTGTATGATGCTTCTGATGTCTCAGACAACAAACCTATGTACTGCTGCTCTCAATCTGCTGCAGTTTGGTTTGCACAGCTACAGACAAAATTACCTTTCTTTGGTGATCACCAGCACTGTGTTTGTGCTGTGTGACAGATAAGAAGGCACCGACTTTTATCACCTGTACAATCGTGCAATATTAAAATCCATACTGATTTGTATTTTAGGGTATTTGTTTTGTAGCTTGCTGTGCATTACCTTGGACAGCTTGCCTCCCTTAACCTCTCAAAACCTGGGCACTGCCTTCTGCAGAGCCTCTGTGTTTCATTAGGAGGGAGTGGAAGACATGGAGGTGGAATCTGTAACTTTTCCCATCCACCTCCCTGCTGTGCTCCTTTTCCTCCCCAGCAGCCAGCCAGCCAGCATGGATTATGGATACTGTAAAGGGACTGTGTTGCACTGTGTCCTCTCCTTCAGGAAGGCGTGGGAACAGACTACTGAAATACTTTAACTTCTTGAACGTTCCACTTTAATCTAAATATGTTCCTGCCCTCAGTATTGTGTAGTTTGTTACAGCATGAAGTGAGTTTTGCCACTTAAACTGGAAAAAAAGTCCTGCTTCTGCCTCCCCTCCTTGCCTTGAAGACTGATGTCCATCTGCTATTGTATCTTACTACTAGGTTGTTTTTCTTACTTTATTTCTTATTTTGACTCTGAGTTTGTTGTCTAGTGTATACAGTGAAATAATACAAACTTGTGCATAATATACCTTTCCTTAATGCAAACTTTCTTTAAAAATACCTTAAGAAATCAAACCAGTCATTAACCATTCCAGTATTTGCTTTGATTGTGTGTCTGTGTATCTGTTCATATCTGGATACCAAACTTGTTCTTGCCATGCTACATCCTTTCCTACAACTTCTTCTAGCATTCATTTTCTCTTCTTCTCATGTCCAGTTTTCCTTTTTTACTATACAATTTCAAAATAGCATTTAAAAATCTGTGTGTTTTAGGGAGTCTTGTGTGTGCAAATTGTCAAACTTTGATGATGTCAAACTAGGATGATACTTTTTTTGGTTCTAATGATTGCCTTCCACAAACCCTTCCGAAACACATTGCTTCACCATCAAACCCCTACATACTTGGTGTTTGAATTACATTTAACCACCAAGTCACGAACAGGAACGAATTGTTACAACTGCTCGTGACAGGGAAAAAGAGTTTGATTTGACTGGTGCCAAATTCACCAGAGGGTTTGGTGTTTGTGGTGCTATATGAAAAATGATAACAGGTTTTCACATAAACAAACTTCAGCAGTAAGATGGGTTCTGGAACAGAAACTGAGGTGTGCTATATGAAAAAGACACTTTCATTCTGTGGCTGATTATCAACAGGGTATTCTGCATTTAAGTTTACCATCTCTAGGAGTAAGGAACAAAACAATTTGCATTCTGTAGTGATGCTTAATTGGTATGAATGATCTTCAGTTTTGATGTGTGGCATGCAAGTTGGCTTCTGGATGCTTGTGTAGATAAGCTCTGTGCTGTTTAAATATTTGTTGTAATATGACCATGAAATTATAACTGAGTTTCCTCACAGACCCAAAATCAATATAATACTAGTAGTCTCTGGATCTTTAAAAAACAGTTTTCCTGTAACATAATCTTCAATAATAGTGCAATGTTTTTCTTGCCTTTTAAGTTTTAAATCTTTCTACTTTACATTTTTCTGTCATAACCTTCTTCTGTCTTTGTATCTGCAGTTATGCTGCTGCTATCTTGCTTTGAAAGGGCGATAAAATATGAGGTACTTTGGAGTATTGACCAAACTTACTAATTTTTGCTTAGATGTCTTGAGGTGGGGGAGAGGAATAGGGGGAGAAGCAAAGAAAGCTTTTTAGATATTCCTAATGTTTCATCCTAGAAGTTTTGTTGGGTTAAGACAGAACTCTACTCACTTTTTCTGCTTTAGCTCCATCACAGTCTCCTGCTTAGAGGTCTCCAGAAGTTTACTTTTTCACTTAAGTATATCCATCTAGACTTTTTGTCTCATTTCTTACTTTACTTTAATTTTTGTGCTGTACTTACGAGTATAACTTACCAAAATTTATTTGCAGTTGTCTATTTTTGGTATGTTTGAGTTGCATTATTTCTGTTGTAAAGATGCTACCAAGCAGTTCATGACTACTCTCAGTAGGAACTAAGTGAGCAGCTATCCCTAGAATTAATAGCATGTTCTTACTACATCCACTCTGACCTACTACATTAAGGATAGAAAGAAGCAGGACACTGACAAACAGGATATTTGAAAAGGTTTATTTGAAATAAAAAAGCCATCCACCAGATTATACCTTGCTGACTCTGTTCATGCATTATGTTGAATACTAGCAGTGTCTAATTTGTAAGGGCAGAAAATAGCTGCACTAAACCTTTTGGCTATTGTTCAAAAGAATGAACTGGGAATTTAGTAAAATATGCTCAATAACAATGAAAAATTCTAAAAACTAGCAGAATTTTGCAATAGGCCTTGATTATATTTTCTTAAAAAGGGGAAAAAATTTTTTTCACCTTGAAGAAAAGATCAACAAACAAAACTGAGAAATGAGGCATGGATAACCACTGCTTTATAAGCAACGTGTATGGGTTTTGCTACATTAGTACATTTAGGGTGACTGCTTTTTATTACAGAATGATCTACTTACACAGTTTTATTGTAATGTGGAAATGTTGTAATGTTGTGTGCGTGTTGCACGTAGATTTCCTCTGTTAGTATAGACTGGCTCAGTCTGGTGACCTTTTTCCAGTAAAAATGCAGCATCTGTTGTACATAAGTGTTTTCTGACTAGAATGGTGTCATGCACAAGCTGACCAGTCGTACTCCTGGTTTTCTCTGCATTGTCATTGATTAATTGTTGTGTTGATCGTAAGTGTGAAAGAAGCTTTATTATTACGTGCTGCTTGCATGACTGCACACAGCAGAAAGTCATTTTTCATTTACTCTGTGTTGCCATCAAACCATGCATCACTAAGATTTCATTTAATTTCATTTCTTTTTTCTTTTCTTTTTTTTGTTTTTTTTTGTTTGTTTGTTTTCTTTGTTTTTAAAGGCCCTGTGGAACTCTCCATGTTCTGAAGGCTTAGTTTACAAACCTATCAGCATCTCATTGGTTCCATCATTATTAAATTAAAAAGCAACATCTGGACACTCTGCACTTACGGATACAATTAAATACTGCTGTATATGAAATGAGCTGCAAGTTACCATTGCTGGCAAAATTCTACTCCTTAAGATAATATTTGTATTATGAACAGTCAAACATCACTTTTTTGGCAGAATCTTCAATATTAAGTGTATCTATGAATAAATTATTAGTAAGCTATGACAAAGTTATTATCTGAAATAAAAAATTATTCTTACCATTTTGTGCACTTAGTCATCCATTGGTGATTCACTGCAAGTAAGAAAATCCTTCAGTCATGCTTGTCTCTTGAGATTGAAAAAATATGTCTTCAAGATCTGGAAACCTGAGGAAACCATTATTTTTTAAAACTTGTATTTTTCCTTCTCCAGTAATAATACTATTGCACCGACTGTGAATACAGGGTCAAGACCTTTCAATATGTGGTCTATCTGAAAAATGTTCATAATGATGTACATAATTCTTACGTGGGATTTGAGAAACATTTCTGTAGGGTATTTGGTAAGCTTTT
Organism: Edolisoma coerulescens; assembly: GCA_013397115.1. Lineage (NCBI taxonomy): Eukaryota > Metazoa > Chordata > Aves > Passeriformes > Campephagidae > Edolisoma > Edolisoma coerulescens. The sequence goes on from VWZW01002032.1 coordinate 1,255,211, forward strand.
AGAAGGCCAGAATTTACCCAGCTTTATCCCAGGAAACAGAAGAGCTGATCCTAAAGACATACACTCTGATTTTTTAATCCATTTGAATCACAGCTTTACTCTACTCTCTGTCTAATTTTCCTGCAGCTTCTAAGAGACATTGCTGAGAGAGCACCAATGTGAGCAAAGTAAGCATTGGGCTTGCTGGCCATCATTGTGCTACTTGAGTGGATCCTAGTTGTTCAGAGGGGGTGGGTGGGAGGGTGGGGAAGGGTAATTCCAAGTTTAAGGCTTTATTAAGCAAGAAACCAGTGAAGTTCACCACTGTCAGTTGCTTCAGTGTAACCTTACCCAGAAATGACTTCATTCACCAGGATGTGCTCTACACCCACCCTTACCAGGTAAGATAAGAAGGTGCTTGTGCCAGCAGTATTCTTTAACCTTTTCTCTTAATATATTTTCTTACTAACAAGAAACAGGCTTGAATCTTTTTATTATGCCATTGCAGTCAGGCCTCATAGTACATAATATGAACAATTACTCAACTGAAGCAACAGTTTAGCACATGTAGCTTTGATTTTAAACAGAGGAGGACATACTGCATTCATTCAAAAATAACATTTTACCAGTTATTCTTAAATGGAGCAGAACTGAAAATAAAAATATTCAGCTAAATATTCATGCCATTCTTTAAAGTGAATGAACCTTCTTCATAGGGGATGTTGCACTGTGTTGTCTGATTCTGTACCACTTAACATGATGTTACTGTTTCTCAGTCTTACATTGTCTTTTCTTTGATCCTTACAGTCATCCTTCGGCATCCTCTCTTGCCCTTTTGGTCAGGCTGCCTGGAATTTCTTACTCTATTTGTTGGAAGTATCCTGTAAAAGCAATTAAGCAGCAAATGCATAATCTGAAGGAACAACAGAAGCAAGCATGTGCATATTATCCTTTTGAACTTCACCTTCCTTGTTGAACTTCACCTCTTACCACTCTTCCTTCTTTCCTTGGACAAAAATCCTTTTTGTAATCTTTAATAAGCATAGAAATTCCTACCTCTTGCTTCTGTCTGTCATGCTTTCTTTTTTCATCACTGTCTTTGTTATGGTAATATTTTCAGTCTTGGTCAGATACTGCTTTTTGGAAGAGGATGGAGAGAACATTTTTCATTGTTATTTTTTGGCACAAAAATCTGTATTTCACTTAAAGAAATATACATGGATAGTGGAGAGGGTAGTGAAAAATTGTGTAAGTTAATGAAAGAAGAAGAGTGGAATTAAAAAAAATGTTTTCTGGATTCCAATGAAAAGGAAATAAGTTTCACTTTCTAAATGAAGAAACTTTTTGCCCATTCCTCCACAGTCTGTGAAAGAATAATTTAAAATACTCAAAGAGCTAGTTTATTTCTATATCTGTCACATCATAGAGTTGTTACAAGCAGCCGTTTTTTCAGTGCAAAACTGAACCCAGACCTTTAGCTTTCGGGGTAGAGTGTAAGAGTTGGGTTTTTAACTTTCCCATGAAATTACCCATAATTTCCAGTACTCTTTTTTGGTAATTTCTTTGGTTTATTTTCATTTTTCTATAACTTTACAAAATAGTAAGAACCAATAAAAAATTACTCAGGTTTGGTATTTTGCTCACATAGCATTTGAATGATCTGGAAAAAATCATGATCGACAAGTACTATTCAGACTTCAAGGATACACAATCAGTACTTTGTGTGCATAGGCAAGAACTTAATGCTAGTTTAATTAAAGTCTTAACAGTCTGATTAAAGATTTTTTTTAAATTATTATTGCAAGAGAGAGTGATACTAGGATATCTAGTTCGAACAGTCAAAAATTAAATATATGTAATGTTCCTAGTACCTATCTCTTTCTTTGATTTATTTTTTTGCTTACTCTTGCACAGCCTCTTGTGATCTGAAGGTCAGTGGCTTCTGGTCAGTTGTGGGAGCATTACAGTAAATCTGCTATCACAACTGCTTGTAGGAGTCTGATAGTAACATTCATTTCTTTCTCCTCATTCTGGAATCCAGTTGGGATCTCTCTTATATGTTTGTTAACGTGTTGTACACCTTGCTCTTACCATTGATTTCAAGTTTATGTGACAGCTCTGTTAGCCTTATGACTGGTTTTACCACACTCCAAGAATTTCTTTCCTTTGATGGTGAGTAACTTTGTAGCCATGGAGCCTCTGGTGTCATCCAATGCCTGTAATTAGTTGGACTGCTTGCTATTGGAAGATCATTCACAGAGTAAGTGCTTGTTACTGGTATCTGTAAGATACAAACATCTATCTGGCAAAGCCACCCCTGCCATCCTGCCCACCACTAAAACTGTGCCAAATAAATCCTATAAAGGCTGTTACAGCACATACCTGTAAAAAAACGGAATGGCTGGTGCAAAAAGGGTAATGGTAACCTGGTCATATGTTAACTGCCCTTTAGAGCTTAAGTAAATTATCTTGTAAATATCCAGAAATAAAGTATTCTGTAAATATCCAAGTAAGCCAGGCAACAACAAATCTTGGTGCCTATGTTGTTAGCTGGATCCAAAGGCTGAGTCTTGTTCCAAGCAATGCTGACACCGTGTTAACGGAGATACAATGCTAAAACAGTATTGGCAAAATACTTTGTTCTCATTCTGAGCATCGGCACTTAACAGGTGCAGAGGTTTGCTGTTTTAACTAGCACATGGTGTTTGTCTTCATTTGATGCTTTGCAAGTGGTACCAGATAACCTGAGTTTGCTTTCTGAGCTTTCCTCCAGGGACCCGTGAATGTGCGAGTGCAAGGCTGTTTCGTACAGCACAGGAGGGGGAAAAGAGTGAATGGACTTAAAAGTAACAAAGGTGCAAAAACGTTACAGCTAGAGGAAATATTCTCTTGTAAATGTTGAAAGGCTGAGAAGGAACAAGGGATTTTAACAGTTATGAGCAGTCAGAAAGGCAGACAAATCTCAGAAAACCTGGGATAGTATAGAGAGGCAGAAAGGTTACATCCTACTTGAATTGAAGGCAGATAATTTTTCAGTCAGTGTCTTATTTTTGGTATTTTTAAAATATATCTTCTGAAGCAATTTCAGTATGAAAACACACAGAACAGTGTGAATACTGGCATAGGAATTATTCTGCTGTAACTCAATATGCATTTGGGGCAATAAATAATTCCTTTAGCTTACCATGTTTATAAAAGGCATTTAAAATAATTTGTAACTTGATCATTAAGACTTTTTGTGGGCATAGGTACTGTGTGCATAGTGAAAAGGCTGGAAATTTTGTTGTTGTTTAGTAGCTAGGAGATCAGTGGCTTACCTTTTGAAACTGAGTTTACCCAGTTTTAACCAGTGGTTTTTAGGTATATTTACACTATTTGGTCACTTCACTTGTTTAAACTGCTCAGTATGCTTTAGACTTTTAGGTAAGTGTTAAAACTTAGGAGGATAAAGCCAGTATATATGTTTTGCTAATGAAACAGAAAGTGCCCTTTTTATCCCTGACCTATTACTATTTCTTGCTCAATAGAAGTGCAGTGAGAACTATATCCAGGCTGTGTACTCGGCCTTCATTTCAAAACAGTGCTCTCTTAGTATTCATTTATTCATCTTCAGTAATAGAGGCTTCTATTTCTTAAGAGTCAACAGAATATTAACACTAATGATAAAACAGCAAGAAGGAGGATGAAGGGAAAGGATTATAAATGAGATTTGGGAAATAGTAATATGTTTCTTTTGTATTGTACAAAAAGGCATTAAATTTAAAGCGGAATCTACTGGATACCAGCAGTAAAAGGAAAAAAAATTCTGTTTGGTTGCTAGCAAATGCATTCCAAAAAAAACCTTGCAAAGATACATTTTTGTGTGTGCATGTATTAAATCATGCTGGAGTTGAAAGTGCATGAATTAGATACCATATTACAACTTTATATTCAGTACCAGCTTCATTACTTTCACGGAGAATTTAATTCATCTGAAAACACCAAGGAAAAGCTTGGTGGTGCTGTTAATGATAAGCTTAATGATGAAATTAAGTGGTAGCTTTGTATTTGATACTAAAATAGAGGGGCTTGATCTATATTGTGTAATGGTGCGTGCATACTGTCGAATATTTGGAGAGAAATACCACCACCTGCACTGACATATTACGTTTTAAGCAAAGAATGAGGAAAGCACAACTGCATGAGAGGAACAGGTGATGGAGGCAGTAGGATCTTCAGATCTCAAACATATAAAACAATTGTAAGTGCACACATCAAATACATGAGCTTCCCAATGTGCCAGTATTAAAAAGCGTCTGCGTGTATATAGCTTTGTGTACTTGTGTACATGTATTATTTCATTTTCCAGTCTGTGAAATGATTCAGGAGAAAAGGTTAATGCGAGACAAATCTACTACAGGAGTCCTGTTGTGTTATGAATAAATTCTGCCAAGAGAACCCCTAAGAAATCGCCAAATTTCAGATGTTACAGAAACAAAGACAATATGAAAAAAAGAAAAGTTTCACTGGTTAGAGGTAAAATTTGCAAATGGACCAGTTTCAATGAAGTCAACTTTTGAGATTCTGTATGTTTTGCAACTATCCAGGTAGCCCGAAAAAAACTCAAGTAATTGCAGAACATGAACAAAAATCGTGAGACAAATGACGAACGTTGGCTTTTCAGACATTTTCATACATCTGCTCATACTCTCACCATCACAAGTTTCTTTGAAGTCTTTTGGAACTGTCCCCTGACACTGGTTCATATATGGCAAAATAAATGCAGGGATTTTTAATCATTCTGATGACTGGACAGAAGTGAGTCCATTTTTTTCTGTGTGAGAAGCTTGCTGAATTGCAAATCTAAATATAAAATGAGCTGAAGCCACAGGTAATGTTACTTATGGGACTCTTTGGAAATGATGAGAGCATTTCAATGAACTCAAGGCAGGGGTAAGAGGTTGTGTCATTTGTGCTTTCTTGGTTTGAATTGGGATCTGGAAGTGAGTGTCTTACTGTGCTTCAGGAGATGCTCCAGTGTGGGCTCCCCATGGGCTGCAGTTCTTCTAGGGCATATCCATCTGCTCCAGTCCAGTTCTCTCCAGAGGTCACAGTGTGGATATCTTCTTCAGTGCCTGGAGCACCTTCTCAGCCTTTTTTCCCTTCACTTCTCTGCATCCTGATGTTTATTCTTGCTCTTCAATATGTTCTCACAGAGGTGCCACCAGCACCACAGTGATGCTCACTGTGCCCTGTGTGTGGGTCCATTGTGGAGCTGCCTGGCAGCATTTGTGTCTGGCACACGGCAGCCCCTGATCTTTTCCCAGAGAGGTCACCCTGCAGCCCTCCTGCTGCCAGCACCTTGCCACATAAACTCATGGAAAAGCAAACAACAGCAAAGCATAACCCCACAGCTGTCCTGAATGGGATGAACATTAATAATCTTAAAATAGTTTTTCGCGTTAGGAAAAGGCTTCCAGAGTTACAGATCTGTTAACATGTGAGAGATGAGTATTATAAAGTGGTTGATTGGAGGTGTGAGTTTAGGTGCAAAACAAATTCAGAAACTAGTGGAACAACATCTGTTCGAAAATACCCGGATGCACTGAGACTGGTGGTGTTGGTGATGACTGCTGTGCGTACATCCATTGACTTCCACTGGTGCCCTAGGCCAAGAGACCTCTTTTTTCGCTATGGAAGCTGGGCATTGCATCCTTTAAGGAGGAAGGGAAGAAATTAGTTCGTTGATTCCATTCCAAAACACCAGGTTTTTCTGTTTTCCTTTCTCTTGTTTCCATGTGTGCAAATTTCTCTTGCTGTTGGAAATATTTGCAAACTCTGTTAGTGGTGGGACTTTTGTTCTGGCTCATTATTTTCCCCTGCTGTTGCTCCTTTGCTCATTTCCTTTTATCCTGCTGTATTGTTTTTATTCTCTCTCCACATTACAGTCCCATTTGGCTCATCCTCTCCTTTCTTTTCTATAAAACATGATTTTTATCACCCGTAAAGCATGCTTCTAAAACTTCAACAATACTAAAAACCGGAAAGACACACTTTTTCTTTTAAATTCTGTTTTGCCTCAGTCTTTTTCTTATTTTTAGGCAGAAGGAAAGATAAAAAAATACATTTAAAGCAAAATTACCCATACAGAATAATTCTCAGGGACTAGGAAGTGATACCTTTTTTGTAATTCTGAATCCTAGCTACTATGTTCAAAATCTTTGAAAAGAAAATAATACCATTTTCAATTCTGTAGAGGTTAAGGTAATTTTATTTATCTTTTTAAGTGTCTAGTGAATGATATTGGTTTATTCTATCTTGTACCAAGAAAGAAATTCCTGTAGAACTTGTTTACCCACCATTTGGTTTTCTTGAACTATTTGTAAAGTACTCTGAAAGGAATATCAAGAAAGTCATACTGTGTGCTGTCAATTTGGGCTGCATAGAGAGCAACCATTTTCAGCTGACCATGCAGATGTACAAATTAATTAAAATGCTTTTAGATTATTTTTGGGATCTACAGAAAATTTTTAAGACTGCCAGAAGGCTTCTTTTACATTAGTACCCATAATGTATTGAATTTTCAGCAGGTCATGCCACTGTTCTGTCTAAACACAGAATGTTTTCTTCATGTTTGTCATGTCACACGTTTGTGGAAGGTCCTAGTGATGTCTTAGGTTTTAACTTTTGTATTTTTCAAATCCTGTACTGCCTAGTGTGTAACTCTGAAGTTTCCTGTGGCCTGTTAGCTGCTGTTCTCTTATGCTGGTTTGCTGTTCAAGGACACCAGGCCCCAAAATGTGTAACCCAAAACCCCAAAGTGGGGGAGAAAACTTGGGGTAATTACATCATAAACTGAGGTTATAATTGAGAATTAACCCTCATATGCAAATGAACCAAACTTATAAAAGTGTGAAGAACCTGTGACCCAGTGTCCATCTTGGGTGGAGCCTTTTGACTGCCCAGGGTGTACCTTTGAAGGCCCTTCAAATAAATACCTCCTTTTATTCTCTTATTCTTGTCTGCTCTCTTGTTTTTAGGTGGCCACCTCAGGGCATCAGTAGGACAGTAAACTGGAGGATGCAAAGAGAGCACTAATGTGAGATATTCCTCTTTCATATTGCTAACCTGGACTTTAGAACAGATCTCACAGTTCTTGTTGCACAATACCCATACAATTCTTGCAGCTCTTTAAAACTCTGGGTGAGTTTCTTAATGTTATAGTAAAGATAGGCAAATTTAATATCTTTACAACATTGGGCAGCTTTCCTTCCAAAGACACTCATTTCTGCCTTGTTTCTATCCTGCATTGTTCCATCTGTTGCTCCTCTTGCCCTTTGGTTGTAAATAGTGAATATAATGTGCTCCTTTACTTCTGATAAAATTAATTAATCTATGATTAGTACCAGTATTTCTGCATAAGCATAAAAAAACATGTTCAAAGACTTGGGGCCATGTGTTCATAAAATATTCATCTTGTTCGTGTATTAATTTGAGCAGATTATTGCAAGGCCAAATAAAAATCTCATTAAATGCACCTGGCAAATCACCACTCAAGATTTTGCATGGCAAGATTTCACCTCCTTTTTACAGGAGCCCTTTCAAAGGCCACGTTATAGAACTGTCCTGTTGTCTAGGTCATTCTTGCCTAAGGGAAGCCTGCTGCTGCTTCAGACTTTCTTAGCCATCAGACTGAGAAAACTACAGAAATATTTACAGTGTACAGCTCAATACCTGTAGCCAGAGGAAGCTGTGTTTTGATTGAAGGACAAGGAAATGTGAGCAGCTTGACTCAACTTCCATGTTCAATTTGGGATGCCAAAACACTATATTGAACTACCCTGAGGCTTTAGGGTGAGTCTTTCAAAATCTCTTCTGTGCATTCTCTTAGTTATTGGGGTTTCTTTTGCACACAGTAAGTTTTTTTTCTTTTTGCTAAAAGCATTGCCAACACTCATTAAATATAACCCCAACAGTAATGTGAAATATTATTCTCTAACCCCTATTTGCATAAATTTGTTCCACTCTGTGTGTGTGTAAGAGTTGATGTTGATATTTCAAATAAATAGCAGGGAAACCTCCCACAGTGCATGACATTTTTTCCCTCTTACACTTCTCCCAAGTCTAAAGTCTAGGTCAGTTCTCACAGGTTAACAAATGCATTGTTTCTGAAAACGATCTGCTGCCTACAGGAAACTATTTTCTTTTGGAAGGTGCAAGCGGAGGAGGCATTGGGAAGGGGATAAGGGTTGAAGACTCTACAATATATTAAATGAAGTGTTCAGTTTTTTGGTTATATTTTTATTCTATCTTTCTTTGAAATGTTCTCTGGAAACTTCCAGTGCTTTCACTTCCTAGTCTTGTAAGCTTGCCCATTACAGTTCTCTAATTCCCTAGTCTCTGTTCCTCCCTGTATCTCTACTTTTTTTTTCTTTCTTTAGTTCCTTTAGCTCTGAAACTTTTTCTTTGTCAGCACTTTGGTTTCCATGCTACTCCTGTGCTCATTTGTGAACAGTCATCACCCCATCTGCAGTTCTCATTCTTGCTCAGCATCTTTCCTTGAAATATGTCTTTTTTATTTTCTTTGGAGTCATATTGATAGTGCAGAACCAATAACTTCAAGTCTTGAAGTGCAGGTTTATATGGAGGTACCAGTGAAGCCAAGAGGGAAAACTTCTCAGTGTAGAATAAAAATTTCCAATTGGAAAAAGTTACTGCGTAATCTTTGCGAACATTTTTTGCCTTACTCAGCATCTCTATCAGTTATTGTAAAATAGGTTGTATGCCCATGTTAAGAAAATAAGTTACGTCAAAGATTGTCACAAAATCCTTTTTTTTTTTTTTTCCCCCGTGTATTCTCCAAGCTCTTGGTTAGTGCTGAGTTACTGCATCAGATGTGGATTTCCAAAATGCATATTGAATTAGCACATCAGCATTACTGATACAAGTAAGCTTTGACTGGTGCACAGGCGCTCCAGAAAGAATAATGAGGATATTTAAATATTCTGACACTTTCTCCTACTGTTTGCTGTTGTTTTCACCTGCTGTGACTTTAAAAGCCAGTAACTGACTACAGAATCAACATCTGTGGCAAGCTTTGGCTGTAGTTGACAACTGGAGGACCCACATGACGGACTCTGCACTTTAATCATAATTTTTACAACAGGTGTTTCTGTGTCTAGATCAGTGTTGCTTTGGTCCTTGCACTATGGGGAAAAAGCTCTGCCAGTTAGGCCTAGTTTTGATAACTGCAGAGCTGTCATAGAAGTGCAGTGAACCTTGGAAGTGCAGGAGCTCTTTGCCTAATTGTACCACCTCCTTGCATAATAATTTCTATTATTTTGCATTACTTTAGTCAGAATTAAAATAACCAAGAAAACCCACCTGTAATATTTCTTTTAAAATGTTCCTTTAAAATTATTTTGCTGAGGTCTGTAGGGATATGTAAAGTTTTGGGACAGAGAATATTTAATCCACAAGGCAGTTCAGATTCTCATCCTTAGATTCGAAGTAATTCCTGGACTGGTTAGAAAAAAGCCACAGGGGAGCCAGAATGTGTCTCTAGCTTGCTTTATTTAATCACCGATTAGATAATTGCTATTTTTCCATTTAAAAAGTGGCACACAAGCATTGGACATGCCATAATACACAAAAGCTACCTTCTCATTGTAAGTGCTTTGAATACAATGGCACCTTTCCAACGTAGTTGGTCGTATGATACATGATTATACGAAGCGGTGTGGTGGTGTTGACACCCTCTTAATATCAATTTGCAGAGGCAGGAAATGGCCAGCAGCAGCTCTGGCTTTCACAGGTTTCACTAATAGCCATGCTTTAAAACTTTTTTTTTCCTTTTTGTTGTCTAAATTATTTATGAGGCCTTAGGTTAGGCAAAGTTGGCAAACCAATTTATGATTGTACGTGACTACGCTACCTTCGCAAGGACTACAATTTCATCTCTAGCCATAAATGGAAACAAAATCCGAATCGCAGCATAGAGTGTCAAAGGATCTCTAAGGCCAATATAAAGTAAGATATCCAAAGGGCTAGAGCTTTTTTCGGGGTCTGTTTTAGTAACTTTATATTTTAAAAAGGGTAAAGTTGCTTGCTGCAATAAGTATTAACTTTGATAACTCAACATGTCACTAGAGTTTCCTTGTTTCAGAATAACAGTTAGTTTTAGCAGTGGTATACACCAGTAGGCTCTAAGGTGGCACTAATGAATATTTAAGGTCTAAGGCCTTCTTTTAGCAAACTATAAACTACCATCTTGACCAGTATCTTTGTTGGTGAGCTAGGTCAGATCAGTACCCAGATCCTTATCTGCACTGAAGATTTTGCAGATACGTAGAACTTATTAGGAGATGCCTTTATATACTAAATTTTGTTGCACATCAACCCAAATACAAAACTGATTTTAAGTACCAGCTGTAGTAGACATCCTCCAAAAATCTTAATGTTGATTGTGGATTTGTATCAAGATAACTATTGGAATTTTAAGTATCTTTGTAATGTAAGTGACCCAAGCACAACTTTGTATAAAAATATGAGGAGCTGGTAGGTTGAAGAGGAAATAATAAAAATGTATAGGTCTGGAGGATGAGATTTGAGATTTGGTGTTGCTTTTTTTTTTTCTTTATTGGGATCTAAAATTAAATATGTTGTTCATTTATTTGTGTGAACATAAATAGAATAATATGTTGTGGGGGTTTTTTTGTACAGTTCCTGTGAACACATATGGCAAGATGGAAGTAAAAGCTATTTATGAGTTTCAAGAAACAGGGAGGACAACAATTGCTTGTTTGTTCCTTTGTTTGGCTCTCCAAATTCAAAAATTATATAAAATTTATGCCTTTCTCTGGCTTTGTATGGCTTTTATACCTTGTTAAATTAGGTTCTGGTCAGACGGCATTTTGTAATGAACCTGTGCGTTATGTGGAGGGACACAGTGAGGGTATTCAGCTCTCTGTCACTTCTGAGGCTGAGAGGAGTGAATATTCTGTCACCTTTTCTCAGCTGTCACACTGAACCCTGGGATCCTGGTCTGTGCAAAATGAGAGCACTCCACCAGGGAGTTCTCCTCCATCATAAGCCATGTGCGTTGCACTGCCTTTTGCATGGGCACGATCAGTTCTTTTGTATATTTTCTTTTGCTGTGAAAGTTTCTGAAACGATACTGGAGTATGTAGCTCTCTTTGTTTAAAAACATTTTTTTTTTTTTTAAATGATGCTTACTTCATTTAGTCTATTACTTGAGCAAGTGTGATTCATAGTTAATCCTTACTTGCATATGCTATTGCAAACACTAATTAATCCTATTTGCAGAGACAAATTATGATTAATGCATATCCTTAAAATTTATACCTAATTACACAGAATATAATCTCTAAATTTGTATAAATAGAACTTAACATTTTGAACATTGTAGATAATAAGCAATTTTCTGAACTTACATTTGCATGTGCTAATTAACGGCTGCTTCATTGTATTTACATTTGCAAACAGTTTTTTTCTAATTGCTCAACTTAGTGCTCTGTGAACAGAGAAAGATAACATAAACATTTCACACCTGATTTTGTATCTAGGTTCATCTTTTGACAAATTAAAATAACGGCATTTTATTTAACAATTACTATTGATTTGATTGAATTTGCCTGTACTTAAAAAGGAGAGAAATTCTGAATTTTTTCCTTTTACTACATTGATGAATTTTATTCTTGGAAGGCTAAACCCTTATGTAGTAATAAACTTGATCCTGGCATACTAAAAATGTGTGGGTCCGTATGCAGTATAACAAATGTCTTGTGATAACAGTAATAATAAATATCGTAGAATTTTTTTTTTATATGTAGACTTTTTGTCCATTCTTATATACAAGATTTTGAGATCTGAACAACCTAAAATTCTGAAGGAAAATTCCTCAGAAGCCCTAACTTTTGGTTCTGTTTCCAGAGGCAGATTAAAAAGTACATATACACATTGTGATGAAATGGGTAATTTGTACAATGTGGTAGTTAAAGCAAAGTATTAATTTTCAACTATGATATGCTGAAAATAAAAGTTAGCAGATCTTATTTTTGCAGCTGGTCTATTACAAACTACCTCTTTATAAACTAAAGTAAAACCCATAGCTGAAACCGAGTCATTATCTTGTATTTAAATCCATTCACTGCTTTCAAGGAATTTTAACTTTTTGGTTTCCTACCATGAGTCAAAAAATGTTTTTTTATAAACATTTACTAACAGTAGGTAAAAAATACTTACAATTCAACCATCTCATAAAATCATAGCTATTAACAGTAATTGGTGATCATATTCTGCTTAGTGAAATATTTGTTGTTTTGTTTATTGGATATGCCTGCTATAGTATGAATAAATAAACCTGAAATAATTATGATTGGTAAAGACTTGTAAATACATTTGATCTCAGACATTTTATCATTTTGGTTATTATATTTTCTACACTACTGGTGTGAGTTTCTAGTTTAAATAAATGGAGGATTCCAGAGCAGGTCTTGACATTGCTGCCAGTGTTAACAGTGGGCTTCATAATGTGACACATAATGCAGGTCAGAGATGTAGCTTGTTTTTTACCTCTGGTCACGTAATTCAGTGGTGTGATAGTGGGTAAATTATCTGTATTCAATATGTGGAAAGCTGCAGTACAGTTGGATGAACAGTTACATTTATAAAAACTCCCTGAAATAGCTCAGTAAGCCTAACTCAGAGGTTATTCAAATAAGCTGGTGATAGCTTTAGTTAGACTGTCCAGTTTCATTTCTCCTTGGACCATTTTTCTGTCTGTCAGTCATGAATTTCACCTTTTGGGCTTGTAATTACACTTGGTAGTATTTTAAGAATTACCAACTTTATTATCATTTTTTTTTCAGGTTATAGTGTGTCTAACACATTCTTCTGAATCAAAAATGGACATGAGTTTTAAGGAACAGTTTTGTCGTGTTTTTCGTGAATATTGTAACTCTTTTCATGGCTGTGCTTTCTGACCTGCTTCCATTGGAGGGTGATTCATTACATGTCAAACAAATTGGGCAGAAAAAAAAAAATTGAATGGAGAACAAAAGCTCTTTTACTTCCTGAGGCTTACCTAGCACTTGAAGGTCTGATTTCTTAGTAGTGCTTGATCCATCTGTGACTGTTGAGACACTAACACACTTTTTAATGCACCTTATTTTTTTGAAAAATTGTGATTCAATGTGGGTTTTTTTGGCCAGAAAAAGACCAAAATTCTGTATTCAACAACAAAGCATCATTAGGATCAAAAGTAGAAAGACAAGGTTCTCTCAAATGTTTTAATCAAATGATTGTTTTCTGTTTTCATTTATTTCAGAAAACTTGAACCTAATCCTCTTCATGCAAGTTTTCACTGCTAGTTGCATCTATTTAACCTTCCACAGACTGTTGCTTCCCTTCTGTTAAATTCTGAAATCAGGCTCTTTGCTCTTAACCTCCTATTAATTTTCCAGGTCTACAAAAAGCACTTTAATTCAAATTCACATGGTGTGACACTGCTGTGTCACTGAAATTTCTGCAGTTTTCTGTGTGCTTGCCTGCCTCACATTACATGTGTAATTTCCTCAAAGTTTTAGCTTTAAAAGAGACAGATCTTACTCACAAGTACAAGTCTGATTTTTACGTTCTGACAGTTGTTACTCTAGAATTTGTCTACTTTTGTCTGTTGAAAGATTTTTTGGACAAAAGTCTTCAAAATCAAAACGCATTGTATTATAAATAGAACTACCTTCCCTTCGCTGGGATTCAATTTAGATAATTTACGGTTATTCAGTAGGTCCCTGTTTCGCAATTATGTTTAAACCTTAAACTGCATCATTTTTGTATTGTTGTTCTTAAAGTAATGTCACTATTGAACTTCAAGAGCTGTCCACAAGTTGTGATCCAGTGGTAATTTATGTCATAATGTTTGCCAGGGACTTGCAAGAGCTGGAAATAATCTTTACTAAGGCAATTTGAGTCTCCACATGCGTCCTCATTTAGGTATTCACTTATGCTGTCATAATTACTTAAATGTCATGTTTAAACGTTTCGTCTTTTTCAATGCCTTAAGAAAGCAGAGTGATTACAATGGCAACACCAGTTATCTGCAGGGAGGGATTGCTGCCTTGTGTATATATGTATATGCACACAAGTGGGTCAGAAATTTAGCAGCAAGAACCCCAAAATAATCCTTTTTGTCAGCTGGGTGTTGGTAAAGTTTCCTGAGATTGCTGCAGTGTTTTGTAGGCTTCATTTCAAGACTGGAAATTAATAATTTGTGAAAGTCCAAAGGAAGTAGAAGGAGATGAGCAAAAGACAAGAAACCATCTCTTGTTCAGAGAATTTGCTGGAATCTGAATAGCTTAAGGAAAACCATACTAGAAACTGATTGACATGGACCTCTAAGCTTGGAGTTTCTGCAAAAACTGTTCATGTATCTGTTCTTTTGCAGCTTTAGTGTTGCATATAAACAGTAGTGAAGTTGAGACAATTAAAGCTAAGTGGGAAAGAGAAAAATGCCAATAATTCTTTATTAATAGGAACCTGGGAAGCAAAAAATATTTATTAGCAAAAGCAGTGTTCAGTGATACAGGTCTGAGGTTACCTGAGAAGGATCACTCTGGGATTCAGTTCCATCACAGAGTGGGCTTCTGTCTTCCTGCTGCCCCTTTCAGTCATGCTGAGCTGCTCACTTACATTATGAAGTGTGAATCACTTGTGTGTATCACTTCAAAAAGTGAACGGTTTTCTACTGGCTGTCTCAGTTTGAGAGCTGTTTAAAGCCAGGTCTGGCAGCTTAAAGGGCAATATCATGAAATTGGGAAGAGTAAGTGATTATAAGGAAGCCTAACTCCTCCCTGAAGATGTGATTCACTCCACCTAAACCTGTTCGTGACAGTTTGCCACTGAATTTGCAGTAGTTCTCCCCAGACAACCTGGAGAGCCAGTTCAGGAAGGCATTCACTTCTCTATCAGGTTTGGTGCCACTGACTGAGGTCCTGCCCAGGCTCCCTGGGGTGTGAGACCAGCCAGTGCTTTTAAGACAAGAGCAGCAGGAGGCCCAACAATACCATTGTTGAAGGCCTCAGCTGGCTGGTGTAGCACTTAAGGTTTCCTTTTTCCCTATAGTGGATAGTGATTTTCAGGTGTTTGGGTGGTCCCTTGTCTTGGAGAGGTTGCCACAAGAGTAACCTGTGATGCAATTGCTGCTGCTTGTGTTGGACTGGGTAGGGCTGCAGGACAAGACTATGGAGTCCAAACTTTGACTGAGTTCTTGTGCTCTGGAGGAGTAATATCTCACTGGTGTAAAGAACTGAACTAAAAGTTAACCTGATACTCTGTTGATCCAACAGGTTTTTAAATGTGGGGTCAGAGAAGTCATGACTTTGGCTTGAGAATTCACAGGGATAAGTGGAAATCAGTGTAGAGTTTAAATGGTGTGGAAATAGCTGGAGTTCAAGCCATAGCAAGAGTATGGGCATGCTCAGGCTCGTGCCTGGGGTATAGACTCTTGCCAGGCTTTGTAAATGTCTTAAATTGTGAGTAATCAATCTCAAACTTCCACATAATGCCATAAGTTGATGGACTTGCTTTTTTGAATAAATGGAAGGGAAAGTACTAATTTTGTTAACTGTGTTTTCAATTGGGTCATTAAAAGTAGTTCAGTTACCATATGTACCATAGTGCTGAAACCCTGAAGCTATTGAAAGGGAAGCCTGAAAGATGTAGTTTTATGTTTGCTAGGAAAACTCGATGCTATTAACGTAGGGCTGGTGAGAGATAAATATCTGTTCATCAATATTTCATCTAGACAAATTTATCATAATGTTTTCAGAAGCACCCATCCTTAAATATATTCCCCAAACTCAACTGAAGTGTCTTTGTGCTCTATCCTTAATCTAGCATCCTGCAACCCCTGGAGTATAGGAGTGAGAAGATGTTTACATAGTATATTAGCTCCAAATGCTGATTTCTTTATTTTTTTGACAGCTGTTCAGTCAACTGCTACTAGATCTTCTGGGACAAGATGAATATTTTTCTTCTAGGCTGGAGGAAAGAAGGAAGAGAAGCAATCACTGATAACGTAGTTCTGCACTACTTAGGGCACTCCAATAGCAAGGTGCTAGCTGGAGTGGTTTCATCTTTCTGTGTAGCATTGGATTTGGTCATCACGGAGCCACCGTGCCAGTCAGTGGGCATGGTCAGAGGGCTCCATCTGCAGCAGCTTGTCCTGCAGCATCCTGATCTTTAAAGTTGGCATAAATGAGTGGAGAGATGTAAGAACCCACTGACTTCCCTTCCAATGCAGCTTGCCCATGCAGCAGCAGGTTGGTTATGCCAAAATACAGCACCTTGTAGTTGTGAGAGGGAAAACTAAGAGCGAAACAAGCTGGCACTCTGCTTCCCCCACTGTCTGTGGGGTGCAAGTGTCAGTGGTAGCACACACAGGTGCTTCTTGATGATGCCGTCTCTTATGGGCAGCTGCTGAAGGTATGGGATAGTGACACATTTACCACTCAAACCAATTCATAGCATTTGAAAAAAATACAGTGGTAGTTCTAGGTAATTAGGTACTTGTTGACGATAAAATGCTTTAATGTCTTTCACACCTCTGAAGGGAGTGATGAATTGATAATATATATATATAGGTATTATTTTTTTGTTTTGTTTTCATTGGTATCTTATGCTGTAAATTTAACTGTAATGTCAGTCAGTGTTTTAAGGATTGTTCTGGAATTTCTGTTTTACCTTTTCATACCTGCGCTTTTTTTTTTTTTTTTTTATCACAGCCTGATTTAGCAGTGAGGCTCTTGAATTTAATTGTCAGAAAACCTGTATTCTGACCTCATACTTCCACTGAGGTCCTATATGATCTCACCTTGGTCATTTTTCCTTTCTCTGCCTTGGTTTCCTTATTTGCCATTTGTTGAACTGCTTTGAATTCTCTGAATGTCCAGGATTACTCTTTATTAGGAAAAGGTACCAGCTTTTTTTGTTGGTATTTGTATAAAATATTTGTATTTGCCTTACTGCAGTCCTGCCAGTTTAGTAGACATAACAAGTATGATGGCTTTGTGTCAGCATTTCAAAGTAAAAATGATTGTTCATGATGCAAAATTTATTCAGCATGTTATTAACAGTTAAAACAGGCAATTTTAAAACCCTTTTCTGGCTTTACCTAACTTGAAAAGTAGTGCAGTGAGATTCGTAGTGAATCATAAGTTTTCAACAATCCAGGAATGGAAAGATCAAGATTATTCTTTTTTTTTTTTCCTTCTGTTTTAACTGGAATGCATGCCAGAGACTCACATGCTTGAATCCAAGAAGTTTCTGGTGGGTGATTTTTCTGCCATTTATTTGTTTGTTTTTCAGGGGCAGAGGGGCTACAATATGGATACTTTGCAATATAGTTTGTTATTTACTGCCTCAGAGGTAAAATACTTATTTTTTAATACATCTGTAGGATTTCAATCTGAAAATACATTCTATTAATACTGATTTCTAAGACATAATTCATCTGTTATTACAGAAAAATGACAGAAGGTTTCTAAAAATGGAACTTAGTCTGGTGAAGATTATTGCCTGTGTGGGTTTGGATGCTTAATTTTGAAACTTTTGATTACTAAATAAGGTTTTTCATTGCAAAACAAACAAACAAACAAAAATTCCCTGCAAATTTTTCTCCTTTAGGTGCATGTGCAGAAATAACTTTTGCACTCTTGCCCCAAAAGCTCCCTTATTATCTGTGACACTCATCCCTTGATTTAGCACGAATCACAGTTAAGGTACCTGTGAAGGATTCTACAATGGTGTATAGAAGAGTTGCATCTTTGTGTGTGGTGTTATTTTATTGAAGGTGTATGGGAGCATGACATGGGGCCAGAATGCAGCTTGTTCTGCTTTACTGTGCCATGATGGGATTAACTTCTACTGTCGTCAATTCTCGTTTGATTAATGAATCACAAAATACGGGCCAGCTGGACAGCAGCCTGTCCCATGAGCCCTGTGATGTTCCCAAATCCATCATTCTTGATGTGTCTCGTTGCCCCTGTAGGCTGCCATAGCCTACCATTCCACAGCAAGGTTCAGCTTCTAAATTATCACACTTCAGCTGAAAAAGTGAAATACAACTCAAAAATTCAGATTTTCTTGTAATCAGTGAGTCCTACTGTCCTTTGCTATGGATGATCAGTCAGTTGACTTGCAATTTTATATTCTGCTCTTCCAATTGATTTAATGTAAGGATGTGCCATTTTCTTTCGATAGGATTGAAATTAATTAATTATGTTAATTAAATACTTTCTGATTGCAGATAGACATGTTCTTGGGTTACTTTGTATGGATTTCAGAGCAAGTTCAATTTTGCAAGCCATTCTGTGGTGCTATTTTGGGTTTCTTTTTTTCCCTTTTGAAGTGTAGAAGAAATTGTTTGGTGTCTCCAAGCACACCCAACTCAGACTGCACCTTCCTTGACTAGTGTGTGAATATCATTACTTCAGTAAAATGCAAGCACTGTAAATCCTAATTCCTGCACTTATGTCTTACTGCCCACAGGCTTTCAAGGAGACATTTTATTGAGAGAACTGTAGACGATTTGGTCCCAAGGAAAATATGGTCTATTATGGCAAACAAAGTTATTTACACGTGTGTATTTTAAAAATATTTTGTAATTGTACATATCTTAATGTAACAGCCAAATTCGTGAGAATTGTACCGTTTGCTTGAAATATTATCCCTCAAAGAGTTTCATTCAAGCAAGTGGTGACTCCAAAACTGACCTCTGCAACAGAATTGTTAGAGATAAAGAAAATGTAAAATGCTGTGGGAGGCAGCAATCTCCAGTTTATCTTTCTTCACTTGTCCTCATAGTTTCTTGTTGGTTTTTCAAGCATCTCTGCTTTTCCAGTGTGATACAGATCCCATGGTGGAGAACATGAGCTGCTTTATGCAAGCCAGCCTGCAAGCTGCAAGCAAACCATTTGCTGAGGCAGCCAATTGTTTGAATTGTGGGAGCTGTGCTGAATGGTAGATAACATGGATCTATCCGAAACCAGCTTGGGCTGTTTTACATGGCTTCTATCTCTTTCCTCAGTAGTGGAGGATTGAAAGGTACTAATGTTTGTCCTTGGGGTGCCTGATCAAGTCGGAGGTTTTGTTTTTAAATAAATTATAAAAATAGCCTGTTTCTATGAAAAAAACCAGGTGTTTTGGTTTAATTTTTTTAAAAAGCATTGTGAACCCGTCAGTGTCTTTTAGAAGTCTCATTCTGTTGTGAAAGGATGTGAGGAAATGTGCCAACAGGAGAGTAAGCTTCAGCTATAAGTGGTACATAAGTCATTTCTGTATCAGCTTTACAGAAGTATTAATTTCTATAAAGTCTTTTCAGTTATTTTTCTCAGCTGATTTACACTGTGACCAGAACTGGCTGAAAATATAGACATAGATGTGGTTTTTTGGTTAATTATTTAGAAGAGACAAGGTAAAATAGTAGCAGTTAACTAACAGTATAAAATTTATTTTGCAGAAAAACTGATATATTTCATGGCTATCATCAAGTTTGTACATCTGAAAATGCACTCTGAATTTATGCCAGGATGCTGCATCATTAATGTTTAATAGAGAAATAAATCTAGGTATCATCAGCATAACAATGCTATAATCTTTGGATCTGAGTAATGTGTCTCATGTGGGTGGGCATGAATGGCAAGGAAGATTGGATAAAATATGCAGCTTTATGTAAGGCACTGTGGGGGATTGGTGAAGATCTGGATGCTATTCCTGAGTCACAGCATAGTAATGTTTATGTATAAAACCACTATAAAATCAGAGTTAGGCCATAAAAGAGACAGCAATATTAACATAAAATACAAGGAAAGAAATCTTTACTTCACTTTAAGGCACACACAAAAAAAAAAAAAAGGTACAATGAAAACCCCACTATAAACAGAAAACTTAAAATTATTTTCTGTGCTACGGTAATTTGTTTACTTAGATCCAGTAGCTTGTATTCCATAAAGGACAAAACCAAACACTTAACTGATTTCCCATATGAAAAGAGAGCAATTTTGATTCATGGTTGTTTATATTAGATCTGTAGATTGTATGGAGATTTATAGAGAGGCTGTCCATATATCAGAATGGTTCACTTTATCCTCAGAAGGAAGTGCCACGGGAATCCTACTCAGCAGCACAGTGTAAACACAGCAGGGTTTTATTAAAGCATCATTAGCTGATGATAACAGTACAAATTTTTGGTGAAGACAGGAATTTGAGGGCCAAACTACTAGTCTCCACTAGCTATTTGTGTTTGACTGTACCCTGTGTGTCTTGAGATATCCCCAGAAATTGATAGTCCCAAGTCAGTCTGTCTGAACCAGTTAGAGGTGAAGTTGGAAGAGAGTAGCCAATGTTTTTCTAAACTTTTGTCCTTCAGGCAGCTTGTGAAATAGAACCAAATTTTGCAGGGAAGTTTGTCAATATATTCCAAGCTACAAACAATGAGCAGTCTTATATACAGCTTCAATCTACTTTTAAGTTTTTGGAATTGCTGTTGCAGATTTTGCAGTTTTTAATATTTAGGAGACGGGTGGTTAGCTGTTGGTTCTATTTTCAATGTTAGATCTTTCAGTGCATTGTTAATGCTTTTTTGCATTTATATAGAAACATAAATCTAATGCCTTTTATATACATAAAATTTAGCTTATCTCCCCTAGAGGTGCTAAGTAGCATGTTTTTATTCTCGATTTGGTAATTCTTATTAACATAGGCCCACTTTTTCTTTTCATCTGTCTAGCACTTAACAATCTTCCCACATATTGCATCATTTGCAGGTTTAATTAATGGCTTCTTCATTTAATGACTATTAGTAGAAGTCTGGTGTAGCTTTAACACTCATCCAGCTTCTAGTGAAGTAGGCTGTGTTCCATCTACACTAGGTGAAATTCTTTGTCATCAGTTTTACTTATTAGTTGGCCGTGGTTGTGATTCATCTGATGATACATTAAAGCCAAAGTAGTTCAATCTTGTTGTTAAGCTTCCTGACATGATTTACCAGTCACGTTGTATTGCTTTATTAAATGTAGTAAAATGTCTCTGATCAAGAACATGACTAGTTCCAGAGATTTTTGCATTGTTTTAAGTGACTTGTGAAAATTAAGCATTTTACAAAGCATCAAGTTAGACAGAAAGCAAATACGAAAATCTGATTTTGTAGACAGAAGTCTTCCAACAAAGTCTAAGGTCCAATGACCCTGGTCATTGCCTTAGGAGTATTTGAAGTGCAAAATTTTCCAGGCTGTTGTTGTTGTCCTAGTACTGATAATCCAAGTATGTACCTAAGAAAAGACAGGAAAATGGAGAATCTCACTGAAATGCTTTTTTTCTTTTGTAAGTATTGTGCATTGGTGCAGCCTAAGCAGGTTTCCAGAATTTGTAGGACCTTTTTTTCTCCTCTGAATAAAAGAAATTTGACTCTAATAAGGACTGTTGATCTCATATCTATGTCTAGATCCTCTATTTAGTTGTTCCTAATATATTTTCTCTTCTCTGTTTTTTTTTAACAGCTGCAGCTTTCTGAATTTGAAACAGCAGTATTTCTCTGTCTTGCAGATAATGTTAAATGCTTTCCTTTTCTCTAAGAAAATGATTATTCAGTTATGTAGGTATGAAAACTTAGATGGGTTGAGGGTGTTCATGTATGCTTGCTCCTTAAGCGCTTGAAAGGCCCAGAGAGGTAGGGGAGGTCTCTGAGAAACAGACTCTCTAATTCAGTAACATATTTAACATATTTATTACCTGTTTTCATTTCGTAGAAACATAAGCTAGGCAGAAGTGCACACACTCTGGAGTTTTGTTGGGTTGGAATGGAAGCACTAAACTATCCATCCTCAGGCAGGAATGGAAATTTATAGCAGAGCTAGAAATGGAGCCATAATACTTTAGAATGTTATCTTGGCTCTTAAGAGATAACCATCATCCCTCCCATTTACTTTCTTTATGGTTAACCAAGATGTACTATCCAAAGAAGAGAAAAGATGTACTTTTAAATTTTTTTTCAGTCACTGTGTCTTTTTACCTTCCACTTGCATACTCTGAACTTCTCTCCCCAAAATACAGTTTGATTATGAACTATCTAGCTTTGATTATATCATGCTTATATATCTGCACCAGTAATAGATTATTTGGGATTTGCCAGTGAAGAAATTTCATGAATTATCTATGCTTTTCACACCACATGTCTTCTCTTCAATATATTGAAATGGTTGTAGTTGCTTAAATACTCACACTAAAACCACTGTGTCCTTCTGGCCTTACAATCCATAAGCCTAAAGCATTGCTAGCATCATAGCCTGGGATTACAGGGCTTCAGATTCTATAGGTGCCTTTTAAAAAATTCAAGTAGTTGTAAAAAGAAAACCAACAAAAACCAGCAACAAATATACTTACTGGTCAAAGTTTTTTATTTTGCTTTGGTTATACCCGACTTTGTAAGAATTTAAAACTTTGTAAGTACTTTCTGAGTTAATACCTGTCATAAAGTTCTAAAGGCTATTAAACAGATTTAAACTCTCCTATTTGAAGTGGGAAGCCATGTTTTTGCACACCATTAGCTGGAAGGTATGTGTAATAAAAAGAGTAGTTTATTGGGCAATAATGGTGAAAGTCGAAGATATTTATCTAAGTTTCCTGGAGGAAGTGTTCAAGCAAGTGTTTGGCTTGTACCTGGAGCCCAGCTCATATGAACCTGATCTCAGATCAGTGTCCCTTCCCTGTCCTGCTAATGTTCCTACAATTTCCTTGTCACACTTTTTTCACGGGTGGGTTTGTCACTACTATATATCCTAACCCCCCTCCCCATAGACGTAGCACTTAGTGCAATTCTTGACATCACCTTTAGTGAACTGGAAAGTATCCAGTGTACAGGGTTCCACTGCAGTCTTTTAGTGCAGTGCATCAGAACAGTGCTCTCTTTTGTAATAAAAATCCCTGTAATTGCATTTTCACATATGTCCTTCTAACCTACTGTGAAATGTGCTGGCAGTGATGCATCAAGCGTAAGAACTCATGAAAGTGACATTCCTTCAGCACGGTTTTGGAAAAGGGTCTTTATTTCATTATGTTTAGTCCCATTTCATGAATAGATTTCAAAGAAAAAAGCAGAATAGAGTACAAGCTAACCTCTAGAGAAGGATTTGAAATGAACAGAAAGGTTTTTCATTTTGTTGGGAGGAAAAGAAGTTGTGCTTCTTTTCCTGTTTGCATTTGAGCTACAAATTTTTTAGCAACTACTGATAGTTTGTAAAAAATTTACCACACACAGGCAAGGCTTATAAATATTATTTATTTATCTATTTATTTATTTATATTATTTGCACTGCAGAAACCACATTTGGCACTGCAGTAGTATAAAATCTTTTTTTTTTTTTTTATGGTATTCTTCATGCATATAATAGTTCTCTGATTATTCATATGTGAACAGCAAATGGACACAGAAAGCACCAGCCCTGGTGAATGTAATGGGGATTGTCTCCCAAAGGATCTGATATTGAAGTTACCAACTTTGGAAAGATAAGAATTTGGTCTAGGAAGAATGAATTTAAAGTAGCACTGCCAATCATTTAATCATCCAACAGTCTTTAATACACATTTTAATGTGTTAGAAACAATTATTAGCTTTAGCAAGAGGAAGATCAAGATGCAGATAGTAACTCTGGGTAAGGCTTTCTTTACAGTTACTCTGGAACAGAAAAAAATTGAAATTCAGTAGTTTTAAAAGCAGAGTGACTTAATTACTTGAATTGTAGGCCTTGGTACAAAAAGGAATGATCAGATGATTAATATGTTTTGCAGGAAGAAAAACAGTAACAAAGCCTTTTTTTATTTTTTTGCACAACTCAGTTTAATTTGAAATTTGTTGATGAATGAGATTAAAGTAATTATTTATTCTTTCTATTTGGTTTTTGCATCTTCTTTTTTTTTTTTTTTTTCCCCCCCAGGTCAGATAATACTAGGATTTAAATACTCTATCTAGTGCTCCTTTTTACCTCACTATACATACTGCAATGTTGTTGTAATTTAATGTGGTTGTTGGGTGGCAGGATGTTTATAAAATTTATATTTGAGCTATAAACATGGAGAAATAATATACAAGCAGTGACGATGGAGAAGGACTGAATTTTCCAGTCGTGAGCACAGGAGTGATAATTAAAACCCTGAACAGGGAAAGAACTGAAGAGCAGGAGGTCACAGATAAATCTGTGTGACTCTGTTGCAGGCAGCAATTGCCAGCCTTTGACAGCCTCCATTCCTATCTGCAGGACAAGGACAGAAGAGTATGAGGAATCATAAAACTGTCCTTCACTTGAAGGGATGTGAAGGAGGTTTCTAATTTTTTTTTAGTTATGTGAGACTTTCAAGTATGAGATTTTTTTACCCTGTCATTCTTGTTCAAATTTGGTCTGTCTGTCCCCTAGTGCCATCTTGTTTCTTTGAAGGGGGTGTGTAGGTGTATATGTGCACATGTGTGCATCTAAATATTCCCTGTATCACAAATACTGTGTATTTGTGAAGGACACTATCTTCCAAAGCTGAAAATTACGGTTTAGAAGATAAATTCGGCAGTAATTTCATTTCGGACCTGTTTCAAAATAAATTGGCACGGACTAGTCGTGAGCTTAGCAAGTGTTATTTTTATTCTCCAAGATGTATTATAGCAAGGAAATAAAAATAAACCTCAGTCTCCAAAAGGGAGCATTTCCCAGGCTGGTACTTGTCAGCCTTGTTCTGCTTGAAGACGGCAGCATAAACTGTTGAGTAAACATCATTTTGTGAAACACACTGTACTTCTGCATCTTATTTATCCCCATTTGGGGGCTGAAGCCTTAAGTCTTCACACCACAATTGGTGTGATCCCATTAGCTGAATGTTTCTATAAATAATGCATTATGAACATGATAGATTCCATGGCCTGTCATTGGGTTGAGTTGATTACTGGCACATCTAAGTAAAGGAAGGTTTGTAGCCCAGGTACTACAGTGCAGGAAAGCATTAAAGTATTAGTTTGAGTGATTTGATGAGTCCTTTCCTAATCCTATTCTTAAACAAGGAGAGGTTGAGGAGGTGTTTAACTTGGAAAATTATTTCATGCATTTAATTGAATTTTTACATCTTCCATTCAAGTACAAGTTGAATTTATTTTTTCCAGTATTTTAAAGATATTTTGTCAATTCTAATAGTTTCTAGGCCTGGGGGAGGAAATCACTTGCAAGAAGTATCTCCAAATTATGTCAAGGAATGCATAGACAGATTTCCAAAACTAAGGGTTAGATGAAAGGAAATTTGTGAATATGTACAGACAAACATTATTACAGATGGTTAAATTGGGGTAGAGATAAAGTAAATTACTTATCCTAGATCAATGACAGATGAAGAGAGTTCTTCATTTCTAATAAATTCTTCTCTTTAGCCTCTGGATCTTGTGACATTCTCTACTTCTCATCCTATAATCAGAATAGTCATTCATAAACATGTAATGAAAGCTTAATCAAAGTTATATACATTTCATTTAGTCTGATCAAGAAATCAGGATTCTTTGAAAAAAGTAGATCTGTAATAAATTACTAATGAGGTTGGCAGTGAATCAGATTACTACTTTGAGAACAAAATCCATACTGAGAGCTCTACAAAAAGAGCATGAAAAAGAAATATTTATCTATGTTACCATAATTCGAGTAACTTCAACATTTACTTTGATTTTTTTAATAACATACATTTAACCTTTTCATGAATGGTTGTGCATAGCATAACTAAATATTTTTTAACTTTTTTTTTTTTTTACTGATTAAAAATACAATTTATATTGTGCCAGGCTAAATAATTGATTGTGGTACAAGACAGAAACAATTTGAAAAAAAAAATAAAAGTTTTTTTATTCTTTTTTCCAGAGCCTAACTGTGCAGAAGAGGGTAACCCAGTAGTGTTACTAAGTTTTCATAAGTGCAGATAAATCTCTTGTCAGATCATGTATCTATTAATGAACCATAGATATTTTTAGTGTAGAATACTGCCCTCTTTATGTATTTTCTATCCTCTCTCTTCTTTGTTTGAAATCAAAATGCTGCAATAACATAACAAAATGCCATCTCTCATACCACTGTCTCATAAGAAATTTTGCCACTTAAAAATAACAGTAGCATGAAGCAAATGAGAGAAACACTAGATCAACTTTTAAATGTTAGTCAAACAGACCTGCTAAAGAAAGATTGATATATGTGTTGGAGAATTTTATTAAACTTCCTTTTCAAAGCAGTTGTCAATTTTAAGAAATCTCCATTTTCCTCTCAGCTAAATGAGGTCTCACTTGTTGGGAATATACAGTACTTTACGTAGATGTCTTTGACCTTGTCTTCAGTTCCTGGAAAGAAAAAAAATTGTAATGAATGAATCTCATAATAATTCTTTAAATATTTTGTGTATCAGTGGATATCTGTTTTAGAAAAGGAGTGCATAGCCAAGGCACCATCATGGGATCTCATATCATGCAAGCTCTTTTTTGTGTTTAGAGCTGCAACGTGTTCTCTTATGAAGCTGATGATGGTATTGGATTTTTCAGAGGGTTTTTGTTGGGCAATTGACCTCAGTAAGGTCATGAGGCTAAAGCACACCTGTATTACAAAGGAACACAGTGAGTCAGGAATACACAAGTATTCCTGAAAGCTTAATCTCCTGAGTGGAAGGTATTTCATTTAAGGGTTTATAAAGTAAAATAAAGTAGGGTAGTTCACTTTTGGATTGATTGAGGATTTTTTTAATCAGTTCTGGCAAAATGCTGGGATAAGGTAGGTAAATTGTCTGGGTTTTTCTGTCAGAGAATCAGTCAAATGAATGCTGCCTGACAGAGATGTTCTCAAGAGAGAGCATTGTTCCAGGTAGTTCATCAAGGAACTCAGCAGTGGGTTAGAAGCAGTATTTCCTCCGTTTTATCTATTGCATTTTGGATTAAGGAAATCATGCATGCCAAAGGCAGGGGAGAGAGGAGTTTGAAATCCAGCTATGGGTGAAACATTTATTGTGTTAGATACTAATTGCATTGGCACCAGAGCAAGAAGAGCATTGGAGGGAACATTAGAATGGTGTCATGCTCAAGTGGGATGACTTGTGTTGCTGATGCTTCTGAATGTAAGAATGAATTTAGATAATAATTCTGGTTTTTGAGGTGTGATTCTTTATTTTCTGTACTGTGTTTTGTTCTTTGCCCTATGCGAACACATATTAAGATATTATCTCTGCACGTTAGGGAAATATCAGTGAGGGAATGTATAAAACAATGAGAACTAGGAATTCAAATTCTTGCTGAAGGGTCCATTAATGTGACTCAGGATTTCATTGCACACTTTAAATTAATGACAGATTGCATTGTCCTAGTACTGAACAAAGGAATATCAATTGGTTACTTTTAAATTGCATTTAACAATTAGAGCTGCTGATTTCTTTCAGAAGATCACAGGAGGGTACCTTTCAGGTGTGTTTGCAGTTATCCCTAAAAGCCTGCTGAAGGAATTTGTCTTTCAGCATTCTACACTCACCTAAGTAGTTTTCAGTGTTAAAGTCCATGGTATTAATTTTTTCTTGAGGTTCTTGTGTCTTCTCAGTGGACAGTTTCCCTAGAATTAACTTAGGTGACCTTCACAAGTTCATTTCCAGCTGTTGGTGACTTACAGATCTGAGCAGAACTGGAAGGCTGTTTCCTACTGCTCTGCACAGGCTGTACCTTCCTAGTACCTCAGCCAATGGGGAAGGGAAGAGGCAACATGCAGCCAGGAGTTTAGGATAAAAGGAGGCTGCGCCGTCCAAAACCTCGAGGGAGAAAACCCCGCAAACATGTGCCCCAGTGGACTCTCTCCCTTTATTCGAATAAAGTTGCAGGACTCCTCTGTCTCCTTTTTGGACATAAACTTCTGGTGTTCGTGGATTTTCCTGACAATTGGGAGCTTGTCCGGGATCCTTCCATTGTCCAGGTCCGGTACGCGGCAAGAGGAGCTGGAGGTGCGCCTCACCCAGTTTTTAGGTGAGTGTCTCCCTTCGGCGCTGGCTGGCCCCGGGCGATTGATTGGGTTCCCAGGGCTGTCCAGGAGACAGGCCAGGGGATCCGTGAAGAGTCCACAGGATATCTTCATAGCTGCCTTAGCCCATTCCCTTCAAACATGCTGTACAGGACTGGGAGAGGCCAGGAAGAATGAGACATGGACAGTAAGTTGGCTTGTGTCCACTGAGTTGTTTTATATTTTTTCTCTGTGTAACAACATTCATCACTTTTGTTTTTTTTTAACCCAGTTTAAGGCTCTGTACTGATTGTGTGCAACAAAATTGAAGGGCTACCATGAGCCAGGTGAGTTCTCTGGCTTGCTCAGATCCTGCTGCTGACGAGCCAACTCCTTGAGAAGATGAATGAAGGGACCAGGAGGGGAGGGAAGCTGTGGGAGAGTCTGCTTCACATCCCTGCCCCTGCCAGCCTGGTTATGATGTGCTGCTATGGGGTGCTGCTGGCTGCTCCCCACTGAGAGCCGAGGGTGCAGAACCTCAGGGGTTGCTTGAGGTTGCAGGGGTTACTTGAGGTCATTTGGGGTTATTTGAGGTCATTTGGGGTTACTTGGGGTCATTGGAGTCCCTAGTAGTGACTTGAGGTTACACCCTCAGGCAGGGGCTACTGTTTGAGTCACAGTTGCTCTAAATTCAGCTTTCTGATTTCTTATGTGGAGCTTTTCTGCACCCCTGAGCGGTGGCTTGGGTTTTTTTGGAACCAAGAAGTTATATGGAGGAATATGTTTTAAATAGTTTTCACGAACTTTGTAAACACAAAAATTGAGGGGTGTAGGAGACAAAATGTTTTTAAGAGTTGCAAACATCTGACTCAATGGAACAGTTTTTTTCTTGTGTTTGTTAATGGATGAAAATCTAGAATGGCTTAATATTGGGCAATAATGTATAAAAATATGAGCAGTAGATTATTGCAATCCTCTTGCAGGGGGAGGAGAAGGCTAGAACTGAAGAGTTCCCATGTCATTATGAGAGAAATCCCTAGGTATGAGCTGCAATACATTGTTTTGACAATGTCATGCTGCCAGGTGTTCCATTTTCATTGTTTTCATAGGAGAAAAATAATATCTGTGGGTTTATCACAAATGAAGCAGAACTGATGGTGCCAGCATAAAATTTCTGTTTAGAAAAGTAAATCCCAGCTGCTGTGTAGCTAAGGGTTAGGTAATTTGCTTCTCTACAGAGGAAATATACCACAGGTTGAAAATGTTTGGCTTTTTTCTATTAGAAGTGTGTTGCATCTGCTCACTTAGAACAGAGAAATTCGTCTAAGTTTGTGAATGCGAACAGATTCAGTTAGTTTAAACATAAGAACCTTAGAGTGAACTTAAGATAAACTTCTTTATCTTCTTAAAATAGGTATTTAATACAGTATTTTAACTATGTAAGATGTGTGTTTTTTCCTGAGTCAGCCTTGGTTCCTTAGAACAAGTAATTGAATATTTCTTTTGTTCCCTAATTTTGCTGTGAATCTACAATCTTACTGCCTTTTAGTAGGCTTTATACAGAGAGAAACCATGTCATTTATTATATTTTTTAAACACTTACCACAAAATTAATACTAAAACATAAGCTGTTATTGAATGCATCATTATAGTACAGTGGCAGTCATGTATGCATATTCCTAATAATATTGTATTTTATTTTTCATGGATTTTCTTGAATTACTGTCTTTTAAAAGGGAGCATCGCTCCCTGTAGCTTACACCAGTTCCATGCTGTTGTGACTTATAATTTTGGTAAAGACCTGTGAGCCCCCAGCTGT
Organism: Edolisoma coerulescens; assembly: GCA_013397115.1. Lineage (NCBI taxonomy): Eukaryota > Metazoa > Chordata > Aves > Passeriformes > Campephagidae > Edolisoma > Edolisoma coerulescens. The sequence continues at coordinate 1,285,040 of VWZW01002032.1, forward strand.
TACTACTGTGAGTTTTTTTAAGGGTTTTTTACACAGTGTGGCATTCTAATAGTTTATGATGCAGAAATCCTGGAAATTTCAGTTAATTGCTAGGTTATGAGACGGGGATACATGGGAGACAAAGCACACTGATAACAAATTGCATGTGTAAATTGTACCTGTGTGCACTTATTACTGCTCTCTGGGAGAACATGGCACACACCTGCTGAGCTCTGCCCCTGTCCCTTTGAATATCTTTTTCGTTTTTAGCTCCCTCCTGTGTGTTGCAGAATCTACCCAAGCCAAACTCTGCCAAGTACTTGCAACTAAGCAAGGGCCATCAAGCTGGCAAAATCTGACCCTGTCCCATCAGACTCTTTAGCAGAGAAAGAGTGGTCTTTGCAAACAGCTTCATTTTAGGACCATGGCAATGGCTGCATAAATATGATTGTTTGCTTTTATTTGTATGAAAGCTTTGTGTGGTGCTGTACCACAACCTCATGTAGATTAAAAGCACTGTCGTTTTTCTGCTGGAGCCTGCTGTCTCTAAAGCAAGATAAAATCACAACTCTGTGGCCAGACCTGTGCTCACCTGAAAGCAGCAAAATTTCATGGAGATGCTAGTTTGCTATCAAAATAAGTGTTGCTTTGGTTATTGCAGGGTTTTTTTGCTGACATGGGCCTGAAGAGTTACTTACCTAGACATTCTAGGACCTGTTTTGTTGTCCTTTAGCACTGGTGATCTAAAGGGGTACGAACACATAAAGCTGATGCTGGGGGTCATGGTCTTGTGGGCCTGGCAACATGAAATTGTTAGGAGTCTCATCCCTGCTCAGATGAGCTCCCTGTCCTTGTTGAGGAGCAGGAGCCAGATACTTCACAGTCACTGTCACCACCCATAGCTGCCTTCCCCTCAGAAACTTCTGGAGTGGTGGGTGATGCTCCCACATCATCCCTGTATTCTGACTTTTGTGGAATCGTACGATGTTTCTGCCATGAGCAATAGGCAAAGTATCTCCTCTTGATTGTTGCTAATTGTCTGACTTTAACAAGGATTTTAATAAAGGATTGTGATTAGAATTATGGTCCCCTAATACCACTTTTATTTAAGTTTATTACAATAATTGCCATGTGATTAATAAAATGTTAGTGCATTCATTGAAATCACCACTCTGCTACCACACAGTGTGGTAGTTAAACACAGTAAATGCTTCTAATTAGTTAGTAATTGAATAATGTGCCTTAATTTTTATTTTATCACCCATAGGATGTTTAATTGTATAGTTGGCTATTAGCTGCTGTGAAATATATGGGAAGGGTTAAGTTGTATAATTATCATAATTCAGGCCTTTCACTGCATCTCAGCTCCAAACATCAGAGTGAAATACCTTTATTTCCTAAACTTACCTAAACATGAATTAAAAATTCAAAATTTTAATACCTAGAATACCTTTTCCGCACTTTTTAAAAACACATTTATAATTGGAAGCATAAGAAGACGTAGGAAATGGACTTAAGTAGGATGAGTTTGTCATGAGTAGAATGCCATCTGTTGATAATGCAACAGTCAACACTTTCTAGTAGTAAGGAACTTTTCTACCACAGCATCATTATTTTTCTGTGTTTTGCACTCTTTTCCTCCCTCCCCTGAGCCACTTTGTTTTTGATTGCATGTGTAATTTAAAAGAAGTTCGCATTATCAAATTTCATTAAGCTTCTGGGTGCAGAAGGAGCACATGAAAGGAGGGATTGCTGGGGTTTTCTTTTACAGGGGCATTGTTTTATATCCAAAGACTTAAAATTTGTTGTATTAAGTATAAGAGAAAGATTATAATGTAGTCATATCAATATCATAATAATAGCAGGAAAATAATTTTTTTTTTTTACTATTTGTCCTTTCGCCTCTTCCATTATCTTCCACATAAAAGAAAAAATTAGGACATCTGGTCTCTGCGAGAATCCCCAGTTCGCAGTTTCCAGCTTGGTGATACATCAAAGCAGTTCTATTTCACTATCTCTGATTTTTCACAAGCAAATATTTTAAGAATATTTTAAAAAGACAAATATTAACACAAAAAAGAAAGAAAGGAGTAACTTGATAGATATGATGATAATTTTTTGATTTGAAAGGGGGAGTAAAAGTGGTGTCGAGAATAGAGGAAAGCAATTTTGAAATACTTTTGAAAAAAAAGGGGGACATTCAGGGTGCAAGGAACCTGCCCACATACTGAATGTCAGTTGTATGGGACAGGAATAAGTTCCAAGAGTGTTTTCAAATCACCAGGATGCTGGGTCCAGCTTTACATATAAAATAAATGTTAGCAGGCAAACAAGCAAAGAGTCAGTTCCACAGAACGTCCTCCAGCTTCCAACACCATTGTAGGCAAATGTGTGGTTTTTCAAGACCCTTTTTCCCATCTGCAGTCTCTTAGTGCCTGACAAAATATAGCCACCACTCCCAGGTCCCACAGGTAATTTCTAAGATGGAAAGATCAGCTGGTGGATTGTTTGTTCTTGTTATCCCTAGTCCTTCAACTTTTGTGTTTACCATTGAAATATACTCAATTCAGAGCTGGTGTCATTAAAGACACTTCCTTCAGAACTCGGAGTCTGAGATGCAGGTATGAGTATCTCACTTCCAGCAGAGCTGTGATTCAGGAAAGCTGTGTTTCTTCTTGGCCATAAAGGAGTACTGAGAATATTGATCGAAAAACCACAAACAAATGCACGAATGTACCACAGATCTGATGACGGGAGAATCTTACCACCCTTCTATTTTTTAGCCAAGTAAAAGTTTTTTAAAGATGCTTTTAAAATATGTCTCTTTATGTTAACATTTCTTCAAAGTGATCTTTGAAAATACTATTGTGGACCTCTACAGAATATTTAATGAGAAAATTACACACACACCCTCTATTCTCTTTTGTTTACAGCCAATTTTAATTGCTGAGATTAATTGGTTTTTTCCTTTGTTCTCACCCCAATTCAGTTCTGAGAGGTTTTTCTTTCTCTTGCAGTGCTTTTAATTGGAATATAAGGGTATATAAAGGTAAAAACATAGCTGACAAACTTTTCTTCAAGTGATTCCAAGTAGGGCACATTGCAGAAGTGTGGGTTGTTGAGTTTTGGGGTTTTGTTTTGGTTTTTTTTGTTATAGTCTTCCATATCATATTCTTTCTGCAGTCTCCACCTACCTTTGCAAGAACTAATTATTTGGAAGTTTAAAGACTGCTGCTGCCAAATGGTCTCACAGTTAGTGACCAGGTATGGAAATGAAACAGAACACTGAACCTTGGGGATTCACCTGGCCTCCTTTGCAAGCCAGGTTGGTTCCTACAGTGTTGAATAACAATTAAAGGAGTTCAAGTTTGAAAGTGACTCTTCAGAAGTCAAACTACAAAGCAAGTTTCAGTTTCTTGGCATAGAAAGAGAAAGAAAATAATGCAAAACAGGAAAAGCAGAGCAAAAACATTGATACATGGGGTGATGATGAAAGTTTTATCACTATATGCACGATGTTTGCTGATATTTAAGGGACATGTTAGTTGTTAATACTTGTTTTTCATAGTTCCCCTAGGGCCATGATCATACAATCATGTGTGTGTCTGCATAATCCATACCTGTCAGAAGGGCTCCGAGATGAGAACCTTGTTTCTGCCTTTGTGAACATGTAGTATGTATTGTCGTACATACAATGTGTCGTGAAACACAAAGGGTCATTGGCATTTATGCACCAGTGTGATTAATGCAGGTGTCTCCTTTTATCTTCAACCAAAAGAAGTCAAACCATTCTTATATCCTTGGCTAAGCAATCCATAACTGAAAAATTTGGAGTTTCATATACTTAGATATCAAAGATTTAGGAAACCAGGTATCTGTGCACCTTTCTGCTTGAGGAGCTGAGGCTGCCTATCTCTTACCCTCCAGAAGGTGACCCACTCACCAGCCTACAGGGTGTCTCTGATGCTCCCAACCAGACCCTCTGTTGAAACAGTTGTGGAGAATTTGTGGATTTTTAGGCTGGATATAAGGAAGATACTTTTTACAATAAGGGCGTTGAAACCATGTAATTCACATGTAACTGTTTAAGTATGTGGGCCTCTTTTGCCTTGTAGTTTTTCCTGTTTTCCTCAATAATCCTAATTTTCCCCTGATGCAAATAATTAGATTTCGTATGCTTGGCGTTTAGTTGCGTCAAACCACGACACCCTGGAACAGGTTGCCAGAGAGGTGGTAAGTGCCTAATCCCTGGAAACATTCAAGGTTATGTTGGTTGGGGCTCTGAGCATCCTGATCTTCTTGAAGATTTCCCTGCTTGCTGCAGGAGGGTTGGACTGTAAAAGGTCTCTTCCAACCCAGACGTTTCTGTGATTCTGTCACTACAGTCATTCAGACACATGCCTGGGAGAGGGAATGAAAGGTGTGGTCTATGCTTTAATGCATTTTAGGTGTATTGAGCAGCCATTGGAGCAGGGGCAGGAACTCTTGTGCCTCTGCACAGTGCAGCTGCAGTGTTACTGTTCTCTGAAAAGTCAAATAGCTTCAGTGGGAAAGATTAAAGCTTCCCACTCCACAATAGGGGACAGCTTGCTAATTAGAGCACCCTGCTGGGAGAATCGAATCTCCTGAGTCTGAATAGGGAAATCAAACTGTTTTCTCACATTCTGGGTGCGTGTTCTAGGAACTTAAATTTTGGTTATGAGTTCTTAGGGCTCAGGCTAATGCCTCCCAGTTTCCTCTGGAAGAAACATTTTATTCAGCACCATGCCTTTTGTGCATTCCATCCTGATATTTGTCCTGTTTCACATCCTCAGGAAAAAGCCTATAGGTTTACCCTGCTAGATTGCTGGCAACTACATCCATCCTCAAAGGCCTTTTGAGCACTACTGTGATCTGTGATTTTCCTGGGAGCAAAGTACTTAAACATCTTCAGAAGTAAGGCCTTGTTACATGAAAGGTGAGATTAATTTCAAAGAGCTGAGCTTGTCTGTCCTGTGCAGCTTAAATGCAGCTTGCAGTCTATCCAAACAGTCTGGAGACATTCTCCATGTTCTCCTTGGCATAGGATGTGACATTCCTCTTTTCTTTACCCTTGCTTTTCTCCACTTATTAAGACACCAGCTGTCATGTTGTTTGTCAGCCTGTGAAAGGGTAAAATAATTTGTTGTGAGTATAATGAAATTTAAGTCCAGATTGATTCGAAGCATATGAGGTTTGAGAAACAGTTTAATCTTATGTGTTTTCTTACTTATTTCTACTTACATTCTGGAAACACCAATTGGGTGAGATGTTCATTCCAGGATTGTAGAGCTTTAGGATTGGGGCAGCACTAAATGTAGGGTGAATAAGGTTGTTGCACATACTACTGGGGCCAAAATTGTTGTTAAGCACTGAATGTTGTCCACATGGTTCTTCTGCTCTGTTTAAATATTCAGAACTTTTTCTAAAGCATTTACACATAAAAGTTCAACATACAGGGAGGAGACATAGTCAGCCTTGAAAGAGCTGTCATAAGAAGCTGAAAAGGTTTTCATGACAAAACCTGGCTCGTAAGTAGTGGAAAATCTACTTTTAAGTTTTTTAGTGGAGAGGGGTGTGGAGCTGGGCTAATTCTTAAGTAGTTTTCCTTATGCAAGGGAAAATTATATGAGATATTCTACACGAGTATGTTTCCAGAATGCTGTGATTATCTCCTATTAAAATAAGTAGACCTTATTTTAAAGTGAACAAGTATTACCCACTTCCACCGATAAGTGGTTTTAACTTTATAACTTTGAGAGATCTTTTTTACCTGACTGAAGTAATCTTGGCTGATGTTCGTCTGTGCACCTGCATTTTTCTGTTCCTGCAGCTCCACTTCAAAAACGACATGTTACTTTAAAACAGGCTGTTATTACCCATGATAGGCACTACTGATGCACACCCTGTTTGTTGCCTTGGAAAAAATGAGATTTGAAGTCTAATGTTACTCTGTACTGCATCATGCATAGCTCGTTGGGCAATATTACTTGCTCACAACTCCAGAAAGCTTCTCACTTCTGTCAAGTACATTGTATTGTATTGACCCCAGGCCAGACACTGTCAACTCTCACTCAAACCTTCAGTACAGAAGAGGTCAAAACTTGCAAGCTGAAAGGTTTCTTGAATGAAATAAATTCCTGTCCAGGATAAGTATCTTACTCAGTGAAAAGTTCTCATCCTCCTGATTATGTTTTAGTTCTAGACAGGGCAACAGAAATTGACCCAGATGTCTTTAAAGGAAGTGAGAGCTAAACAAAAATATTCCTTAATCTGTTAAATCCCAAATGATGAGTTAAGGGGTGTATTTTTTTTTATTTCTTGCTGCTGTTTTCAAAGTAAATGCTAATTAGAAGGCACTTAGGGATCCTGGTTCAGTCAGCAGATGCCAGGGGACAAGCACACACATCAAGTGCATTATACATTTCTCACAGCATGAAATCTTTAGTATGATACAATAAGTAACAATTTAAAACCTCAACACACATCTGGTTTCTAGGGAGATCTGCTGAGGAGGATCACAGCCTTCTTCAGCAGTGCTATGATAAGATATGCAGAAAAGCATTGAAAACACTTTAATTTTAAGATTTCATACTGTGATGGCCCTTAAGTGCTTCTGGGGAATGGGACTGGGGTGTTGTCTGGTGCTCCACAAATGCAATTCTGTGTTTGAAGTATATCATCGTGCAATTTGTACATAACTAGGAAATAAAGTAGAGGGGTAAACAGGGAGATCAAAGCTGAACTTCATTTGGGAAAAGGATTTCTAAGTATTTTGGGCCACACTTTCTCTGGTTTTTGGTTTTTTTTATTTTTATTTTTTTATTTATTCCCCGAATGGTTTGCATTTTAAAGGAAAAATGGTCAGGCTGGAGTACAGACTGAATTTAAAAGCAAGTATATAAGCTGTAAGTGCTGATTTAATAAACCATTAGCCTATTCGTCTTGTAAACATCTTTGGAGAAAAACTAATGAACTCATTCTGGACAAAATTGCTTAGTGATAGAACATCACTGTTGAACACCAGCAGATAATTTGGTGCTTTGAGGCTGTGTCTACCCTGCAGGACAGATGCCTGCTGCTGTGCCACCTTTGTCTCCACTTGCCTGAGTGGAGAACCTCTTACACTGATTTGTAGCTCTCTTCCAGCCTGTGTGCCCTGCTTGCCTCCCATGGGAATGAGCTGTCAGACAGATGGTGTGTTCCTAATCCTGTCCTCCAAGGCCAGGAGCTTACATGTGCTTCAGGGCCAAAAAAACCCCCCCTGCTTTTCATATTATCTAGAGAGAAAGGGCACAAGAGCTTATGTGGCTGAGCAAAAGAAGCATAGTTGAATCCCTCTGATTTTGTACAGTAGCTGTAATGTTGTTTTATAGTCTGTATTTTTAACACTGCTTGGATGTTCACTTTTATGCCAAGAATAATATAGTTATTTGAACAATTTATATCACAAAATGTCAATGACTTCAGAGATTTGTTACTCTTAGAAAACTATCAGGCCCTGCATGATAAGAAGCAAGCTAGCAATCAGGTCCATGCTAATTACAGGCAACAATATATTTATTGTCTTCTGTGTATTTTTGGGAGGAATTTCTTTTGTATTATATGTCATGTAGAAAATAAGCAGAACTTTTTGTAGGACATAAATTGCAGAATTTATGACCAGAGGAAGGAAGGAGATGAAGAGGACTCCTCCTGGAGTGGTGATGACATGGTGGATTTTGGGTTGAAAGGAGTAGAGGAGACCAAAGAATAGTGTTTAGCACAAAAGTTATTCATTATGCCATACATGTTTTAATAGTCCCCAGTTGTTCCACAGATATGATTAAAGGGAATAAGTGGTTGAATTTTGGTTTTAAATTACTGTAGACAAATGTCCTACTTGCAGACAAATTTAAGGATCCCTTACAAAATAAATTCTGCACAACTTTATGCTAGTTTAAAAGTATTGGGCATAAATAGGGATGAAGGTCAATGTGTTCAAAAGACAGTAGCTGAAGGGCGAGTGAGATTACCTTTGGGAGAATTCAGAGGCTGCTGTATAAAAGATCTGTGTAAATTAAGTATCTTCAACATCTCTTGGGGAGAAAAAAACCCCTCTAACCAAACTGGTTATCTAACCTTTTGATACCTAAATGTAGAGGTTTTGGTCAGTGGCTAAAATAGTAGGACTCCTTACAGTTTCAGTTCTTTACTCATTGGTGCAATGGAATTTATTTAGGCAACAAGGAGTAAAAACAACTGCATATCATGTGTTCGAACTTTTACTCAGTATTTCAGTTAGCCTTCAGCTATGATAACTACAGACATACCCTGCGAAATGTTATTTGTGCCCATAGAGTACCATTAATTTTCTTTTAATCTTTCTCTGCCTCAGGAAACATTTCAATTGAATTTTGCTCTTCATGCAAGGAATCAAGAGTACCGAGAGCCATGCTAATTTCCTTTCATTTTCCCTTTATTTCCATATTTTTAATAGATTCATGACCCATGATGCTAATACTGGAGCTGTTGTAAAAACAAGTTAAATTAAAAATGTGTATTTGTTGTGTCCATCTGCTAAATTCCTGACATCTTCCTAGAGTTTATTGAATTTCCTGTCATCAGATCTCAGTTTCACAGTTTGGTCGAGTGGCATTTTCCTGACTAGGCGATTTTGTCTTCTCTGCCCGTCCCATTGCTGCTCTCTTTCTTGCTCAGTTTTACTCATCTTCTCAGGCTCCCATGGGTTCCTTACGCCGCACTTCCTATCTTTATTGGCCAAGAACTATCTCCTGTTCCCCTTTTAAATTTATCAAATTGTCTTTACCTTCTCTCCAGCTTTGTTCTAATTTTATTTTATTACTTTTGCCTTCACCCCAGGTGGAGGAAAGCTGTTGTATTGGCAAGAACTTGCAGAAAGGTGGATGAGAGAGAGGCTATTTCACTCAATATAATGAACAACTCTGCATTTAATACCCTATTTCACTCTTGCATCTTCAGCATTCTGGTGGCATATTTCTCTTAGATGCATGGAAGCAGCTGTTTGACACAGAATAATGCCACAGCAGAGCTTGACAACTTTTTTTTTAAGCAGGCTTTGGATGGGTAATGATTATAAAATCAGGATCTCTGCTGAAAGATAACACCTCTAGCAATCTCAACTCTGAGATACTGGTTCAGAATTAACTCAGAGGGAAGTGTACCATCTGTTGCTAAAACCTCACACTAAGAACTCAAGCAATTTCTAGCTTAAAGGGAAAACGTGGACATGAACCTAGCTAATTAAGGGAAGCAAAGAGAGGGATGGAAGCAAAAACTTTAAAATAGCTTCTGGTCCTGTGCTTGTGCCTGGTGCTGTCTGACTGTAGAGACAGCAGAGAGAATTGACACTGCAGAGAAAACAATCTGCACAGAAAGTTCTATCAAATGCCCAAAGTAAACAAATGGGAAGCAAATATTGTTTCATTGCTATTTGATTTAGCATAACTGTACTGTATTATGTAAAGCTTCTCCAGGCTCACTTAGGATGTTTAAACTGTTGCTGTTCCTTCAGTGCTTGATAATCAGGACTAATTTCTGTGCCAAAAATGTATCTCCAAATAGCTTGTTTACTTCAAGACTGCTTATCAGCCGAACCTAGCAAAAGAATCAGAATTTCTTGTTGGTGCTTCTTTACATGAATAGCTTATTTTATGTCTTAATTATTTAATTGAATGGTTTGGATGACCTGGAAAACAAGCCAAAATGTTCTGTTGAGCCTTGTTTTTAGTTCTGGTAAGAGGAGAAAAAAGAACAATAAAAAAGGCAAAATAAGAGCTGGAGGCCATGTCTGCCTGAAATGAAATACAGTGCTCCAGCTTGCTTGGCCATGCCATATCTTCAGATAATGCAGTGATAAATCTCCCATAACTGTGGAACCTGGGTAAATGCAGATCTGACCTTTTGTTTACAGGGTATCAAGGGAAATCTTTATGAGACCACAGAAGTGATTCAAAAGGTTTAGAAACATTATGAGATGGCAAAATGTGTCCCCTGTGGATAATTCTGACAGCAAAGATCTGACACTGTTTCTCAATGAGCAGTGCCCTTTCTGTAGAGCTTTGAAAAAGCCATTTGGTAGTGATGTTTCAGAAACAATTTTGGTAATACAATTCAGGGAAAAACTGATCTTTGTTGCTATAATTAAGTGAGATTTTAATGTTAGTAAAATATTGACCTGAAAATATGTCCTGTACAGGTGTACAGATGTTGAGGCTGGTACGATGCAAGATAAGATAGAAAAGATAACATTTTTGTTTTAGGAAGAAAATTAGTCAGATTAAGCTTTTATACTTCCTCTAACTTCTCCTCTTTATGATAGTTTATCTGTTTATAATTTAAAGTGGGGACTTAAATCAGCTTGATTAAAAGTCCAGATTGTGTTTTGTTACATAAAATGAATTTATTGATTAAACAAATACAGAACAAAAATGTTGTGAGCAAGAAAAGGAGCCATGCTGCTGAATTCCAGATTAAAGTCTGTTCTGCTGCCTGAAAGGAAGTACCTTTAAGAACAGAGTAGCAGCAGAAGGTTGGGACTCATATTTTGTGTTAAAACACCACTTCTGCTTTTGGTTTGGTTTTGTTTTAAATTTAGGTCTCTTCTGTAGCCTGTGATTTGGTTTCTGATCTGTACAATGGTATATGTTACGAACACATCCACTAATTATCCCTGCGTGACTAATTTGCTGCAAATGCTACCCTTGGTAGAAGAGTATCAGGTTAAAGAACACCTGAGCAGACTGAAAATGGAGAAACCCACGGGCCTTGATGTGATGCATCCACAGGCGCTGAGTGCGATGTTGTTGCCGCTGTGAGGCCACTCTTGGTGATCTCTGGGTGACTCTGGCAACTGGGAGAGGGGATATGCAGGAAGCAGCTTTGCAGGGAGGCACCTGGGGGTCCCAGTGTACCCAGGCTGGCTGTGAGCCAGCAATGTGCCATAGCCAGGAAGGGGGAGAATGCAGTGAAGGCTTAGGGTGAGGTAGAGGATCCTTCTGCCTGCTCAGCACTGGTGAGGCCACACCTGTAGTGCTGGGAGCAGTCCTGGGCTCCCCGGGGCAAGAGAGACACAGACATAGTGGAAAGTGTCCGGTGAAGGGACTGGAGCATCTCTCCTATGAGGAAAGGCTGAGGCTGAGCTTGGGAACCTGGAGGACGCTCAGGGGGAATCTAAGATAAGTACCTGAAGGGAGAGTGCATAGCCAGGCTCTTTTCAGGAGTGCTCAGGGGCAGGACCAGAGGCAAAGGGCACAATTTGAAATACAGGAGGTTCCCTCTGAACATCTGGAAGCGCTTTCTCTCAGATGTCATGATCAGTGGGACAGACTGAGGTAATCCAACTAAACAAACTCCAGCATGTGTGGATTGAAGAAGAGACAGGGAAGGGAGGTTGTGGAGTTTCCAAACCCAAGAATGCTGTCAAAAGTTTTAAGGAGTCACTGTTTTAGAAAGGGTTTTGTATCTAAGTTTACTAAATTTGAGGAATGCATATATATGAATCTGTAACTATACTGGCTAGTACATGAAGGATATTAACTGTTTTTGTCATGTGTATTATACTGATCCTAGTTTCCAGCACTTTACATTCCTTTTGCCGTGTTTAATTAGTTAATGTACAAATTAACCTGATACTTCAATTACCCAAACATTGAAACTGAGCATTGGAAGTATGTCATAGCTATGACATAGCCAAGGTCGCTTGAAAACATGCCTGCAAAGAGCACCTGGGATTACATTTTGTAGTGGGGGGGAAAAAATCACCAGAAATTAATAGACTGCTCTTATGCCAATTCCCATCTATTTAAGGTCTTCCAGTTTTCTCAGAGGTATAACGAGACTCATTCTTGGAGGATTTAAAATTGCAGAAATGCTCCATTCAGCAGTGCTGCAGATGGACTTTTCTGTTGTCTCATCTTGGCTCTCCTGGAACTGGAGAATGGCTGGACTCAGTGATCGAAGAGGTCGTTTCCAACCTCAACAATTCTGTGAACTCTTGTGTGTTGTGTGCACATACACCTGTGGTCACTTTGGCATTCCAGGTGTTCCGAGAGGTTGCTACAGCAACAAGCTTCTGCAGGGAGAAGGTCATCTGCTGAACAGTACCGTGCATGTTTACTGTGGAGCTGTGGAAGCGAGTTAGTAAACTTTCAACACTGCAAGTAAGCAAGCATCTGGGGTTGCTGTCTCTGTCACCCTGCAGCATCAGGGTGCTATCATATTTTATAAAGTGGCCATAAAGTATATATTTACCTGACAGCAAAATGCTCCTGAAAAGGTTACTCAGTTTGTGCAGCGCAGGTTGCATGTTTTTGTTTGTGGGTGTTATGTTTGCTTGAAGTCTTATCTGTTGTTGGCCTCAGGCCATTAAATAAATGTATAAAAATATTCTAAATAGAAACATAACAGATCAACAAAATGTAACAACATAGTAATTAAAAAAAAAAAAAGGGCAATTTGAGAAAAAATTATGCTTTCATTTCACCTGTCAGCCTCATTTGCTCTAACTTATGATCTCAGAAATTAGATCATCTGAAAATGAAACAGATGGAGGCTCCTTTAGACTGGATAGGTGTGGGAATGGGAGGGAGAGGGATACAGCCGAAGGCACCTTCCAGGGTGAGCAGTGCTACTTTAGCACCTGCTTTGGCTTTGAGTTGTGTCTGGTGACATCAGCCTCACGGATGTGTTCTCTGTGATTCACCAGCTTTAGTGAGGTTTGGCTGCATGCGGGCACAGAGCAGAATGACGGATAGGAGAATAAATATCATCTCAGTATATTGGTCTGACCCTTCTGCCAATATTGATTCGTTCCTGAGCAGAACAGCTGGCATAATGCAGTTCCCATCTTCTGTCATGCAAGCAATGTGCAGAAAGGGTTCCTGCCTGCCATCCCCTTTTTCCCAAGAAAGTGAGCTGAAGCTTGGGACTATTCAGGCTATTAAAAAGCATAGAAGATTTCTATTATGTAGCCCTGTGTTTTGTTTTTCGTTATGAATTGCTTTTGTAAAAGGTGAAACTAAAAAACTAAAACTATAGAAAGTCTCAGCTACACAACAGTGCTTTTCTTTGGGAACTGTATTCTCTATATTTACCTAGAAAATAATTTTTTTCACATAGAAATGCTTCATATACCAGTCAAAAAAAAAAAAAGAAAAAAAAATCCACTGTTGTGCTGATATGTTTCTCTAGAATCAAAACTTGTTTTAATCCTGTCACATGTTGCATTCATTGTTTGATTGGCATTTTTGAGTGCATTTCTTAATTCTTTCATTGGTTTCAGTTCCCAGTTTTCTTTTTGCTCTGTAGGTGTTTTCGGCAGCCAGTATGTGCTTTTTTTAGATCATCCATTATCCACACTGGTGTTTACCTTTTCAACGTTCCCAGCAAAGATGCCAGCTAAAAAACAGGTTTATTTTGTGTATCTACATAAGGTTTTAAACACTGTCATTCTCAAAGTGGATGGATGCCTTCATAGGATTGACATACTGTATCTTTGATATTGATTAGAGAAGGAACTGCAGAGTAAATAATAGACGAACTTTTTTTTTGTGACAGTGGAGCAAGATAAAAAGGACTTTATTTTCAGGATTAAATGGGAGGAGGAACAAGGAACATCTCAGTATCTGTCATTTCATCTAGGTAACATTTCTGTCTCAGTATTATCAGAACTGGTGTTGTTCATAGACAAGACCTATAAGTCATTTAAACATAAGCAAACACCAGTTTGCAGCTTTCATCATGAAGATTTAACTGTCACGCATACTGGATTACAAAAGTCAGTCTGTTGTATTTTCATTTTCCCACTGTGACATATTTTTATAGTGAAGAAAAATCATTTTAAGGAACAGAATAAAAATCTAACCCACTTTAAAATTCAGTGTTCAGAAGCATGTACTTCTGAGCTGATGTAAATTCATAACACTTCAAAAGATCCGGCACAAGTTAGCATTCTTCTCTTTTTCCCACTGAATAACAAGTATGAGCAGTTCTCTCTGTCTGCCTATTTAAACAAGGAGCTAACAGTATCAGCTCAGGCAGGCTGAGTAATGTATGACTTTATTTTTTTTTCCATGCTTAGAGTTATTTAATAAAACCCCTTCCTGATGTGATTGGTTACAGTGGAAATAGACTCTCCTTGAAACAGGTGTTTTAAAACAAAATAAAAGGAGTATTCAAGCAATGCAGGATAAGCTGTATCTGATATACTGTCCAGGCTGCACAATTTAATGCATGGGTTTTGCATTTCCTCTTAATTTAAACTGCTTCTCTCAAGGTCTGCACAGGTATAAACTTAGAGATAGGAAAGTTACACATGGTAGGGTACCAAACTGGGATTTGGTGTGTCTGTGTTAACATCTCAGATTTGCCACAGGCTTCCCCTATGATACTGTTATGTAATTAAGGTGTTTTGGACCTCATTATCTAATTATGTTTATAAAAATGCAATGTTAATGATTTTTTCTTCTGTTCTTTGCATGTCCCATTTATTTTCACTACTCGCTCTACTTTGCTGAGATGTGGTTTTTTTCTATGGGCTGGCTGCAGTTTGTGAAATTGCATGGAAGTACCACAGTCTGCATGGACGCAGTGAAAGAGTTGTTTAATTGTTGGACATTAAGGTTTTTTCTTCTATTAACAAAATACTCTGAATTTCAAATTACATGAGCACTACCACAAATGTGGTATCAGGATGCTGTATTTTAATACACAGTGTCACACAAACCTTTCTTAGGTTACCCTTAGTTAGTAGAATCTAACTGCCCCAAAAGGCCAGACAAATATTTTTTTTTAACTTGTTGCTTCCCAAGCTTAGATTGTTTAAAACTGTTCTCGTTCACCTTAAAATATGCTGTGAAAAATTCTATGCTGCCTTTGTCTTTTTATTTCTAGATGTTGTCACAGAAGCTTTAAAAAAAAAAGTCTTCAGGTTTTCAAATATTTCTTTTCCTACATAGGCTTTAAAATATGACACTGGGTAATATCACAGTCTGTGTTTCATCAACACAGAGCAGTTTAGTTCTGTTCCAGTTTACGTGACAGACCAGACATCTCTGATTGACAGATTTGGAGCAGGGAGAACAGAGGAGCTGATGTTACAGCATTCCTCGTTGTAATGGGACTGCTATTGTTCAGCTGTGCACATACTTCTTGTCTTTTTTTTTTTTTCTGGTAAGTTTACCCAAATGTCTTGAGGTGACATGACATTGTTTCTGATGAAATAACTTCAATATTTAGGTAAGGCCTAGTTTGTCCTTTGGCTTTCATAGAAGATGGTTCAAATGACATATGGAATCCACGCACGGGAGGATTACCATGTGGTGGTGTTGATGCAGCCATAAAGAGATGGATTCAAACATATTCAGGCTTTTGACATTTTCTGTATTCATTTTTTACAGCTAAAATGCGATTGAAATATGGACTGTCATTGTTCTGCCGAAAGGTAGTTACTTACAGGAGATAGATACTTACAAGTTACACTCTTGTTCAAAATGTTTCAGTATCACAGATCAGGTTAGTTAAAAACCCAGTGTAGGCAAAGCAGGGGCCTGCAGGTGCTGCTTCTCCCTGGTTTAAGCATCCTTTTTGTGCCATTGATAAAGGGTACAAATGCCTGTGGTTCATATCTTGGTAATAGATTATGTGTAGCTGTACAGGTAACTGCAACTTTATTGCAAGAAGGGCCGTAAATAGGTTAAGACAAAGGATAAGAAGAAAAATAAATGTTTTGTTTGGTTGGTTCTTTTGTAGCACATAAAAGTCTTTTATAGTATGGATATGATTTTTCAGTGTGAAACTGTATTTCAAAAGATACCACGAGTAGCGTTCACATTTTGACTAAAATTTCCTTTGGTATTAACTGTAACATCCTCAAAACTGGTAATTATTTCATAGATTGATTTTTGAGTTTGGGAAAAGACATTAATGGAACACCAACTCTGAAGAAGATACAGGACTCAATTATGGGAAATTAGCAATGATGACTCTGATATGTAACATCAAGAAATTCCATAGTGACTGGGTAGATTTGCTGAAAGGAATCAGAAAAGCAAATTACTCTGTTGCTCAGCTGGTAGGATCCTGAGAATTCCTGTCAGTTCTGAACCTCATCAAGGAATAGCCAATAGTCAAGTGTACCTTACTGAGCACATAAACCTGCTGTGATTTGTAATCGTTGTAGCTGACAGTGTGGCTCACAATGTGAGTGGCATCCTAAGTGTGACACCCAAAAGACTGACTGGCCAAAGTCCTTCCGGGAAAAGCCTTGGTCGCCCATGGCCTGCTCTGAGCAAGGTCTGACTGAGGATTTCCTTTCCTGACTGACTTGTAGGGTAGGTTGGTGTATAGCTTGCCATCTGGATGTGCCCCAGGAGAAAGCCTTCTGAAGGCATCTTGAGCTGAACAGTGCATGACTCTGGCCTGACACTTGGGCCAGCTCTCACCTTGTAGAACCGTGTGTTTCAAAATCAGAACTTTGCAGCAATAATTCCCTGTTACTGTCACTGATATACTCGAACTTAACCTGCAGCTGTTTTCTGTGGGGTAGGACTGGGTATGTTCCACTTTACCAGATGGTCTTGAGGTGAGTGTTGGCTGTGTCAATGGAAGAAGTTCCATCTGCATATTGAAGGGAACGACAACGGCTGAGGTGCGCTTGGGAAATGACAGCAGGCAGTAGTTTACTCTCAGCTAAACAGTAAATAAATACTCACAGAGAACCAAGTGCTAGACAGCAAATCAAATGCTGCATGCTGAGTACAAACATATATGAAGAAGAAAAGATTAAAATGTAATTTCATTTACTTTAAAAGCGGATAACAGTACATTGATTCATTAGGGTATTGATCTTAGTAACCTTAAAGAGTGCTTTCCATGTCACTTGCATTAAACTCCTAAGTAAAAAGACGTAACCACATATTACCAATGCCTTTTACTAATAAGTATTACCAATAATGTCGTAAGGATCTGAGAGGAATTCTGTTGTTAGTCCATTATTGTACCTTCAAATGTTATTTGTTAAAATCACATCATTTATATTGTGATATAACTTACCTTTTCATCACCATAAAACTTGAGTGTGATATTATACTGCTGAATGCTGTCATTTTCCTCATCTCTATGAGATATTTTGTCCTTTTGCAGGGCTGATATATAGTCTACAGAAAATGACTTAATATATCCTGTGCTTAAATTTGCAACCTATAAAAGAGAAAATGTAAATTTATGTTCAGACTTAAATGCAAGTAGCTTGCACAGAAAACATGTGGATAAATCAGAAAGTAACTTCTAGTACATTCCTTGCTCATCTCAGCACTGTTTCTCATCTGAGCTTCATTAAGTGGTGCAAACTGCATATCTACAGAATTAGTTTATGCTTTTCCAACTGGTTTGCATGAATATTTTCCTTAAGATGCTGTGGGAATTTACAGTGGTTTGAGCATCCAAATCCATAGAAAGCTTTTAAAGTCCCAGCTACAAGATAATTTTCTTCTACCATTGCCTTCATCACCCTTCTTTCTTCCTCCTTTCTTCACCCCAAAAACTTTCCATGGGCTCAGGGCACTAAATGGATCTGTTCCAAGTGAGTAAACCAAAAAGACAGTACCAGTTATGAGCTCCGGTCTTGCTGGGGAGGGTAGAGGCAGTGACTTGAAACTGATAGCAATATTCTGATAAAGCTTTTTAAAATTACTTTCTAACTATTTATATATGAAGGAACAACAAGAGCAGTGGAGAGAGACATGATTCTCTTCTGCTGTTTGGAGTAATCACTCATGAAGTGGGTGACTGAGATTCAGTTATCTGTTCTAATGAATACTCATTTACATATTCAATGAGTTCTCAGAAGGAACTAATACTCACCTTGTAGTATTTTGTAGCTGCATCCCAAAGGGCTCCTGTGCAGTGTGGGTGGCAGAAAAGCCAGGGTCCATCTCAAGGGAGCAGATCTGGAACTGTGCTGTATTTACCAAGGATGTATTGGACCCTCACCTCTTGCCTTTCCAGATTAAGCTATTTTGCATCCTGAGAAGCACTCGAGGTTTTTGGTGAATGAGAGCCTGGACATGACCCAACAAAGTGCACTCATAGCCTAGAGAGCCAAACACATCCTGGGCTGCATCCAAAGCAGCGTGGGCAGCACGGGAGGGAGGGGATTCTGCCCCTCTGCTCTGGTGAGACCCCACCTGCAGCACTGCGTCAGCTCTGGGGTCCCAGCACAAGAAGGACACAGACCTGGTGGATTGGGTCCAGAGGAGGGTCACCATGATCAGAGGGATGGAGCACCTTTCCTCTGAAGGAAAGCTGAGAGAATTGGGTTTGTTCAGCCTGGTAAAGGGGAGGCTTTGGTATGACTTAATTGTGGCCTTCCAGTACCAGAGGAGAGCATCCAAGAAAGATGGAGAGGGACATTTTACAAGGCCATCTAGTGACAGGACAAGGGGGAATGGTTTCAAACTGGAAGAGAATAGGTTTTGATTAAATGTTAATAAAAAATTCGTTACTATAAGGGTGGTGAAGAACTGAACTGGTCGCTCAGAGAGGTTGTGGATGACACATCACTGGAAGTGTTCAGAGGCAGGTTGGATGAAGCTCTGAAGCCCCTAGTCCAGTGAAAGGTGTCCCTGCCCATGGCAGAGGGGTTGGAACTAGATGACCTTTAGGGTTCCTTCCAATCCAGGCCGTTCTATGATTCTTAAAGGTCTTTTTTAGCCACCTGAGTCAGGGCAATACAGCTGGGTGATATCAGAGCCAGGGTCCTTGTTACACAGGCAGTGGAGCCTCTGGAGAGTGTGTGTGTGTGGAAGGCACTTCCAGCAGAGTTACAGAGAGAAGGGATCCCACAGGTTTGTGAAGTTAACCTCGCTGCAAATCAGTCTGCCACACATTCTCTCTTGAGTTTTTAAAAAAAAATAACCAAGATGGGACTAAATCATCCATAGTCTTAACAGCTGGATGCTTTATTTGTTATAGGATACATCAACTTTCTGTTCTCTTGGGAAAAATACAGCTGTTCACTTCTTACTATGCAGAGTTTGTAGTTTCTAAGAATATATGATTTCAGTTTTCTAAATAAAACATTAGTTATTGTATGAAAAAGTCACTATTTACAAGTATCCCTGTGCCATTATGCAAACAGGAACATCCCAGGGTGAGACTGCACCTGTTCCTGTGGTATCAGAAATCAACAGGCGTAAAGTGTAAAACTTCAGTAATAAACTGTAAAACTACATAGATGCTTCTAGTTTTAGGTCCTAAGGCCAGCTGCTGTGCCTTTTGCCAAAGTCTCTTCAGAAAGGAAGGAAAAAGAATTCTTCCATGCAGGGGATTCTCTACGAGTTGGGCAGGAATATTATTCTCCACTGTCATTCCCAGGTGGATGTAGGAAGAGGAGCCTGTACTGTATGCGTTTGTTGTGTGCAATGAGATGTGTTCCTTTTTTAGTGCCTTCGGATGTGTTTTCCATGCTCAGGCAATGCAGTTTTATTCTGTCCTTAGGCCTCTTTGGGTTTCTGAGTATTTTACCTTTCGTATTTTGAATTTTAAATAAGGCAGGACTACGTGTTAGTGGTTTTGCTTTTAGGCAGTGCAAGAGGGGAAGAAAACCCAGGGTAAAATTTAAAGTACGGTTGTCAGAACAAAGTAATAATAGAAAAATGTATTCTACGCACTTTTTGATGATTAGTGGGGAGTGATTGACCGTGTACTAATTTGGGTTACAGTATCCTTCACAAACTCCCCAGTGTACCATATTTCCATTGCCACAGCGGAGGTGAGACCTGCGGTTTTCCCGAGGCACAGGCATGGGTACAGCTCTGCCAGGTGAGCCAGAACAAAGCCTGCCTCTGGCAAAACCAGCAGGGATGCTGCTGAGCTTGTCTCAGCTTGGAAGTCATTCTGCATAACTTACTGTAAACACAGAGGGATAATTTAGAGATGAAAATTAATGCAGACCTGAAAAATGATAAATGAGAATCCAAAGCTTTGGTCATATTTGACCTTGAAGTTTGGGTTCCTACACACAGAGAAACATCTGCATATAGTTTATTCAGTCAGATTACACAGCCTAATGGTGGTCTCCATGGCAAGCTCAGTGGCTTTTTTTCTTCTACTTGATTTGTAGATTTTCATTGTCCGTGATTTGCAAACGTTCAGTAGTTAATTAGAAATTTGAATTAATGAAAGGTGTTCTGTTAAAGAGTGTCTCATTTGTACGTTACTTGCTAGTTTCATTTTTTCTTTACCCACCCTATCTTTTTTTAGATCTGATTGATATTAGTGAATCACCCTCAATGAAATTATCTCCAAATTATAAGACTGTAAGTGTGCCATTAAAGTTTTAAGTTCAAGTATCAGCTCTTGTGATAAATCTCAGAAGATATTCAGAGCTGAAGTCATTTAGCAAAGCACATACATTTTGACAAATACTTCAGAAGTGAGAGGAGAAGGCAAGAGCATCAGGAGAAGGGGAACAAACTAGAGGGAAAACCAGTTAATTGTTTTCCTAGCACTGAGACTCATATTAGAAGAATGAGCTGAGGAAGTAGGACATTAGAAAGCTTACCTAGGCTTTTAACTAGATTTTAACCTCAGCAAGTAACACCTACAAAGCTGAAAATAATTGATTCTAATAGAGGAAGTTTTTTAATCCAAAATACAGTTTTGTATTATATGATTTGTGGTCAAGTAAAAGTGCAGTTTTAGGTAGAGCTTTTGAAAGTCTTCAGAAAATTGAATATATATAAATTTCTATTTTTACTCACGTGTCAGCATTTGGGGGTATCTGGCGTTTCCAGGAAAAGTGATAAATGCAGGCAAATTCTGTATTCTCTTGCTCATAATAATGAAAGAAACATTTAAGTGGACATGCTTTCTTTCAAACTCACACCTTGCTCTGATGATTGTTGGGTTGCAAGAGAAAGTGCTTGTACTGTTTCTAGAGACTGCAGACAGAAGATCTGCAGCTATTTAGCAGAACGTGGATTTTTGTTCCCTGAAAGTTGTATTGTCACGTTCAGATGGATTAAGCTGAAAGTTTCCTGGGAAGCCTGTAGATTCTGGCCTAATGACCTCTTGGAATATTGCCAGTACCTTACAGTGTAATTGCATGATAAATTAGCCCAGCCAGAGGAATGACTACAGTCTTTAAATGAAGAGTTCAAAGCTAGCCCTGGCAGCCATCCCCACTCAGCAAAGGCAGTAGACAAGTGCTTCCTGGCGTGGTTCTGGGAGCTGATATAAAAAAGTAAATTTTTTATATTCCTTCCCACTAGTAAAAGATTACAAGAACTATTGGCTCGTAGTTGTGCTGTAAAGAGATCTTTCTCTGTATAAAAGACTTACTTGGACTATTTGCAGAACATCTGATGCCCTTCCACTGAGAGGAACCAAGCTTAAAATGTATTTTGGGTTGGAACTATCCATTGTTTTAACAATTACGTTTTTCTATATCAACTCAAACTAAAAGCAATTTTAGAAATAAATCTGATGTAAAATAACTTCTAGGTTGCAAATAGCTGGTCCTCTACACTATAAATGCACAATGATATAATTTGGAAACAGAAATTCAACAGCTTTGAACAGTGTAATATTTCAGAGTGAAGGAAAGGTGAGATGTTCATATTTTATATTAAATAAAAGGACAAGGGTGGTAAAAGTGCAGGCTATTTGCATGTGTCCTTCTTGACCTAATGTCATGTCTGCTGTGTTTAAAGTACTGTGGTGATTTCAGAAGTTTGGCAGATTCCTGGGAGTTTAAAATATTGAATAGGTAATAAAATTTTGTGGCCCAACTGGTACTTTTCATGGCCATCTGTCTTTGCCTGTCTTTAGTCGTCGTGCCATTTTCTGGTTCAGGATTTCAATACCTAATTATACTATATTGACATTCTAAGTGATCTGCCATCTCAAAGACACTTTGAAAGGTAATAACATTATATCCATAGTTAGTGGAAGTGTCAGCAGTTTTTTGGTAGCAGCTGTATGAGATAGTTCATTGTGTATTTAGGAAGGGGATTGTGCAAACAATCTTCATACATAAAAGCCACAGACTTCCACGATCTATAGTGCTTTCCATAAACACCAAGATTGTGGTTATAGTGGTCACATTGGTGTTTTTTTAGATTTTAGAATTTTTTAATTTTCTGAGGTTAACAACAAATATTAACTCATCCAAAAGTCTCTTTATATTTTAATTAGTATGCTGTAATTTTTTTCAGTTAACAAAGCATGAATGAAAATTTTTCCTGGAGTTCTAGTGAGAGGTAGAAAATGTCTTCATCTGCCAGCCAGGAATGTTCCAAGGCTTAGGCTGTACTGAGCAGCTCCGTCTAGCAGTAGTGTGGGAAATAGTTGCTTTTCCATAATTGAGGAAGCTGCTTAGCTGCCAGTCCTTGGGGAATTGTGTGAGGAAGATTACAGACTTCACCTGTCTCTTCCACTCAAAAAATACTCTCTGTTGCAGGAAACACAAACTTTGACGAGCTGTGATCATCTAAAGCAGATGTCTATCCACAGCCTTTAAAGAGGCTGCTGGATCATGCAAAGTTTGCTCTTTGAGGCAAGTGGTTCTAGAGAGAAGGGATTGCTGCCTCAGTTCAAACTTGAAAACAGTCTGATCTTTTAGTGGCCTGAGGTTGTAACATTAATTTTATAACTGAATAATAATTAACTTTATAGCTATGTTCTGTCATTTTGTCGCCGTACTGGTCTGAATATTAATGTTTTATGTGTGATGGCGATTTTCTTTCTCATCACCTTAAGTAGGGTATACCTGATGCTCCAGCTAAATTTGTAAATTTATTTTAAAAATTGTATTTAAAATGTCCATTTTAAAGTGTTTGGATTTCTCTGATTTTAACTTACAGTTTGATATGCCTCTAAGAAGAAAAAAACCCCACAAGTTTATCTTGATTGATCCCAATGTTCTGAATTGGTAGGTTTCTAATAGGATCCGAAGGGAAGCTGTGGATCAGTCATTCATGTGCCCTAAACTGTTAGGGCTGGACTGGTTTCTCTGTTGCTTCATTAGTTGTTGTTTCTTCTTCTTTTTTGCTTCCCTTGCCCTTCTGCAATAAAAACAGTAAAGCTTAGTTTTCAAAGATGATATTTTGGACTTGAAACTGTATCCTTTTAAGGGGCTGTTATCTAGATTTGTAGTAGAAAGAAAAAGTATATTAAAAAAAAAAAAAAACAACAACACCCTTTGTAAATAGTCTTTATGCAATCTCAGATGAATGACTAACCCTTATTTCTTTATAGGATTGAAGTCAAACTTCATCCAAAAAACCAAAATGAAACTTTGAGGAAAAATAAATCCGGAGTCAAAATGTGTGTTCAGGACCACCACTGAAAGAGGAAATGTTTTGGGCATGGCATTAATGCAAAATGAGTTGAATGTTGAGCAAGCTGAGGAAGTAGGATGTTGAGGAAATCCAAGTTTTATTTTGGTGTTTATTTCAAGTCTTGAATTTGGGTTGTTTAGATCCCCATTTGTTTGTCTTGCATTTGAATGAAAATCAAGCTCAACTTTTTATCTTTCTGTTTCATCATCAACTAAAACCTTAAGGTGACTTAAAAATGTGGCTAATTGCTTCCTCTGCTCTCCCNGACTATTTTTTTCTGGGTCTCTCTCTCATTTTGACCTTTGTCTGTCACTTGAAACGGTGCTCCCTGGCTAAGAGATTAGCAAAGGGCAGGTATGTTCCATCTTCATCTCCCTTCGTTAGAGAAGCGAGAAAATTCATTAATTTCCTAAAGGCAGGGTAAGAGATTTTTTGCTTGCAACTTCTGACATTTTGTCATTTGTGCAGTGCTAAGTTTGGTGTTCTTGGGTTATTTGTCCTTCCACATAGCTCTTGTGGAATGTAGACAATGTTTGATGCTGCTACAATGAAGGCAATTTGTATAACCAGTTTATGACAGTTAAAGGATCTATGCAGAATTTGCAGCCAGCTAAATGATCTCATTCCTTATCAGCTTTTGGAAAAGCACATGAAAAAAAGTAATTTTTATTATTTTTCCTTTATAGGAACTAGTAGCAAGATGGATATTTTTTTCTTTTTTCCCTGTTAAATAGAAATCATATGCATTTATGCATGCATAATCTCATTAAATTTCTAATCAGATTCCATCAGCCTTTTTCCTCTCCTAAGCAGTCCTGAAAGCATGTTGGTTTGTATAAAATTCAGTTTGCCAAAAGAGAAACAATCACTTTGCTTCCATTCTGAGGCCACAAGGATTATTTTGTTGTGTTTTGAAAATGCTGCTAGGCAGAGATATCCCATATGCGTTTGGAAACCTGTTGCGAAAGGAATGAATTTTTGTAGGTTTATGGTGGTAAAATGTTGGAAAGGGGGATGTTGTTTTTAGGTACTGTCTTAAATTGTTGTCTGCAGCTTCCAGTAATATATAATGATGGTCATATGAGGGCACACTATTAGAATATGCATGTATATCTAATATGCCTGGGTTCCAAAGGATAATGGCACGTTGTTGTGTTCCGTATGCTGATGTGTTCAGAAACTGCATTTCAACAGCTATACTAAAAGATTATTACAGCTTGAAATTTGGTTAGAACTAGTGGAATTAAAATTCTTGCCGCCTCAACTGAGTCCCGTAGTGCTATTCTGTAGTAAATGCACCCAAACAGAATGGCTTTGTCACAACAATGTTATATGCCTATTTCACATGTAGAAAACTGAGGCAAAGGGGTGCTAACACTTCAAATTGTTGAAAACATACAGTTGTTTAAGTTTTTTTTTATCTGGATTTTTTTTTTTACTATTCTTTGGTTTTGTTTTTTTAATTTTCAAAGCATGGATCCAGATGAATTATTTGCAATCTTGACCATTCTGTGCTTTATCAAATCAAACCATAAATGCCTCACATAACCCTGCAAATACAGAATATACAGGCTTCTGGATAGCTGTGAAAACTTGGGGGTTGTTGGCTTTGCCGCATTTAGAAACTTGATGGTGGAAGGAAGGATCAGTTTCCATAGGTACTGTTCAGTAACTTCATTGACCTCAGTCATTTAACATCTTCCAGTTTCTACTTAACAAGGGTATGTATAACTAGCGGGATCAGTCACTGGGCAGTACTCACCTTGGCACTGAACCAAAGAGGCACTATAGGCGAAAGCGTGTGCTTATCAGGTTCTGATCTCTCTTGACGATGTTTGTAACTTCAGTGAATTCTGATGAAACTTTTTTTTTCACCAAGGAATAAGATAGAGGTTTGCTTGGGTTAAAAAAATTCCACAGGTGGTTGCTGAGACTAAGGAAAGTTAGTTTTGTCCCAGAACAGGGCGTCTAGTAGTTGTAGGCTTTTCTTTTCATGTTCTGTAAAACTTTGCAGCTCTAGCCTGCATCTGATTTCTTAATGTTCTCATTTACTATGTCTACATGCATATTCCTCTGCTTTTATTCTTGCTTTCTCTCTCTCTTTTTTTCCCCCTTCACTCTGGATCCTGTGGCCTTTCTTCTGACTTTCCCCTCAATTTCTTGTCTTTAAAACAATTGCTTTTTCATTTTCCATGCAGCTTGAGCATCTGCCAAATAAGTGGATAATTGGGAGTTAGGGAAGGGATTGAAAGCCCATTAGGAACTGCAGACAAAAACCTGGACATGTGGTGGGAGGAGTGAGTGCCAGTGAAGTCCTGCTCAGCTGCCTGCAGCATTGTAGGCACATTTGGGACATGAGAAAGTAGGGTTTGTTGTGCACATGAGGAAAAAAAAAAAGAAAATGTAGATGTGAAATGCCAACATGTCTTCCACAAAGCTCTGTGAAGAAGGCTTTTCAGTGGCTTGTGATTTTCCCAAGTTTAGATTCCTTTCCATAAGAAGGACAAAGGACATATCCAAGAAACAGAGAGAAGGATTCTCTAACCTCATAACTCTGAGGAACTAAAATTGTGAGGTGAATGGTGTCATTTTGGGAACTCTATCTTAGAGCGTTCTGCTTTGACACCATTCTCAAACTTACCCATCTTATTTCAGCTTCAAAGTTTTAAGAGTCCATTTTTTAAAGGGTTGCATTTGAGTTATGGGAATTACCAGCCCAGACTCTTACAAACATTTAGCAAGTGATAAGCACTTTAAAAAACTTCTCTTTAGGGAAGAATGCAGCAACCAGAACAATACATAGAACTGAACTATCAGCTCAGCCTATAATCTGTTTTATCCTGTGAATTAGCATACGTTACTAGAAAGATTAGAAAATAAAAATGAAAAGCCTATATTGACTACAAATAACTGTACAGTAGCAGTAATTCCAGAGGGAAAATGTTAAGAAAGGCTTCTGTCTTTTTTTTCTAGTACTGTTGAGATCTATAGGATATTCTTATGCAAGATAAGTGGTTTTGAGTAACCATCTTTTTCACTGGTAGGTATTTTGTTTGTGATAGAAACTGGTCTCTGCTCTTTCTGAAACTCTTCTAAAGGAACATACATGATCTCAGAGGTGGTGTTCTTCCTCTGTTTCAGTGACAGGTGGAGAATGGTTTGAGATCACAGACATTCCGGTGAAGCCTGTTGATACCTGAATCTACCCCTTTGTTTTGACTCACACTCAGCATTATAAAACTCTAGTGAACTCAGAGGAAGTTAGGGATGCTCACAATGACCCCAAATCAGTTTATAATTGATGCCAGTCTGTACGGAAAATACTTCAATATTTCACACTTCCATAATGATGTTACTGTGCATGGATATTCTCAGTCTGACAGATGATTAAGAAAGATAAGGGTAACTAGGAAAAGCAGGGATTATTTAACAAAAGAAAAATCAATTCTTTAAGCCTGAAGGCTGTTCGGGTTTGGTACATGGCATTGGAAATCTCTGTGGGCATGTTGATATCAGTGACAATGTTTTTGGCAATGTAACCAATTTCTTTGACCCTTACCTTGACACCTTTGTATATCAGCAATACTCTTAAGCATTCAGTATAAGGAAAATATCAAGCATGAAAGACAGAGGTTACCAAATAAAAGCT
This sequence comes from Edolisoma coerulescens, assembly GCA_013397115.1. Taxonomy (NCBI): domain Eukaryota; kingdom Metazoa; phylum Chordata; class Aves; order Passeriformes; family Campephagidae; genus Edolisoma; species Edolisoma coerulescens. Next base: position 1,312,049 of record VWZW01002032.1, read on the forward strand.
AGCCAGTGAAGGTTGAGTAGGGACACACAACTTTTTATTTCCCATATGCAACAAGAGTCTTGAACATCATCACTCAAAAAAAAAAAAAAGTGAATCTTTCTCTGGTAGAGCAGTAGATTGTCTTGGCCAAGCAAGGTCAAGAACCTCTCCAGTGCATGTCAAGAAGATCCATAGCAATTACACCTTCACTTGGAGTTATCAGTCATGGAGTGAGTGTTAAAAATAAAAAATGCACAAGTGTTCATGCTAATTTCAAATGGGTACATAATTTGTAGTTCTGAGGAGTACTTTCTGCCATGGTAGATTGGCTTCTTTATCTGCTAATTAGGGCGCTTCAGTTTCTCTGCATAGACACCTAGAGTTACATCAGTAGTAAAGAAAACAGCTCATTATTAATCTAGTGATGAGGATGTAAAAGCTGAATCAAAGCACTTTGAATCAAACCTGTTGACTTTCATATGTGTCTAAACCTGCAGTTTAATCATTAAAGTGAAACTTACTCTGATTCAAAATCTTTGCATTTACAGACAAGGCTCTCTGAGTTCACAGAGCTTATTCAGAAGAAGAAGCTGAGAAAAAAATGCTTTCTTAGAGTCCTAAATGGTCAATCAAACACATTTATTTAGGCTGAATTCTCTGTATATTGAATACTCACTGTAATCAGGGTATAGTCTGAATTATCATTTCTTATTTCAAAGAGAATTGACAAGCTGTTGTGGTGAAGTAGTAAATGTCATTTTCAGATCCATGCCCCAGTCTACCACTGAAATTCTCCTGCTGCTTTTTTGTAGCCAACTCTGAGCTTCTTTCCAAAAGTTCCTTGAATGTTATATTCCGTGTCTCCACAGAGATAATCAACTAACTCCCATATGCAGAGAATTTTGTTGCAGTTTATGTTTGGGAGTTTGTGTTCCCTTAAGGGGAAAAAAAAAGAAGTTTCAAACAAATGCATCTTTTACTCTTGTCAGAATGTGACTAATTACTATGACTTCCAGCACCTTTGCCACAGTATTCTTTTGGGACCAAGTGAGAGGTATGATCCAGCTGCAGTCCATAATTGGGGCAGAGCAAGTTAGCAAGCAGTTTATGTATTGCTGTACTGTGTGCAAACCAGACTCCTGTAATACACCTGGAGAAATTGCAAGAAAGAAAGAAGGAAACATAAATAAAAAGAAAACTACTGACAGAAAACCATATTCAACACTGAATATGCATAGTGATGTGTGAAATTATATTCTGTACTAGAAGGAAGGAGAAGGCTGTTGTTCTTACTCTCAGGGGTATGTGTGGCTTTAAATATATTTTACTGCATAACAACAGCATGCAGAATTCAGTCCTTAAGTATATTCAAATAGCAGCCTAACCTGAAAGGAATGTGTATCATATACACAGTTCAAAGTTGTTTTTTGTTGGTCTTTGTAGTATTCATGTAGTACTCGTGAACATATGCCATCAAAATTTGGCCACTGGAGAAAAACAAGGATTATTTTGTTGGGTTGGTTTTTTTCCCTGCTTTAGTGCTCTATATAGAATAAATAGCACTAAAAATATCTAGCGAGCTGAGTTGGCTTGTGTTTGCTTGAGAGAGCTCTGCAAGTGTGTAGGTGAACATACTTTGCCTGTGCTCTTTAAATTACAAGCATTTAAGCTTAATCACTTGCTCTTTCAAGTCATTTGCAATCATCTGCTTTTGTTTTAATATTCATGCTTGCTTTATCTATGCTGTGGAAAGATTGCTTTCTCTCACATATATAATTATACTTAAATGATATAATGGTTATTACACAAATCAGAAAAACAGCAACGTGTTTGGAGGAAGTATAAAAATGGGAGAGGTAGGTCAGACTGTCATCATGCCATCTTTGACAAGCAATCCCTTTAATTAGTCATTAGCCAACTTTCCCAGACAGTTTTCCAGCAATGATTGTGTCAATAACATTATAGGAGAAGGGGTTGCATGGCAAAAAGAAAAACCTAGCCAACAATGTCACTCAGAGCTGATTTTAAGTGTATGATTTACAGTCTCATGTCTCTTGTCAGGTTCTTCAGGCAGTTTTTCTTTCTCCCTCTTGGCTAAGGCTTTTCCCTTAGCAATGAATTAGTGGCTGTATTGTTATATGCCTGTTACTTTTTGTTTGGTTTGTTCCTCAGCAAGTAAAAATGTTTTCTAACATTTGTTATGATACGGAAAAAGCAAAGCTGACTACCAAAAGTAAACCATACAATTCTGGCCTCTTCACTGACTTAATTTTTCATTCTAGTGTATTGTCTTGGTCTAGAAAATTATATACATGTATGTATGTCTCCATAGAGCTGCATGTAATGTCATTTTAAGAACCATGCTGGGTTACAGTCTTAAGCAATGTGTTCTTCAGCTTTTTAAGAAAATTTTCAAAAAAATTGTGATTTGGGAGGAAGAAGTTTCTCTGTGTCTTCTTATCATCTGGATGTACTGGTTGACTAGTGTGCCTCCTAGAAATATCAAGGCTTTCAACCTATGCCCTAAACCAGGTATCCTTTATTTCCTTCCAATCTTTTTATCGATTCTGAATTTTTTGATTGTGTTCTTCAGACCAGCAAGAAATTCAGGTTAACAGAGGATTTTCTTTGCCATAGTTATGCTGTTGTATCCTACAGACTTACAGATGACTGCAGACTGGCACTGGCTTTCTGCCTGTTTCGTAGGGTAAAGGGTAAACCACCCCTTCTCCTTGAAGAGCTCTAAATGTCTTAAAAACCCCTTCACAAATTCTGAAGTCTTGCTACTGTGTTTTTTCCTTTACCTCTTCCACTATTTTTTTAACAAGTTTTTGTTTTGTTTTTCTGTGGGTAACGAATTGTTCACTCACAGTTTATGATGCTAGTATCTTAAATTTCTTCTTGGAATCTTCTGTTTAGCATCAGATCCCAGTAGCTCTCTGATGAAAGCAAGCACAGTCTTTATGTTGAACATGGCATCGTGATATTGTTAAAATCATCCTTGGATTCCTGTAGTGTTACTCTGGCTCTCTTCCTCCATAACCAAACCAACACGGACATTTCCAAGGTGCACTGGTTATACTCTGCAGCACCAATATAAGAGATAATATTCCACATTTGTGGATATAGATTCGGATCTTAACCCTTGTAGCTGGTTCAAACTCCTATTGAAAGCATGAGGGAATGGCATGCATGAGCAGCAGTTCACCTCATTCTGCTCATGTCTATGTTATGCTGTCAAAATTACTCCAGTAACTGCTTCTACCAAGGCAAATGCCTATTTATTGTTAGAAAAACCAATAATTTCTGTGGAAGGAGTGGAATTTCTCACAAAACGTGATCACTTTTCTCTGTGCTGTGGCTGTTGTAATTTTTAAGAACATTGCCATCTAATTGATATGAGCTTAATTCTGCACACAATAGTTGTCTCACAATAGGGAATACCTCTAGTTGACTGTGGAAACCACCAGATGAAAGCCTCAGAAGATAATTTAATTAATTTCTTTGTCTTTGAAGCCTTGTAAAACAGTCAATACTTTGACTTTTAAAATGGAGCTAGCACTCAAATTGGCATCTTTTTAATAATGTATCCCTCATGTGCATTCTATAGTTTAATGGGAAAAAAATCAACAAATGTACTTACATGCTTTCTCAATCTAGTACATCAGTTTGTTTAGGAATGGGCAAAGATTGAAATTATGAAGTCTAAAATCAAGTATATTGACTTGACACTCATGTATTGGTCTCTGTAGGTGAATATAGAGGAATAATTAAGTGTCTACATCAGTACATTTTTACTTTCTTTGTCTGTTTACTTAGAGACTCATCTCAATCTAGAGCATTCCAACTCAGTAAAAAATGATTTGTTTTTAGTATTTGTTACCCTCTAAATTGCATAAAATAATTAATTTTTATGGATCGTGGGGTTTGGTGAGTTATTTTCTTCAAAAATACGCTATTATACAGTTCAATTCAGTGATTTATATACAGCATGTTAAGAATATGAGGTAAAAAGAAGTAGCATAGAAATTTAAAATCTAGTTATTTTTCTCTTTTGCTGAGTTAACAGAATGTAATCATCTGATACAGTGACTGTCTTCAGGGAAGACAATCAGTTTGAGTCATAAAAAAATTTCCAGTATTTTCCATAATGGAAAATTTCTAACTCATATTTGAATATTCTTACCCATGTCCAAAAGAAACAGGCAAATGAGGTGATAGCTATTCTTACTCTGTCATCAGATTATAAAATATTTTCAGAGGTTAATCCAGAAAAATATTTTGTTTCATTTGAAGTCAAAATATTTTTATATTTATGGTCAACAAAAGAGTTACCAAGTTGATGTTAGACATGGATAATAGTTTTAATTATGTTAACTACTATTTCTCTCCTCATTTATCTGCAATTAGTTTCTTTCCTTTGTCTTCATCTACAAGGATAATGAAATAGGTTTGTTAGTTTCACATTCTTCTGTAAAATGCTGAAATTTTGGAGTTGTCTATAGCTGAAGATATACTTATTTATAAATATGTAGAACTGCTTCCTTTTGAATTTTATGAACACATCTCGCCAACACCTAAGAGAGAGCAATCTTCATTCATTTACACTGATGTTAAGCAATTAAAAAAAAACAAATTTGGAAACAAATATGCGATGAGATTCTGTTGAGAAACTAGTTGTGGAATGGTCAAATCATCTTACAGTGGCAAAACAAACTCAAATTTAAATATTCTGGAGCCTGAGACTGTTGTGAAGCTTGAATAATGCATGTGTTGAAAATAATGTCAGATGAGAGGTGATATACAGGAAACAAGTATTGTAACTGCGTTGTTGTTCCTTTGAATGGAAGCACGACTCACACTGTAGACACGGTCCCTGTGGCTTTCTGTGGTTTCATTAATTTGTTTACTTTCTGCATGTGTTTTGTGGAAGAAGCCTCTCATATCATTACATTTTAGAGCCAGATGTTTGCAAAAGGTAGAATTTTTCATCTGGCACAGCATAAGTGAGATGACCAGTGGCTGAATGTTGCTCTTGATCCCACTGTCCCTGTCACCAACAGCGATGTTAAACAGGGCTGGTCCCAACACTGACCCCTGTAGTCACCACTTGTCACTGAGCTCCACCTGGACATTGAGCCATTGACCACAACTCTTGAGTGTGACCATCCAGCCAATTCCTTGTCCACCGAGTGGTCCATCCATCAGATTCATGTCTCTCCAGTTTAGAGACAAAGATGTCATGTGGGACAGAGTCAAATGCTTTACACTATTCCAAGCAGATGATTTCAGTTGCTCTTCTCTCACCCACCACCACTGTAACCCCATTGTAGAAGACCATGAAATTTGTCAGGCATTATTTTCTTTTAGTGAAGCCCTGGTGGCTGTCACAAATCACATCCTTGCATTCCACATGCCTTGCCAAAGTTTCCAGGAGGATCTGCTCCATGATCTTACTGGGCACTGAGGTGAGGCTGACTGCCCTGTAGGTACCTGGGTCTTGCTTTTTTTCCTTTTTGAAAATGGGGGTTATATTTTCCTTTTTCCAGTCAGTGGGAACCTCAGCAGACTTCTCAAGTATGATCAATAGTGGCTTAAATCTTCAACATTCTGCTGATGTCTGTTGGTATTCTGAAACTTTTTTTTCTGTTTTGTTTTGGGTTTTTTTTGTTGCAGTCCTGTGTGGTAAGAAACTTTTCCTCATCGCTTATTCTGCCTGAAGTCTTAAGAAGGCTTTACTGGGGGTTGTTGAAGATGTAACTGATATGAATTAAGGATTAAGGAACTAATTTTCTTCAGTCTCTATGTGCAATGTGCTGGGAGTCCTGAAATGAATGTTTGCCTTAGAGCTCTGAGTGTCTGTTTCACATGTACATCAGGATTGTGTTTTTGCAGCTTTCTCAAGATAGAAGCCAACTGTTCAGGTATTTTGTAGATGATTTCTGAGGTGGGATTTGCTTGAGCTTTCCAAATATGTCCCGGTTGTGATCGATGCTTCCTTGCAGTGCCCTGGAAAGCAATCCATTCAGCCCAGTGAACAGCACAGCCTAAAAATGATGAGCCTAATTTTGGCCAGATTAGCCTTGCTTCTAAATCAACAAGTTCACAACAGATAGCCATGCTTATTGATCAGCATCCAAGACAGCACGATTTTCTCTTTTTTTTTTTTTTGAGATTGTTTCACGTTTCTGTGTCTTCCCAATCCCCTAAATTCACCCCTCATCTGTGCCATAATTTCTCTTCCTGGAGAAAACCAGAATGAGCTACACTTGCAAATATTTCTCTTAAAGATATTTTCCTGTTATTTCTTAGAACACTGTTGGTATTCTCTGTGATACACCTTATCTTTTCCTGCTGCTCCTGGTGGTATCTTTCACGAGAGATACCATCTCAAGAGAATCAGAAAAATAACAAGTATTTTCAGTATGGGCTGTAAGAATTTACACCCTCGCCCTCCTTTTTTCTTCTTACCCTGGAATCCAATTGGCTTTAAAGTACATTAATTAGTTCAGAGAGATCACTTCATGCTGTCAGGTAATCCTAGCCCTTTGGGAGACTTGGTGAGTCTTGCAGTGTGGCACATTTGTCACTCTATCATAGTGTGAGCTTAACCCCAAGCCTGAGCTTGTGCAGGAGTCGTTGTCCTTCACTAGAACTGAGAAAGTTCGAATCTGAGAGGAGTTTTTCAGCGTGTGGAAGGTCCACATCTAGGTACTGTTGAAAGCAATTTCCAAGGGAAAGCAAACCGAGCAGCTAGGCTTGCAATTTTGGTGATGGAATGCAAGGTACCCATACCTGCATCATAAGGTCCTTTTATTTCTTAATTTAAATGGAAAATTGTGGTTATAACGTTTTTATTGATTGTGGATTGTTGGGTTTTTGGGCAGCATAAAATGCAATAGCTGGCTTCTGTGTAAGGTAGTTCGTGCGTAGCAGGAGAAACACACCTTCAAAATTGTCCTGGTGTTGGAAAAAAGTCAATATACTTCAATTCCACATCTCTTGTAAAGGGGAAATACCCTTCCTCCAATAATTGTTTTTGTCACCATTCAATGCTTTTTTTCAGAAGGAAATCAGTAAATACCTTGAAATAAATAAGTTTGGAACCCACAGAGGAGTCAAAATTGCCTGATATAAGGGTGGGGCAGGTAATCACACCTTGGTAAAATATTCAGAAATAATGAAATAAATGTATGGAAGAAAAACTGATCTATTATTAATTACATTTTCCACAGGCATTTCCATAATACAATGCAGTCAGCACTTTTTTTGAAGAGGCATTATCAATTTATTATAAATGTTATATACATACATATATTTGTACAACTTCAAAAGCAAAACTGCGGAAAAATCCTAATTGTGGTGAAACTTTACAGTCATGTCTTTATGTAAGGTAGATTTCAGCTACATTCTTAAAAAATGAGTAATAATTTAGGATAATTCCTCTTTTTAAGGGAAATTAAGAAAGCATATTTTTACCTTGTTTGTTTATTCTAAATAAACTCTGATACTTATTGTGCTCTTAGGGAAATGAAAAAAGGTGATACACATAGGATAATAGTCTCTTGCTTTCAGACTGTCAGTAGAGGAACGTAAATTTAAAATAAATTCACCGAATTCATGTGCTAGATAAATTCAGTAGGATGTCAAAGAGCAAGTTCTCACAGTATTGAGGAAAAAAAGGACTTAGTGGCAGAATGGATTAATTTTTGTACAAGGGACAAAGCCCTGGTTGAAAAAAGAAAAATAAACATTTTACTATTCTATCTCTCCATCCTTTGCCCCAAACATCAGGACTGTGTCTGTCTCACTTGTGCTTGTTTGCATTCATAGGAGAAAAGGGACTGTGTAGTCTGGGATGTGTTTCTTGTTTCATCTAGGCCATGGATTAAAAGAAAGGTGATAATTCTTAGCAGAGATTCCTTGGAAAACACAAATTCCTCACGTGATAGTGCGACTGTCTCATGATGCGGGACCAGCTGATGTCATAGATGTTCCTGCATGTTGCTTGTGCAGAAATACACACAGACACACACACAGAGTTGCGTATCCTGCCACGTTTTCCAAGTGCAGTGTTCAGCAGCCCTGAGGGGCGGCCCCAGGGAGTGCATCATTTAACCAAACACGGCCTTGGGCTTGACCTCAGTGGCTGGGGCTGTGTCAGGCTGCCTCAGGGAGAGGCGTAAGTGCAAGAAGAGAAGCAGAGGTGAGCAGGGTCATCAAACTGTGACTCCCTTTCAGCAGCGCGGCTGAAGACAGAGCTGCAGGTGGCTCCAGGGAAAGTCACATCTACGATCTCCCTGTAGTGATATCAGAGCATATGTAGTGAGGCAGGGAGCTTCTTTTTCTTATCCGTGCATCTTTGGATTTTTATTCCTAATAAGTATATCGGATCTGCTGTGGTAAATCTGCATTGTCAATTATTAGGCCTTGCCTGGGGACTGCAAGGTGTCCTTTCAGTATCATTTCACATTTTAGGGTTTATCTACAGAGCATTGTCTAAGTATACAGGCACTCGAATGGGCTTGGGTAGCCTGTGTGGGACTTAAAACACTGCTGAGGTACCTTGTTCATTTCAAACTAGCTTGAGCGGGAATGAGCTTCAATTAAAGCACTGAGAGCTGAGGGGTTTATATTGTTAGCTTGGCAATGAAACTGCTTGCTTGCTTTCCTCCCTCAGAAAAACCCCAACAACTAGCCATCAATAGACAATAGAGTTCCTGATTAAAGCTCCCAGGAAAAGCTGCCTTTATAAGTGAAATATGTAGACCTCTAAGAGAACAGTGTGTACAAAAGCACAGAGATTATTTAACAAGGTATAGTTTTTATGTGTAATCTTGGGCACTGTGTTTTTTATACCTGGGAAAAACAGCATGACTGAAATTTATTTAACTATGTAGAAATCACCGCAAACCAGATCCTTTTACCCTTACATGTGCTCTTTAGTAGCTCTTCCCGTTTAAATTCTTTCAGATTTCATTATGTTTGCTCTGTATAGATTGAGCAGAGCAGTGATTTGGTCAATGGTCTCACACATGCTAGCGCTGTTATGCTTATATTGAGTGGAATATATTCTCATATTACTTTAATCAAAGCAGAGAGCAAATTATGTTGCTTTATTTCCTGTAAGTGTGGTGTTTAATTATTAGTAGGTCTGTGAAAGCTTACTGTCTTCATAGAATGACTGCAAAACCATTAATGGCAAATAAAAAGATTTCAACTTGGCCAGGAGTCTTATATCTACAATACATGTTTTTCCTTTTTTCTCTGCATTTTCTAGCACCATTGTCTTTAGATTTTTAGGTTAAAATGTGTATTGGACTAAGGTTTTATTCTGGCACATGTTATCCTTTATGAGGAGCATTTCACAGTAGGTACCTCAGCAGGCAAAGGGTTACTTGCAGTATATTTACAGTACTGGTTTGTTGCAGCAAGGCAAGAGGAGAAAACACCTCAAGTGAACATTCTTTCCTTTGTTCCTACCCTCTCTCTTTTTTTCTTCCTGCTGCTAATCCTTTCAGCCTTGACACCCGAGCTCAGAACTGAGAAGTATAGTTGTTGACCAAGTGTGGAAGAAAACAAGTACCAATCCATTTGTTCATACAGAGTTTAATTTATATAAGGAAAAGTCGTTTTGAATTGACAGTTTTCATTTACCTTATATTGCCAGTGCCGTTAAGAACCTCCGTGTTCTGTGATAAAGCTGGCTAACAGACTTGAGGCATTTGCCATGTTGTCAGCAAGCATTTGGAAACACATTTGTAACCGTGTTGGCCCTAGCAGACTAATGCATCGAGTCTAACTTCTGCCCAAGTGCTGAACTAAACCATTACTTAACAGGCAGCTCTTGGAGACGTTGGAAAGGTGTGCTGATGGGCTGTTACAAAAGCAAATGCAGTCTGACAAAGTCCCAGTGGTGGTTCACAAAAGTGTATTAGACTGCTTGTCGTGCAGCTGAGAACTGCCAGGCCTGCATCACATACTTGAGCACATCTCTGATTTCAGCATCTTTCCAAGTAAATCTGAAAACTTATAACTACTAGTTGGAAACCTAATTTTGAATTATTGACCAAGAATTAGTGAATCATTCATAGAGGCTGTGTCAAAATATTATTATATCACTCATATGACATCCTCCCACCATGTTTCTTCACATTGGAGGGAAGGGAGGAATTAAAAGGGATTTTGAGTTAAGACAGCAGCAAATAACAAAGACTTGCATTAAAAGTTATTAAAACAATGAACAAGGATTCAAATTGACTATCTAATTAGTTCTTGGAATTCACTGCTGGGTACTATACAGAAAATCTAAGGTGTAGTTAGAATATTAGATTGCCAGCTTAATTGGGCAGTATAATTTTGCAGCAGTATATAATGAGAATTCAAGCCAACAATTAATTCAGTGGTTCAGCTGGTAGAATTTCTTGGGTCGCAGCCAGTTTTGCTTATAACCTCAGTTACATCCTTTCTTTCCATCCCACCTTTCTCCTGAGGACAGTCAGCTTGCTTTTCTACTACTTACTTTGAAAGGAAATCATTGTGAAATATCAAAAGTTAGATGACTTGAAAATCCAGTGCCATTCTTGAACAAATATTGAGTATTTCATGAGGCAGTAGTAAAGGAAGAGCAATATGTTAATAAATGATTTAGATGAAGTAAAACACTTCAATCTAAACACTATGCTCTGCTAAGATAGGATTTTTTTTCTGAGTTATATGTAATAAATACATAAAGCTGTACTGAAAAAGAGCCTTTTGAAGCCCTCTTTATTCTCTTTATGTTGTGATTGTAGAATCCTTCACTGTTTTTCAAACTAAAGGATTGATCCTGAAGTGTGTGCATGTAAACTAAAAAGGTAATAAATATTCTGTGTATTCTACAGTGCTCATAAATTTATGTCTGTTGGTTTCAAAATGCAGGCAGGCGGTAGTCTTACCTCCTAATACCCTTCTAATGTATTTTAGACCTTTGTTCTTTGAGGAAGGATGATAGAAGACATTTATATGTAAAATGTACATAAAATTAATCACATATTCAGGAATCACTTCTAATTCGAGTCTCATTTACTTTTGTATAAAGATGAACAGAATTGCCAAGTCTACAAACTGTTTCCTTATTTGAGAAACACTGAAGGGTACTTCAGTTTGCTGTAATTACTTAAGAGAATAAGCCAGTGCTGAGGCAATTTAAATTATCAGTTTATATTACAGACAACTTTAAATCCAAGTGACTGCCTCTGAGAGCTAGAATTTAGGAACAGTAGTAGAGTTATGATTTAAGAATTTTTCTGTTCTTTTTAAGACTTTTAGTATGTGATTTTAAGTCTTTGTTTCATATATTAACCTTGTGGTTTTCCCAGTCCCAAAATGCATATTTTCATTACTTGAATGGATGCCCTAGTTAAGGAGGCAAATGCATATTCAAAGAAGTTGAGTAGAAACTCTGTCATTTTAAGCAATGACAGTCATTTAATAACTGATCCTTTCAAATTTTTGGTAGTACTTTCAGTAAACATGCTTTATTTTAAAGGAGTCAGAATGCTGAAATGCCTTTTTAGAGATGAAAGCAGTGTGCTGCATGTCATTAAGACATGCTGTAATATTTTCTTTTACCTGTAAAACTGCCTTGTGCTAATGCAATTTGTCCTGAAGAAATGAGTTTAGGCAGTCCCATTACAGTTTAGTATTGTTATGTATTAGTAAATCAGTTGGATAGAAGACTTTGTAACTAAGACAGACACCATAAACAGAAAGCAGTGAAAGATATTTGCAAAAAATAAAAATGGGGAATTGCTTTAAAAAAATGAAATCACCTGGAAATTCACCAGGTGTAAACAGGCTTGTGACTGGAGGAGAAGCGAATTGTAACACTAATGAAAACCCTGCCAGGATAAAAATTCTCCAGCCTTCTTCCACATTAAATTGTTTAGTCCTGTATTCTGCAAGCTGCCCATGTAATATGTCTAAAATTACTTTATTTCCCCACCTTGTTCTTTGTTTACCTATGAAAGGGACAGGAAGGGGAGAAAAGGTGGAGCAGTAGCATCTCACTGCAGCTGTCACATGTACAGCAAACTGTCCTGCTCTAGGAGGGGCCAAAAGCCTAATGTATATGCTGCCTTCTGACCATGAGAAAAAACCCCAAATGAATGTAATTAAAAGATAATAGAATGCAAGTGTGTGTTTCTCTTAGTATCATCCAGCAATGACAGATGAATTCTGAGACGAAGCTGAGATACTTAGTTTGGAAGCAGCTGCAAACTATTTTCAGCATGAAAGTTCACATCCTATTAACATTGTCACTATCCAAGCAAATGTTAAGCTTTTAAAGCTTAGATTTCTTCTCTCCAGAAGATGGTTCAACCTGTCACTTGGATTGAATCCAAAAGTCTTTGCTGCTGGCATTATCACAGTGACACCCAAAATTTTTCAGTGCCGTGCAAACAAACACACACACTTTGCTTCTCCAGAAGGCTTGCAGTGTCACAAGTTGTAAAATCTCACTATTGAAAGCTGTAGGAGAGTTGATTTACTTTGTGTGGCTGCCATTACACTGTTGCTAATGCTGCAGTGTCCTGAAGAGCTAAACTTGTCCCATAAAATGTGGTATTTATTGATGTGGCAGTATTTTTGTAGGCTATACCAGAATAGCTGGTCTCAGATATTGCTCAACACCCTTAGAATTTTGACTCAAAAATTAAGGTATTTTTCTAGCTTTAGTAGCCATTCCTTTTAGTTCATAAAATCTGCTAACAAAATGTACCATAAATGGTAAAATATGCAGGCTGCATACATTAATAATTCTCCTTTTAAGATCTGAGTTTTGGAAATTAAGGTCTTTGCTGTTTTCTCTTGCACTGTACCTTGTGAAATACAGCTTTATTTTTCTCAGCAGGTCTTTCTTCTCTTGGTGTTTTTTCCTAATAATAATAAAAATTCCAGCAGTCATGAAATGCAAATATGTAGTAATCCAGCATTTTGATGATAGATCCAGGTACTGTGGTTGCTCTCTTGTGCCTCTTCCTTGAAGTAATTTATTACTTGGGCAACAAGAGGTTGCTGATCAGAGCTGCTGATCATGCTATTGCACTTGCAGCTTTTGGTGGGCTCTTCCTTTCAAGTAAACTCCATTCCTAATGATGTGCTTCATAACCTGTTATTGGTTAAGCAACCTAAATCCCATTTCAGTCCACACAGATGTGCCGCAGAAAATAAAAGGAAAAGCCAACATTTCAAGTAATAGTTAAACATGCTCAGCCTGGAAAGCACATTTTCTGTTAGAATAGATGCAGTTCAGCCAAAGACAGAACTACAGTTTTGGGTGGAGAGACATTTAAAATTTTCACAGGTGTATCAAGCTTGAAGGAAAAAATGCATAATCAATCTTCTTAGTTTATAATAAGAAGTAGAATTCACGGTTGCAGGTGGGATTATAACGGAGAATACCTCATATCAGAATGAGCTTCAGTCAGAATAAGCTTCCTGGAAAAAATAGCTTGTTTGTTAGCCTACTTATAGTTGTTTGGGTGACATGGTTTTTCTCAGAATCCAGAATGCTGAGTTTCTCTTAGAAAATGCACTTTAAAGTGTTTTCTTAAGAGTGATATAAAACTGTTTGGTCTCCCCAGAAATCTTACCCTTTCAAAGTATGGTCCTGGAATGAGCATTCAACTTCTTTAGGATTTTTTCAGACTGGTTTTACAGCTTTTTAGTGGTTATCCTTTCCTACTTATTTCCATGTTATGCCAGCACTGGGAATCTCCCAGAAATGGGCAGACATAGGTGATGTATCTGCTGTCTGTGTGATGTGCCTTCTCTGTGGTTTCAGAAGGCATTTTTCAGAACCTAGAAATGAGAAAATTGTTCCTGTGTAGCATTAGTAGATTTGGCAAGTGTCTTTCTGTCACAGAAGCAGCTTCAATGGTTTATTAATAAATGCATTTCTTGTTTTTCTCACAACCTACTACTGCATACAACTCATGCCATTATTGTATCTTGGCATAATTAGAATATTTCTAGTGCAAACACCTTCTGATGATTTACAGAGTCATTTTTGAAGGCCAGGAAACAAGTAATATTTCATGAGCTAATTATTTTCTCTGCCAAATTTAAAACTTTGTGTTGCCATTAAATTTACACTTGTCATTCAGAGTGTTAAGAGAAATACATTTGTTTGCCTGCTTTTCCTATGATAATTCTGAATATCATTAATATCCCTCTTTCTTCTATCCCCATCACATAAACTTGGAGTTTAGCTCTTTCTGCTACCTGTACAGGGGCTTGGAATTGAGACACTGAGGAGAAAGATCTGAAAGAGTGTTTAAATCCCTCCTACCCTCTTTCAGAAGAGATCAGGGTAAAGGACAAATAGAGAAAATTCAATTAAACCTGTAAATCTTTGTTATGGCCTTGCTTGGAATATTCTTACTGATGCTTACAGATACAAGAATCAAAAAGATGACTGAAGAACATAGGTCTGAAGAACAGAGGTCACAGACGTGACCTTATCATTCAGTTCTAATGAAAGATGGGAAATTCACAAAGTAAAAAATCTGAACACTGAAAATAATTACACTATACACTATTCTTATAGCATGTATTGAAGTTAGTTTGAAAAAAGACATTGCAAGCATTTCCTGATTTTATATATGACATACATTTTTTTGGCTTTTAGCAAATTTTTTAAAACTTGATGTTGAAAATGGCATATTTGAAACACGCTGTCTTTTGGAAATAAAAACAAAATACTTCACTCCCAGAACTATAAAGCACTGAGTGATAATTTCTTCAAAAATATTAATCTCTCCAGGTGTTAGTAAATATATTTACATGATCTGTGTGATACCATAAGGCCCATTGATTATATAAAGTTCATCTTAGTGTGGCTTTGTAAATTAATATTGGGTTTATGTACCATCATTATTCTGTTCTTTAGCAAGCAGTGTCAAGAAGTATTTACATTTTCACTTTGTTTTGTTTGATATTGTTAAGATGTGAGGGATCTGATCAGTGATTATTTTATATAATTTCGTTATTGAAATGACAGCTGTAAATATGGTGCTAAGTAAAAACATTAGGTAACATTAGATAAAATTTTGCAGTCTTAGTTAAAATCTGGTTTTAACTAAGCTCCTATCCTATGCTAGTTTTGTTTCATAAAGGCTTTGGACAGAGTGAATTTCCCTTGTTTTCATCTTTCTCAAATTGGTAGTGTTAAGCTCCAATAATTCCTGCTTTTTGGAAGGAGGGCCTGATGGCCTTTGAGATGGGAGGAGATCAACAGGGCTTACACTTTAGTCTCTGGTTTGGTTATCTGGTTTCCAAATGGGGACTTGCAGAGCCTGCAGTGTGCTCAAAGGCCATGGCAGTGACTGCTGCCTGCAGGCCTGGGGACAGCGATGGAAGGGAGCAGCAGAGAGGTGCATCTTCTGTGGAAATAAAGGCCAAAGTTTACAGAAATCCTTTAGAGGACATTGAAGCCATCTTGAAGGATCCAATTAGCAAGGGTATTTGTTCAGTTACCATTCAGAATTGTGGATTGTTTTCAGCAAGTTTCCATTTCTGTGAGTCCTCGGAAACGACGAATAAAAGAAATATTTACAGTTTCAGAGCAAGTGCTGTTTGCTTTGATTATGACATCTATAACACTGTGTTTCCAGTAGCACAATCCGAGTTGTCTAAACATAAATGGGTTCTATTAAAAAAAATTGCAGTAGTTCATTTCTGCTTATATCTCAACTTATATGGCAGCATCACAAAGCACTTTTAGAGGTTGTGACCTGGTCTTTTCCAGTCTGTGTAACATTTATTGCAAATGAAATGCTAAGCTTGGTGACCAGCACATGGTGCCCAGAACAAGGTTGCTGTCTATCGTGTGTATGGCTCTTCTCCAGATGATAAAAATCTGCATCTTCCTAAATGATAAAATCCTACTTGTAGTTACAATGCCTTTTAACTCTGTCTTTTCCAGGGCTCTTATATCTCCAGTAGAAACTGTAAAGATCACCTGTTAAATGGGTCAAAGTCATGCCTGCTGTGACTTGGCTGGTAGGCTGGTTGTATTAGAGGGAATACAGGCATATAATTCATATTACTTGAAGATGCTTAGGAAACTCCAGGAAATGGAACTTTTTTTTTTTTTTCAAGATGAGGTTGTACAGTCTTAGGAATGCAGTTAATTAACATCTATTGCTCCCAACTCTGTATGGGTATTTTAATAGTCAATATAAATGTTAATATATCTTTCAGTAGTGTAAAGTATTTAAATATGTATGTATCTGATACATAAGACAATTTGAAATGTGTCTGAAATGGCTGAATCTTTACATTTGCAAGGTAGGATGAACAAAACATCTCTGTGCCACAGACCGACTTTTTCTTCCATCAGCTGCTCCAATTCAGAATTAAGTGACCTCACATTACTGAAGCTTATTAACCAAGCTATATTACTAGTTTTAGAAACTGAAGTGGTTCTGCTCAAAAACTTTCAGGTCACAATGATGCTTAATTAGCTTACACATTATTTAGAAATCATATTAATAACAGTTAAAAATTTGAAGATAAACTGTCACTTGTTTAAGTGTGCCAAGATTTGAAAATGCAATTTCTTTTGTGAGAAGTAGTTTACACTGTCTGAAATCTGGCCCACTTAAGTTTAGCCATAAAAACACATTGTCTTTGTTTTTATATATATATATTTTTAATGCCTGCATATGTGTATATTTGTAGTCTAGAGTATGTGCATGCATAAAAATAATGTGAAATAATATAAAAATAATTGCATAGACAGAAAGAATTGTCTGCAAACATCCCAGTATTTATAGTATTTAAGTAAGCTTATTTAAATCCATAGAAATATAAATATTCTGTTGTAAATTGTTTCTTCTTGTAGACAATTACACAGAAACCATACTGTGTATTTTAGCTTCCCTGACAAGTACTAGCATGGCTTAGCATTATGTATGGGCCCATTCAGATATACACGTGTGTTTATTTATTTGTATATAAATTCCTTTCTGTAATAGTGAAGTTTCAAAGGTTAAATTACAAACCCTTACTATTATTAACTTGACCAATTTTCTGCTTAATATATCACTTTCTTGGCAAATGTTAGCAGATTCTGTAGTGTGTGTCATTAAATATACAGAAGCCGTGATGTTGCTCAGTAAATGTCATTTATCTTTTCCACTTTGGAATCTTAGTATCACATTATTACAGGTTCTGTTCAGCCTCCTCAACTTAAAGTATGAGTAATGGCTTGAATTGTGTTCAGTAACATTTCCATAACTAACTCTTAATGCTTAGGCCCCTTCGAGGTGAACGTAGGGCCGTCCACGGATCAGCTCACTTCTATATTGTTGCTGTGGAGATACAAAGGCCAGTTACACTTTCTCCTGAAAATTAATTAAGAATTACTGAATATTGCTGTCTATGAAAATTATTCTTTTTTCCAGGCATAAAGTTTTCAGTATCATGGTATTTATCACCATCATCATTTCTTCTAGCAAAATGGGCTATGGTGCCAGCAGACAAACTGAGTTTAGAGGTTTCATGTAAACAAGCCTTCGTATTTCAAGTGTCCAGGCTGATTCCTGTTTGGTTGGGGAGTAAAGATATGAAAATCTCAGAAAGGCTGGGGAGTTTTCTTTTCTGATTGATGGCATTGCCACAGCTTAGCAGGTCAGTAATAAAGGCCCTCAGCCTGCTTCTCCACCACCTCCTAAGTCCAATTGTAGAACAGCGACGTTTTAAAATGCAATGTACCTCCCAAGATGCAGAGCAGCAATACTGCTCTATGATGAAAGAGTCCCTGAATATATCTGAATACAGTGAATGACTTGATTTCTTTGTTGAGGTGATAATCTGTTCAAAGACTTGTAGAGTTTATTACCTCTAAATTATATTGTGTTAGGTTATTCCCTGAAAAACAGGACATATGCTAACAGATGAAACTAGGAGATAGGAGCTCAAATTGGTTTATGATACTCTGCCTAGCACAGCTGGGTGATACAGTCATATTTCCTACCCTGCTTGACACAGATGCTTTGCGATATGCTTCTCAGAGGGTTTTATTTTCTTTCTACCTCTTCATCTTTCAAATGAAATGTAATGGATTTTATCCTAGTCAAAGCTTCACCTGTTTATCTCCACCACAGTGGCCCCTTGATGGGATTCAGATGAAAAGCGAGAGTAGAACAATTAAAAAA
The DNA here is from genome assembly GCA_013397115.1 of Edolisoma coerulescens. NCBI lineage: Eukaryota > Metazoa > Chordata > Aves > Passeriformes > Campephagidae > Edolisoma > Edolisoma coerulescens. The sequence goes on from VWZW01002032.1 coordinate 1,330,234, forward strand.
TAATTAAAGGGGGGAAAAAGGCTTGAAGTCTTTTCACATATGAAACTTCAAGCTTTTATGTTCACAGTGAAAAAACAATGTTTCTGTTTAATTCCATTTCTTCTGCATTTAGTACAAAGAGAAATAAGTAATTGCCTTGCTTGTAGAGCTGCTTTGTTCATTTTGCTCTGTAAAATTGATGGTTTGAAATTTTTATAGAACTGGTACTTCTAAGAGTATCATTTTTCATTTCACCCTTTCTATTATCTCAAATAACATACATTTTGTATTGCCACATTTTGCTCTGTTTATTCTTCACACTCTTGGTTTTGCACAATTCAGTAGCTCCGAAAAATAGCACAGACGTATTCTTTAAAACAATAACAGTACTAGGTGAGTGTTCTTTAGAAAAATAAACTTTCTTTTGTCAGTTTAAAGCTCTGCTGGAATAAATGTAAAGCTGTGTATTTTAACTACGTGGTATTGTAAAAATGATGGAATGCACAGTAAAATTGCAAATTAGCACTGGAAGAGACCCAGACCCTGATACAGTAAAGGAAGATTAGAAATTATTTGTTTGGTCTCTGTGGGGAGGTGTGCCAGATGTCCCTCTGTTCAAACAATCCCCGGTGATTAACCCCTGAAGCAATGCTCTTTGTAGCTAAGGAGAGCTGCTTGCCTGCTCTCAGCATCAGGTTAGGCATTGCCTCAGGTACGAAAGATATTGCCCCCAAAAAAGATAACTTCCCACAAAATGTATCACCTGCAAAAACATCAGGTTTAGGTGAAGGGCATAGCTTTCTATATGTTAAAGTGTCCTACTTGCTTACTTCCTGTGTAAAGGTGCAGTCCAAGACAAGTAATGCAGTTTTACTGTAGTAGATTTGCATTTTGTTAATGGGCCAGATACATCAAAAGGGGAACTTTTTGAAGGTAAGGGAGGGCAATTTTGCACTCATTACAACTTGAGTTTCTCTAATATGTGTTTTTAGTACATGGATGTGCTTGTATGCATCAAATGTATGTAGCTTTTTCACAGACTAGAAAAATTACCTAAAATCTGTGTTGAGATTGTGCATTAGTCATTTAAAGGGATGGAAGTGTCATAGCAAAGACCTAGGCATGCTGCTGGTATAAATTGGTTAAACCTAGTAAAGTCAGAGGGTAGGCTGTCTTTAAGCCTTGGCTTTAGTTTTGTCCTCTTACTCTGTATAACTCACTGAAGACAGTAGTTGCATGGGCACAGTTTTTCTCAGTAATTAATAAATCACCATTTATTTTGGCAGTTTGCAGGGTGAAAGCCTTGCTTTCTTGTGTAATGTTCTTTTTTTTTGATACTGTATAAGTGTACATGCCAGCTAATAATGTCTTTGCTATCTTAGTCTGCAGAATATGAGTACCCACTGACTGTGGATGGTTTGGAACTCTGAATGTGCCAGTGAGAGACTCACCTGCTTATCCCCCAAGTTTAGCTGGCGTCACCATCCTCCTCTTCAGTACAGTTGAGCACTTCCTGTTAAGTGTTGCGTGTCTGACTCTTCCTTGCAAGTGGTCTTTTACCTGAAAACATTATGTATCTTAGTTAATGTAGCTTATTTGACTGGCTGAAAAATAAGTGCCTTCACTTTGCTATGGTTCCAATGCAAAAGCGCTTCTGTGTGGATTAGCTGCATCCCAGAAGGAGTCACGATTGAAAAGTGCTTTTTATGGAACGGGAACTGCTGTGCAGAGGGCACAAGGGCAAGTGGAGACAAGTGCAGCGTGTCTTTCCTGATGCTCAGTTTCCTGAGGAGGCGTACCAAAGTGTGTGTAGACTTTTCCTTTGTGGCAGTTGTTAGGAGGCTGTGCCCCACAGTCAACGTCTGGAGTCCCTCATACTGCACAAATCTTCATTGTGGCTGTTCCAGACATCATGAGTGGCAATGACTTGGACCTAAGCCAAGTTGACATTTTGACCCAGATTTAGCTGATTAGGGAAATATTTCCATTTCAAATTTGGCATGTGCTGTAGGCTACTGGGAAACTAGGGCAGAGATTCCCAGAGGGTGGGGGTTTTGAATTGGATGTGCGTTCAAATGTATGCTTATGTAACTATGGCACTGCTAAATTACACACCCGTTCGTGCTTGACTATTAAATAGTCAAAAGAAGACATTGCTCCTTAATTTTATTCTTATTTTCCCTGCTAAATTTGAAAATTTTGTATGAATAACAATTCATGAACAACATTATAGTTGTGATTGTTCTATGCCTAGAGGTTAGTGTGTTTAGAGATACAGTAAAGTTTGCAAAGTTCTTTATGGATAGTAAAGGGTGGAACTATAGCATTTGTCAACCCATCTTAGTCAGGTAAGCATGAAATTTTCTCAGCATCTGTGAGTTTTGAGATTGGACAGCATGACTAAAGGTCGGGAAAGTGCTTCCAAAAGAGGGGTTGTACTGCCTTGTCAACTTTATTGCTGCACAGGATAATGATTTAAAAACTCTGTGGGTAGAAACCAATAGTTTTTCTTGTAAAAATTAATCAGAGCTTTGTGTGTAATTCTGTGTAGGAATGTAGATGCTTGAAATACTGTTTACATTATATTTCCTGTTTGGTGTAAACAATTGTGCAATACAAGGTAGCTTTTAGCTACCAGCTGCTTGCTTGTTTTTGTAAGGATTTGTCTGCAAGAGAACAAAAAGGCATCTTTATTAAAGAATATAATCACCAAGTTGTTTAGCTCATCCCAACTTAAATGATTGTCAGCTTAACAAATTAGTCTAATTAGGCTGGCTGCATAATATATAATAAATACAATACCCTGAAAACTTCTCTGAAAGTATTTGTTTTAGTTGTTATACCATTTAATTGCTAAAAGCTCCTTTCTTTTCTTCAGAAAAAATGGCATTTTTGTTGCATATATATATACAAAATATAGACATGATGGACTTGGAGGGAAGAAGAAATATTATGACAAGATTTGAATGTGATCTGTTGTTTCAAATTAAATAACCTTTTTCTTAAAGTATTTTTATTATAAATACCTCGCAAAACTGTCAGTATTGGAAAAAGAATTAAACCAAAACAACTTTACCCTATTTTAATATATCTTTGTTATTCAGATTTATATTGCTTCCATAGTGATAAGTTTTCTGTCTTTTCAAGTAATTCAGCAAGATTTAGATTTTTTTATTTCAGCATCAGTGTTTGGCTGGCTTTTTATAAAGCCTTTTTGCATTTTTCGTACTTCTTTATCCAGTCATATATCTCTAGAGTATAATGCCGTGGTAACTATTCCAATATTTAAGCTTGAATCAAACTTTCCATTATATCACTTTTTATTATTTTTTTTAATCCAAGATTCTCCTGCAAAAAACTTACCTCTGAAATTGTAAATGATACATCATGGCCAAGGTTTCCTTTCTGAAAGAAGTATATGTATGGAAAATGGTTTTAACAAGGAATCCTGTAGTACAAGGTTACCTTGTACCTGCCTCTTTTATACCAATTTTTCTATCTGATATCTTGACTGAAATCACACTGTTTGGCAGATATCTTCAAAGTATTTTTGACATGAAAAGCGATTCTCGTATCTAGAAAATGTCATGCCAAAATAAATGTTTATAAATTGCATATATCAACTGGTCATTTGGAAATTTGCACTTCTGAAATGCAAATCAGTACTGGCGATCCGGTGGGTGCCACTCATGTCTTTACAGCTTGGTTGTTCAGTTTAAGGGTTGCTATGTTTTAAGCAGCTCTGCTGCTTGTAGCAGAGCTTACTTTTCAGGGGCTGGATAAGCTAGAAGTGTAAAGTAAAATGTTGGAATTTTTTTTTTTTCCTTTACTGCTTAAGAAATTGAAAATATTTTGACATCTTGGTTCCCTGTTTCTGGGGAGTCGCTCCTGTTGAGATGTAGAACAAACATCATTTAGGTGAAGAGAACATTTATAGACAGGGAGCCAGGTGTCACGGTTGAGAGCTCCTCTCAAGAAAGCAGCAGTGGCAGGTTCAGAGGTATAGCCTGTAGTCATAAAATTCACACCTACATGTGAGAGTCCATATTTATTCTAGCAGCACCTACGATGTGCTAGCTAGTGTTGGAAATTACATGCAGCAGTTATTCCACAGAAATGTTTAAAATTAATTTGAATGTTGTGGCTGCTTCATGAGGTTTATTTCCCTTCCCCCTCCATACGTACTTAAATTCACTATTTTCTTCTGTTCAGTGTAAGCTTCATTCTGTGCTGGAGTTTGATTCACCATCTTTGCTCGCTCTGCCATTATGCAAACTTTTAAATTATGTGAGTGGCATTGTACTGCACATCTTTGGGTTTCCTCCTCCTCCAGCCAGTGTGATCATGGGAGAGTGGACATCAGTAGCATACTTGGCAAAATGAGAGACTGTCTGTTCAATTCTGTTACTGTACAGCCAGCTAAAAAGGTGGAGGAGCACCAGGAAGCTCTGCTGGGATAAAAGGAATTGGTCTTTATGCAGACCAGTGAATTGCAAGGGTCATGGATTGCAGTGGCTGGTGTCAGCATTTTGGCAGGAGCCACTGCAATGTGGTCACTGTCCTTCACAGTTGGAGAATGTCCTTCCTCCTCCTCTCTCCTCTGGCAAACATTCTTGTACTCTTCCAAGTGCCTCTGTGCCCATCCTACACTGATCCATTTCGCCTCACCTCTGGCTCACTTGCCATCCTAGTGCTTCTTCAAGAAAAGGAGACATGACCATGGAAAAGAAAGCCAGTATCCTAACCTAGCAGTAAAAGAACATATTTGGGTAAACTTTTAAAACTCTTTAAATGCCTGTGCAAGCAGGACATTTGGTCTTTGAAGAACAAACTCTTGAATTGTAGCTGCTGTACCTGTATTTTACTTTTTAAAATTATTATTAATTTTTCTTCCCCACTCAAAGAATCTTTACAGTCTGCTTTCCCTTCCCTCAGGTCCTGATCTGCTTTCCTGTGTTCCAGTTAGGCTGTAACACGATGACATGACGCCTTGTGACCTGCAGAGTGTGTTAGAGAGTTTTAGAAACAGAAAGGAAGCATATACTCCAGTCCTGGTATTAAATTTTTCAGTGCATGAGAAAGCACTTAATGTGGGTTTCTTTGCAGAATGGGATTGGAGGACAGTTATTTCTGCTTCCAGTACAGGCTGATGGCTTGTGACTATGGATCTTCTTTTTTCCACTTTTGCTGGCAACTCACTTGGAAAAAATGTTATTCAGATTAATTTGTTGTGATTATGCAGATTTTTATTAAGATATTTTTTCCTGCTTGTCATGTTCCGTTGAGATGAAAAAAAAAAAAAGTTAAGTATAATCAGTAGTTCTAATAGACTGGCAAAAAACCCTGCAGACATTAGTGCTGCAGGAAGATGCAGCTATGTGATGGAAGAAACTGAAGAGAAGCCAAAAGGTTTGGCAAGGAAGTTGATAGAAAAATTGAAGAAATGGGGGGTTAGAGGCTAAATCAGATCAGTTATAGGTTTTGCACCAGAGAGAATCTAAGAGCAGTATCTCAGAAAGCTTTCACTGGGGAGTGAGGAGAGGCTTGCCGTCCCAGCCCTTCTGATAGGGGTAAAGAAACATATTAAGTCTGGGTAAGGGATGTGAAGCCTGTAAAAAGGGAATTCCCAGCATTACCAAGAGCTGAGATGTAGGTTTGAGGACAAAGCATTAATACTATTAATACTGGTGACATGAAAGTTGCAGAAAAGCATGGGAGGGAGGGAGGAAAGGAAAAGCGGGAAGGAAGGAAGGAGAGATGGGTAGTTTATGAGAAATACTGGTTTAGAGTCAGCCTTAGGAAATGTGTCCAGAGCTTAGAGTCAGGTAAGGAGTTTTGTTTTTTCCATTATGGTGTGGACATGGAATTTGGGGTATTTCCACTGGCCATTGTAATTGCATTGGTGTGTTTAATTGCTTTTAAATGTTTTAGTATTTGAATACTAAGTGATCTGTAGAATTGGCAGCAGCTCTAGTGAAAATGTAAATAATGTAGATACAATTGGCACAAAATCCAGCTCTCAGAGGAAAAAAGTGCTCAGAAGCTGAACTACTTCACATATATCTAGTCTGGTTTCATTTTGTCTTTTAATGAGATGATTCCTAGGATATATAAAGAAAGTGGAGAAATGGGGGGGAAACTAAGATTGATAGCCAATAGTTTGGCTGTGCTCAGAACTGGAGTTTCTATTTCAGTTAATGTATCCACATCATTAAGGTGGCCTTAATTTAGTAAAATAAGGGGGAAGAGAGCAATCATCTACATACTGTTTCCATTAGAATAAGTCTGCAGACTTGTCCACCTGCAGGTGTTTTATTCAATTTGTCAAGAGGTCTCTAGATTTGTTTCACCTTTCTTCTTGGTGCATTTCCCCATGAAGTGTTTTGTTTGTAGGTTTGTTTTGGGGTTTTTTATGATTAAACTCTACTTTAAAAGCAAGATCCAGGTCCTGCTATGATTTTGTCCTTGTTTTTGCTTTTAAATTGGAGGAAAGATCACTGAGTTGCATTACACTGTGCTCTATGAAAAAATATTGCAGGAAAGGTCTAAATGTAATATCTAGAGTAATGATTTTAGCAGGAGGGGATAAGCATCTTCATTAGTTACTAGGGGTCGTTTTTTTAAAAAAAGTGCCATCTTCCACATATCTGAATCTGAGCAAGAGCTGAAAGCACAATCTCTTGAAGACTCAACCATTTGTCACACTAACCATCTCCAAACTACTGAAAGCTGCTGAAGAAAATTGTGCAACCAAGTGCAGTGAACTGTCAAAATATAAATGAAAGTTTAAAAGATCTGCAGAGTTTCGATTTAAGAATTGGTTTGAGTTTTATTGATCTCAGAATTGTTTAAGTTTTTAACATGCATTATAGACAGTTTGCAGTCTAAATTGGGTATTTTTATTCCATCTCTGGTAAGTACAATTATTCTGCCTGGGGCAGTATCAAGCCAGACTGCACTTCTTAAACAGTGAACAAACCAAACCATTGATTATAGGAAATAAAAACAGCATACTCAGTAAGAAGTTTTAGAAGTGGGAATAAATCAGTAACTCCAGCTAATTCATGTCACAGAGTACAGTTGTCAGTTTACATTAACTTGCTCTCAATTCTATTACTCCAGTTTTTATACAAACCAAAATACTACTCAAATATTGTAGCAAATTACACATTTGCACACTTTTTGGGGGGAGAACCCCAGATAAGGCAGAAACTAATGAAGCAATTTAGTTTGCCTCCCAGAAAATGTGTGGTTTATTGGTAGATGGTTAAATGTTTTGTTAATTTTTATTATACAATGGTACTCGGATTTGAAGTTAATCTAATCCCTTTCCAATTATTCCAAATTAATCCTTTTCTGAATAATGGCATTTTAAAGACTCAGGTTGACCCTTTATATTTCTTCTAGGAGTTTACCTAGCATGCTAGTTAATAGCACTAGTAACTAATTAATGCTAATACCCCTTCTAAGACAAATGACAGAGGGATTTTTCAAAGAATCTAGTCACAGATTGAGAAGAAAAGCAAGAGATTGAATATATGTTTTCTATGCAGTCTCTGACAGGAATGAGAAGCAGGTCAGGTTCTGGAACATTTTAGGACAAGGGTAGGGAATCTGGAGCCAGTTTGTGAGGCACCTCACAAATTATATTAGACTGAAAGAAAAAAAGTGCTACTAAACATTGATGTGCGAGGAGGGAGAGGAGCTCTCACCACATGCTCTACCCTGATATTCAATAATCATGCATGTTAGTTTCTCTGAAAAATGTAGTTTGTGATGAGCTGTGGTGGTGTGTATTCGAAAATGAGTTTCTTGATTGGTATAGATTTTTACTTCTGTTGAGCTGTATGCAAGTAAACTTGCTTTATATATTGCACTTTAGAATCATCATTGGTCTAGAAAGCTAGATAATGGTCCCTCTCCTTTTTTTCCTTTTTCTTGTTTCTTATTAACTCTACCTCTTCTATTGAAACAAACAAGTGTGTTCAGGAAGACAGAATTTTTCTCTTATTTGTGAGGGATTTGAAAATGCTGATCCAAGTACATGTAGCTGTAATCAATATTCAGTACTGTTGTGGAAGACTACAAATCCTGTTCGTCTGAACAGAACAAATCTTCATCTGAAAGCCTCTAATCCCGCTTCCAGTTGCTACGAGCCATGAATATACCCAGAGTCTGTATTTTACTGTTTGTCCATGAGGTGGCAAACACTGTTGATCCTTGATTTGCCACAGAGAGATGTAGCATGTCAGAGTTGCTGATATTTTTTACGATCAGTATGGTTGGTAGTTGCAGCAACCTTTCTGATGTTTTGCAATAAAGGTGTTTTATATTTGCCAGTATGTAGCAGCATCATGATTTCTCTCCTGAAAAAGCTGGTCAAAAAGGTTATGATCCCTTCCTTTTTCCTCTGCTCCTTGCCAGGTTCTGGCTCAGCTACAGTGGCAATTACTGCCCATGATTTAAATGATGCAGGGCAGGGAGCTGGAGCAGGGTGGAGCTAGGAGCACATTTCAGCAGACTTTAAAAAAAAAAATCTATTGTAAAAGAAATTCTTGTGTGGATTTATACCTTAGTTTCCATGGGGAAAAAAGTTCTTCTCTTGATCAATTCTTTTTTTCTCCTGCATGGACAGGGCACCTGAGCCTTCTGAGTGGAGCTTGCAGGATTAAAGTCCTGGTGGCAAACAACTAAGAACCAAACTGTGTTAGCTTTTAGGAGAAGCTCCAGAAGTAGTTTCTGTGTTTTATATATACATATATGAGGGTGCTTAGCTGTACTTCACAGATCTCCCCAATAGGATGTACACAAAAAAGCCTCTTTCAGTGTTTCTCATTTATAGAATTTAGAAATCTGTGGTGATTGTTCTTCGCAGGTATACAACTACCTATGAATTCTCTTAGATTCAGAATGTTACTAAAACAGTCTTCCTCTAATTAAGTTTCAACACTCAGGAGTCTCTGACATTTAGCCTACTTAATAGCATTTCTTTCATTTTTGTAATTTAAAGCAGATCTGCTACTGGCATTTATGTAAGGTCCATTTCTTCTTGTATTTGGTTTGTTAATTCCTTAAGAAGCTCCATATTTAAAGAGTGTCAGGGTAATAAAGTGATATGTACCCTATAAAAATCCATAATTATAAAAGTAGACAATCATCCTCCTCCCAGATTCTCCTGCTTTCTAGCTCTGGGATACAATGTTCTTAAGTTGAGCTCTGTACTGTTGCCTTTTATAAGGCAAAAATCAATAGTCATGCTTAGCTATTTTATGGCAGTGTACATTTGCCAGATTCGTTATCTGTGTGTTACAAATGAGAAAATTGAGAGCAGCTGTGTGACTTGCTCGGGGTTGTACCTGAAATCTGGCAGTTCTGTACATTTTGTGACTTGAGCTGAAACCATTAGACCACTTTACCTCTCCCTGGGGAATTGCCTGGAGACAATGCACTGGTCACACAGAAACAGAAGTTTTGCTGCTGGCATCATTGGATCAGAATTTCTCTCATGTTCCTTGGATTTTCTTCCACCTTGTTTGTCTTTAATAAGTCTTTGTGTTGATTGATAGGGAAGATGTACCCAAAAGTGCATTGAAATAAAGGGCAGCTGCTAACCACTGCATTATGAAAAGAAAGAGAACACAAAAGGTGAAGCCAAAACCCAAATTGCTTTGATCAGGGCCACGATTTACTGCCTCTATTGATGTATAAGTGTTTTGAAATTTTTGAAAACTTTTTGAATACAAAAAGTATTTTGCTAGCATTGAGTGAGTACAATTAGGGGAGTTTTATTCACTTGATAGTATGTCTCCTGAATAGAGAAGAAGTGTAAATATATTCTTGTTATTGAGATGGTATCATTTTAGGGAAGAGCTCTTTGGTTACTATTGTTAGTAGCCCATATCTCATGGGGATCTTGAAGTCTTAACTTACTGACCATGGTTCTCATAGCAAATAAAAATGAGCATTTTTTCCAGCTATTTCAAGTAAGTGCAGATGAAGGGGAAAAAAAATTACAGCATCTAAGAGATGTAGTCTGATGGCAGTGTTTTAGGTGAAATTATGAAGATGTCTGCTTTCTTTACTACTTCTTTTTTATGCTGTTTGTAGATAGATTTTTTCAGTGCATTGCTCTTCTCTAGTTATGGCAACTAGTTACACTATCACCTAGTAAATTCATTGTTTATACAACAGTAAAGTAGCTTCAATAATGTTAAAACCTTATATTTGTTCAATGCAGAAGGGAGCTTATCCCTTAGGGCCTCATTTCTAAAGAAAAACTAAACTCTGAGGTTGGAAAAAGTGAAGATTCTGAGAGCTTTGTTACTTATATTGAACATTTTTAAAATCTGCTTTTCCATAATAATTTGTGAGCAATCTTCCCTTAAAACTAAAAAAATACATTTGCTTATGAAAATGTTTCTACATCCATAAATTCTTGCCGGTGCTGAGGACATGATTTGAACTTAATGATTCTTGCTGGGGAATAGAAGAGGGGATTGAGCCTGATCTGTCTTATCTGGACCTGAACGTGGTCAGATACTCCTATGGCTTCCATCAAGTCATGGGGAAAAGCTGTAATGCTTCTCATCAGGTTTATGCCTCTGGCTTTGCCTTTGACTATGTCCCTAGTTAGAAGAATTAAGTTTCTTGAAATTTCTTGCCTTGCCATAGAGAACTTTCTATCTTCACTTTTACAGAGGAACATTACGTCTCTTAAAGAGAGTAAAATTGCCATTTTTGCTGTTATTTTGTGAAATGTGCAATATTCAGTGAGCTCTTTCAGAAGACACTGGATCACACTTTTTCTCCTTAGTAGCTGTGTTCTTAGTCAGCAATTATGGTACTTGAAATCTGGGCTATGATTACATCTTATGTGGAACAGTTCATTGGGACCAGAATGTTCTCCACTGTTCTCTCTGTCAATTTATGTCTAATACAGAATAAAAACTGTTGAAAAATGTTCTCATATTTATGATTTTGAGACCTCTAGTTCCTAGCTCCACAAATAATTTACTATCAATTACATTTAAAATTATCATCAGTTGGAAATAGGAAATGGAATTACTTCTGTGACAAACTGATTGAAATGTTTTGTCCAAATGACCACTTTATGCCTATGATATATCTGCATCGGTCCATAAATTCTATTTGCTCTGTCCTGAAAACCAGTTCCCCAGTGTAGTTATCAAAGGAAAAAAATCACTTTGTGCACTGAACTCTTACCATCATTTAGATAATCACCCTTGATAGTTGTATTTGTGTGTTGGATGTGATATGATGCCCATCTAATTAAAGATTACTGTCTCTGTGGGGGTATAAGGAAAAAAAAGATTCTATTAAAAATTTTGTACATTTCATTGATTATTTTTGTTCTTTTAGAAAGCTGTTCCCTTTTTTTAACCTTTCCATAAAGAAAAAAAGCATGTTTGCAATGTCTTATTATCAGAAATCGTGTATTACAAATATACCACTCTGATTTGGCAATACTCTTACAGTGTAGTTTTATTTTCATTCCAGCCAATTCATCGTTACATTGAAATAACAGAGTACTTTACCTCCTGATGGCTGGTGCTATAGCTAAATGTTCAAGGTCACTCTGTCTTGGATAGATTTTATTTTTAACATACGTAGCATTTTCATTTAGCTAATCCATGATCAAGCAGTCTTCTTTTTTTTTTTCTTTTTTCCCCTTCGTTTCTTTGGTAAAACTTGCCCAGGGACTCATTAAATCTTAATTCACAGTACAAACCTTAACTCAGCTCATTCCCTGCAGTGTAGCCTGTTGTCAATTCTTTGTAGATCTGTCCTTTTGTGAAGTAATTGCATATCTTCTACCCCCTTCAGTTCTCATGCCAGCCTGGGCATTTTCAGAGAGCACCATTCGTACTCGTCCCCCTGAAAGAATAACATGCTCAAAAAGACCAGAGATAAACAGCATGCTTGACTTCTTGAGTTGTTTTAGAACAGAGTCCATCATGTAAAAGCAGTGCACAGCCTGTTCAGTGTGTTAAGCCTATTACCTAGAGGTCCAGCCCAGGGAAAAAATGTAAGAACATACTTAATCACTTAATTTTCAAAGCATGAGTAATTTTATAGGTGTCAATGAGATTACCTATGCTTAAAGCAAGTGGGCTTTGTGTCCTGCACTAGTGTGAAGGTTCAGAAAACGTTTCTGTTCTTTTACAGCCAAAAATAATCTCATAAATACAATGATTTTAAAATCTGCCAAAAAAAGTTGGGTTGAAGGAGTTCTTCTGGCATTTCAAGCACACTGAATTTCCTGCCTGATTTAGAAATACAGGAAGAAGGCCTTCTATGGAAAGCTGGTCATAAACTATAATTATAGTGTAGAGTATTCTGTTGCTGTGTAATGACAAATAGGATGGTTTTGGTTAGTTGACTCTTCAGAGGGTTGGTTGGTTTGTTTTTTAGTCTACGTGTTCTCTTGGCTTATAGAAGTGCTAGAAGGTGCTATCAGGATGAAAAGTTCTAGAGAGGCTGAAAGAAATCAAGGCAAAAAACAACCCCTTATGCTGTTTAATGGAACCGCTAAGGCTTTTCTTCAGTCTTGACACGATTTTGCGTTCATTTCAATGGTAAGATTTCCGATAGCTTCCATGGCACCTTATGTGCCTTAGGACGGTTTAAGCATATAAAAGGAGCATATCTTATTTCTAAGCATTTGGAGTGTGAGCTTAATTCATAATGCTGAAAGAGCCTTTATCACGAACTTTATCTCAAAATGTATTTGTTGTTGTGACAGCACCTTTCAAAGGTGAAGTGAAAATGACTTGCTTAATGAGATAGTTATTTTTAGATAAGTCCCTCTATCCAAAGATACCCTTTGGAGTTCAGGAATAATAACTGGGCAAGCGGTGTGATTTTATGTAAATTATTGAAGTTAACACATTACTGAAACTCTGAAGCACAACACAATAGCATGTAACCGAGAGGACACTTCTGTAAAAAGTTACTTAGATCATTTTTTTAAACAACCAAAAGCAGCTTATTTTTGATAAGCTAAAAAGCCCCAGGAAAAAAAAATCTACAAATTGTTTCTTTTGGTCCCAACAGATGGCATAACCAGTTTACAAATGTAAATGCAATGAGCAGTGTCCATTGCTAAAGGTGTAAATTTGTTATTTATCACTGTTGTTCTCCTTTCCTGTTCAAATAATAATAATAGAAAAAAAGTTAAAACTCTGTTGTGATATAGAAATAATGTTTTTGAGCCATATCTTTAAGTGTTTGTTAAAACTTATCTTTGTGAAACAACAACATCTGTTTACTGCAGTTACTGCTGCTGCTGTTTCAAGAAGCGCTGCTGGGCTTGGCCATTTGGGAATTTATTACGTTTGTTGGGAAACTTGCCTTTCTGATTAACCGCTTGTGTTCATTCCGAGTAGGGTCTCTGAAGAGGCTCAAGTGGGAATCCTTATGGGTGATTTTAGGCTCTTACAAGCAGGGAATTAGTATGTGGCTGCTCTTTTGCTATCTGAATTGCTGAAATGCTCTGCCGTTGTATGATCAATCATTTCACTGCAGAGGAAAAATTGGCACACTTTCTGTTGCCTCACTGAAACCTGTAAGTACTTGATTGTGTAGGTGCCCTGGGGTTTAGTGTCTGCACAGGTGGACAGAGAGGGTAAATGTTTAAAATACAGAAAATTGAAGTACTGGAAGACCATGTGCACTCTCATGCGGTATCATCTAAGAGTGGAAATCAGCATTAGATTACTGACTTCAGTCCAATGTGTGGGTGGGTGGTGGCTGATATAAAAGGGTGCTAAAAATCTCCTAGTGTAACACAGAGCAAATGTGAGTCCCATTTCCATTTGTGACTGGAACTGGACAGTACAGCTATACTCAAAATTAGATTTAAAAAGCGTATGTTCAGAGTTCAGAACCTGCCTAGGGTGAACACAATGGTTTATGGATTGCCTGATCCCACAGTTGTTTTCTGTAGCACGGCTGTGTACCATAGCACTAAATGTACCACAGCACTGCTACTACTGCTTTGCCTTTACCTCTCTGAATCAGAGCATTTCCATCCTACAGGTGGTATTTCAATATTGCATTCATTGCACTGCTCTGCTTTGCAAACTGAGTGCCATCTGGATTTTTTTTTCCTGCCTGGGAATCTCTAAGCACAGCGTAGTTAATTAGTGTAAGACTTTAGGATGCATTTTTGGGGCTCCCTTAAAAATAAATAATACTTTGTCTATTTGTATTATGTTACAGCAAAAAGAGAACTGGCATGTTCTTCCCTTTCATTATCATGATAAAGGTCAACTTAAAAAAAAAGAAAGAAAAGAACTTTTAAAGCAAAGTTCGTTTCAGAGACCCCCAATCCAAATGTATTTATGTTTTATGGCAGGTGTTTCAGCAATTATTACTAATTGGAAAATTAGATGCCGTTGCTATAGCAGCATCTTTATTCACTAATTGGTTTTGGCACATTTTAACTAGCACTAGCTCAGCTAGACACAAAGCTATTCAAATGAGACCTGTGAAGGTTTGTATGGAAGTGGTGAGCCAGTGCTGCAAGTCAGTACATTAACCTTCCACCTCGTGGTCCTGGGCACAGACCAGGTTCTCTGTGGGAGCACAAGCAAGACCTTGGTGGCCTCATCCATATTTGTAAAGCACAACAAAACAGGAAATTGGTGACATTCTGAGCTACAGTTCTTCAATTCTCATTCTTCATGTCTATTTTGACTGTATCAGTTGCTTCAGGGTCAAAAAACTCATGTGATTCTCCTTTTCAGATTGCTTTCTGCTGGTTTTCTTGCTTACATTTGAGTGGGTGATGTGTTTCTTTGCTGATCTCTAAAACCTTTGCCCTCGTCTTTTCTTGACCTGTCTTGTGCTTTTTCCTTTGATTCCTGCAGTGAATATTTATTGGGGCTTTGGGGCTTTTGTCATTGAAGTTACCTCCGTGTGCAATGTAACATGTATTTTCTGGGCAATTCAGGTTTCTTTTTAGTATATCTTGGCATGTGCTTCACAGTCGGATGGAGCTCCACTGACATGCTGCAAACTGCAGAATTTTCATACTTTAATCACCTTAATTCCTTCTTGAGCTTTGAGAGGTACAGCTTGCTATGAAAAATTCTTCTTTTTTTCCTTTTTTTTTAATTCTTTTCTCTACCTCTCCTGGATTTTGTGAAGATTTTGAAGACTTGGAAGTTAGTAGAATTTGAAAATGAACCGCGCTTTCAAATCTACTTGCTTGCCGTGCCCTGTCCCTACATTGTAGATGATCTTCCCATCCAGCCATCCTTCTGTGGCTGTAGGTACCATATGAAGGGCAGAGAAGGGTTGCTTAATAATAGCTCCGGTTTCTTGGCAAGTGTTACCTCTTCACCATTCATTCTCTGCCTTTTCTCTGTCAGAATCTTTTTGAGTTAGTGAAAAAGAAGTTGAAGAGCTTTTCAAGGCAAGGATAGTGTAAAATTTTTTCCTGCTGTATGTCTGACTCAGGAAGGCATAGTGGCAGTGTGAGCATGCATTATATATTCTGTTAGAGAAAAAGAAGATTCCTGTTTGGGAGGCTTGGGTGCATGAGATACATTGAGAAGCCTCATGTGTGTGTGTATGTGTGTTAACAAATATTTAAAGTTATTCAAAGTACAGTTAGAGCTGTGCCTCTTTCCCCTGCAAGTTAATGATGGGTTTATGTGCCAAAATATTGAAGTTCTGTGTGCCATAAAATTGCTAATAATTTTTCATTCTCAAATATGTTTTTTAGTGGGTAGTGAAATAAACCTTTTTAATCATAAGAGTTTAACTTCAAAAAAAAGCAATTCTATTAAAAAGGGGTCTCTCTTTGAAGGTGCATCATTAGGACAGTGGATAATATGTAAATGAGAGTTTGATTTCTAAATGTAATGTTAGTTACTGTTAATCGTGTCTTGGCAGCTTTTAAATAGTTGTTGCAGTGATAATAATTTTTTTGTTTATAATAGTAAACACTTGTTTTGATGAGGTGCATACTGATAAGAAGTACTCAGAGTTCTTTGATGA
The DNA here is from genome assembly GCA_013397115.1 of Edolisoma coerulescens. NCBI lineage: Eukaryota > Metazoa > Chordata > Aves > Passeriformes > Campephagidae > Edolisoma > Edolisoma coerulescens. Next base: position 1,346,239 of record VWZW01002032.1, read on the forward strand.
GATGACAAATACACTTGGTACTGGAAGGAGAAACTTGAGTTCTGAGGCATAGAGCATATTGAAAGTTAAAGGATGAGTAGGGTTTTTTTCCTTTGATTTCTTTTTATTAGTTTATGTTTGTTAATTTGGGAGATAGAAAAAATATGCCCTGAACCCCCAGACAAATGGCTGCATTTATTCAGACCTTTATTGGTAATACCTCCTTCTCACTATAGTAGGCATTTCTAAAAGGACAGGGAAAATGTTTTGAAAACCCATATTTGTTGTTATAACGATCACTCTAAGACAGTTTTGTTCATCATATCTGGTATTCTGTTCTTAATAGCTCATGTCCTTGCTTTCACTGTAGCCTCAAGGCCATACAAAAAAAAAAAAATTAAAATAATGAAAAGGCAAGGTGACTCTCGTCAGTGATACAGAAAACAAACAGATGTTGCTCTCATTTTTGTGGTACTTCTGAAAGCTGGTATGGTATCGAATCCCGCGTGTATGTAAATGTGTAACTAACACTACTCTCACAAAAGATCTCTTGTAACTTCTTGCCTTGTCATTCAGGTTTGAATTCTACTGTGTTTAATAACCTCTTTTCCAATAGTTGCTCTTTTTTCCCGTATCTAATGTCCTCTGTTTTGTAGTGGTTATCCCTGTGATTTGGGAAGTTATGAAATTTCGGTTGGAAGGCTCGACACAGCTTGAATGTACCTCTAGCTGCGCAGACTTCTAATCAAATGAGAATTGCAAAGATCCCCAAACCTAAACCCAAAACCTCTGCAGCAGTTTGGAGTTCCAAGTAGAAACGTCATCTGCCTTATTTTCAGTCGTGTTTCAACCTACATTTATTAGAAGTCATTTCCGCATATCATCATCCATAAGCTGCAGCTCAGATCTTGACTTGGCATTGTCATTGATTCTAATAAGAGAAGCAGACTCTTAGGCCATCACCTCCTCCCAGGTTTGTCTGTTTCTTCTGTTCCCTCATTTCTGTCCCCACCTCTTTCTCTTGTTTTATGCTTCATTGATAAGTCTACTTAGTAAAATAGATACTCTTTTTTTCTTCATATCCTACTGTCCATTCAGTAGAAAGTTGGAATTTATTATTGCGTATCCACTACCAGCAAATCTAATGATGGTAGTGAATTTTAATATATTAAGTGCTAAAAAGACTTTTCCACTTTGGGATTGCATAGAAATATTAGTTCAATTGCAGAGTGTGGGAAGGAAGAAATGTTTTGTGCCAAAGTAGGTTTTGTTGTGCCACACATGCTTTGTGTGAAGCATGCAGCATGGTATTCTTAGGAAAATATGCATTAATGAGATATCAGGGCATCTGACAAGCAACAGAGGCAAGGAACTGAGTTGTGTTCAGAATGTTTTAAAGTAGTTACAAGGCATTCACTTGTTTCGAAAATGCTTTTGTATAAGAGGTTGGAAAAAAAAGCGTTCAGCTGATTATTTCTGGATAAATGTTGGGGAAGGGACAAGCTTAAATGGAATAGAGAGTGTGTGTCTGAAAGGTGTGCCAGCCGTCACACTGAAAGAAGTATAAAATCAAGTAGGAACAGAAAAATAGTAATAGCACCACACAGGCTGGTAACAGAGTAATTCCCTGCAGTTGTGTTGTGGGTTTTGCAATAAGTTCCTTAAACAGCTAGGGTGCTGTTGAAACACTATGCTAAAATGCTTCTGTAAAAAGCTCATGGGTAGCCCTATATTATATAGAAACATTGAATTGTTTGGGTTGGAAGAGACCTTTAAAGGTCATCTGGTTCAATTCCCTGCAATGAGCAGGAGCATCTTCAAAAGGATCTGGTTGCTCAGAACCCCATCCAACTTGGTCAAGAACGTTTCCAAGGGTGGGATGTCCACCACTTCTTTGGGCAACTTGTGCCAGTGTTTTACCACCATCATTGTAAAAAAACTTCTTCCCTGTATCTAACCCTAATTGGCCTTCCTTCAGTTTAAAACCACTACCCCTTGTCCTATTGCAACAGGCCCTGCTGTGATCTGTCCCTGTTTTTCTTGCAGGCCCTCCTTAGATACTGGAAGGCTGCTATAAGGTCTCCCTGGAGCCTTCTCTTCTCCAGGCTTGAACAAACCAATTCTCTCAGCCTTTCCTTGTAAGAGAGGTGCTCCATCCCTCTGATCGTCTTGGTGCCCTCCTCTGGACCCGATCCATCAGGTCCATGTCCTTCCTGTGCTGGGACACCAGAGCTGATGCAGCACTGCAGGTGGGGTCTCACCAGAGCAGAGCAGAGGGGAAGAATCCCCTCCCTCACCCTGCTGGCCACACTGCTTTGGATGCAGCCCAGGATGTGTTTGGCTTTCTGGGCTGTGAGTGCTCCTTGTTGGGTCATGTCCAGCCTCTTATCCCCCAGCGCTCCCAAGTCCTTCTCTGCAGGGCTGCTCTGGATCTGTTCATCCCCCAGGATGAAACCAGGGATTGCCTTGACCCAGGTGCAGGACCTAACACTTGGTCTTATTAAAGTGGGATTCCCATGGGCCCATTTCTCAAGCTTGTCCAGGTCCCTCTGGATGGAATCCTGTCCTTCTGGCATGTCAAACACACCACTCAGCTTGGTGTCCTCTGCAAGCCTGCTGGGGGTGCACTGGATCCCACTGTCCAGGCCTTTGATGAAGATATTAAATGGTACCGGTCCCGGTAGACCCTTGAGGGCTGCCACTCATCACTGATCTGCATCTGGACATGCCAGAAAAGGTGAACTACTGCATTTCTCAGGTGAACATAGGTCAAATTAACTCATATATATGTAAAACTATGTGAAAACAAAGACAAGAAACAGTTAGAAAAGCTAAATCTAAAGCAAACTTTTGTGATTGACCATCTGTTCAACAAAAAATCATTTTTTATTGTATCAATTGAAAAGCTCAGATGCTGAAAAAAGTGGATCAAAGCATGAGCACATTAATCAGACTGTTGTTTAGGTATGGGAATCATAAAAAATTTTGTGGTTTTAATTTTCCTGCTGGGATTTTTACAATTATTATTATTTGTAAGATTTAACTGTAAAGACACTCCCATCTGCATATTTTGGAAACAAAAAAAGATTTTATTTTTAAAGGAAAAGAATAGTCAGAAAAGATAATTGTCTTTGGGAGCTGAGAAATTAAGACATTTACTACCAGGCAGTTGGAAATTAAATTCTGAGAGCTTGTCATACTGCCTGTAAAAGAAAAATCAAAATGAGATGTATCCAGAATCATGTCCCTTTTCTTGTGTAGGATGTGTTTTATTTATATTTTAATTTGGTTTTGAAAAGAAGCTGAATCAACAGACTGAAAAAAAAAGAAGTCTTGTGTTTGAAGGTGATACAAATTAACATGCATCTCAGCAATAAAATCGTTCTCAAATAACAGTTTGCTTCAGTTTTGGGCATAAGAGAAGAACTTGTATCCAATTTTTTTTTTTTTTTTTCTACGGGGTAAGGATGATAATGTTTTCTCCCTCCTTGCCTATCTCATCCCCACACCCCTGCAGCAGCACTTTGTTGTAATGTGAGCATTTACCAGTGAGGTCCAGGAGTCCTGACATGGGGGACATCAAACATTGATCAATCACAATTGCTTTTATAATGACTGAGATTGTTCATCCTCTAATAACCATTTCTTTCTTGCCAGTCAGTCACCTTTTCGTGTGCGTGTAATAATATGATTTATTTTATTTATAGGTATTTTTTAACTATAATCCTTACTTTCATAATTGAGCCATCAAATTAGTTTAATACCTCATGTTATTTGTATTAATGAGTTATTGGTGTTAGATACTTATATTATTTGTTACAAATAACTTTTAAATTAATGGAATTAAGCAGGAGCTTTTACAATTATTCTCCTACCTTGTGGATTGTGAGTGCCTGCCTTCATGTGGACAACTAATTGATACAGAGAAGGCTCTACACTGTATCTGAGTTTACACAAGAATATACTTTGGGATGAGAAAGGCTTCCAGTGACTTTTGGTCAGACTTGTCATGTAATCACATCGAAACTGGCACTGGTAATCACATTACTGGTGATTTGTACAAGATTCATACTCACCCCTTAAAAATAGGGAAATGAGTTTGACTTGCTGGGATATTTCCAACAGCGACAATTACAGGAAATATTAAAAGAACTGCAGAAGTATTTATATAATGTGGCAAAGCAAATATTGCAGGTCTGTGAATTCTAGACATGTGAATAGATTTGCAGCTTGCATGATGGAGAAAAGTCCAAATTTCAAATATTGTTGTCGTGTTTTAACCCCAACCAGAAACCACACGGCCACTCACCCACTCCCTCACCATTGGGATTGAGGAGAGAATCAGAAGGGCAAAAGTTAGAAAGCTTATGGGTTGAGATAAGGACAGTTTAATAGGTAAAGCAATAGCCACACATGCAAGCAAAGCAAAACAAGGAATTCATTTGCTCTTTCCCATGGGCAGGAAGGTTCAGCCATCCCCAGGAGAGCACAGCCCTGCCACGTGCAGCAGGGACTTGGGAAGACAGATGCCATCACTCCAGATGTCCTGCACTTTCTCCTTCTTCCTCCCACTTTATATACTGAGCATGATTTCATAGGATATGGAATATCCATTTGGTCAGTGTGGGTCATCTGTCCTGTATGGGTCTCCTTCCAGCTTCCTGTGCACCCCCAAATTCCCTGCCAGCGTGGCAGTATGAGAAGCAGAAAAGGCGTTGGGTCTGTGCAACCCCTGCTCAGCAATAACAAAAACATCTCTATATTATCAACCCTGTGTTCAGCACAAATCCAAAACACAGACACATAGCAGCCACTGGGAAGAAAATTAACTCTACTCCAGTCAAAACCAGCACAGTTTTTCATTATTATATATTTCTTTTTAGCATTAACATTGTTTTTTATGAAACCATGGAGGGCTTTTTTTAGAAATAAATGAGCTCTACTGAAAATAGAGCTGAGCTGAGCTGAAAAGGTAGCTGTAAATGTGTGCTTCAGCATTATGTTCTGATTAAATTAAAATTGGAATATGAATCCCTAGGCATTTAGTTAAGCTTTGTACAAACATTTACTGCAGCATTATGTTCTGATCTAGATATAATCATGCAATGGTCTCTGCCCTTAACTCTATTGAATTTTTAATTTAGGGGTGGTTAAGTCAAAATTCATTGTTGACAAGGGGCTTTGAGCAGGAGGGGGAACTATGTGACCAGCAAAGGTCTCTTCCAACTAGAATGGTGTGGATTGTGTAATAATCAATCAGTAGAATGTGCATGCATCTATACTATATGTATTTTTGAAGTGGTTCTTGAATGTTCTCTGTGCACTTCTAATACATATGTATATATCTGAAGATAGTTGTATGGCAAAAACAACAATAGCTAAAAATGGGCTGTGAAAAGAATTAACTTCACAAACAGAATCCTTTGTCTTTTTGCCTCCCTTTGAATCTAGTGAATAAAGTTTCCTGTGGTTGATGCAGCAAGTAACTTAGTACTAAACAAGAGCAGTCTTCAAAAAAAACCAACCCAGCCCAGTGTAGCCATGTCTCAGAATCACTCTATCTACTCCTGAAGGATATCAGATTCACCCACAGGGGTTGCTTCCAGGTAGAGTGTTCACATAAGGAATGACATCCACTCCACCTGGAAAGGTAACATGCACTGAGAGGCAGTGAGGTACCCAGGACTTCTTAAGCCATCTAGAGCCCTGTACTAAACACAGATCAACAAAAAGTATTTTTCTGACAAATAAATTTAAATGGTGGGGAGTTTTATTTGTCTGTGACACACTGTCTAATGTATGTGGCAATTTATGGCATAGAAAGCCTCTAATTGTCCTTAAAACAGATGCCAAATTGACTTGCTATATAATGCAATGAATTACATGGCAAGTTGAATTATGTAAGTAAATGTATTAATTTTTTGTTGTTGTTTTTAAAGACATCCTTTATGTTTTGCCAAACAATGGCTGAGCTTCACTTTGCAGAGTTGGATATCATAGTTATAAACGACGTACAAGACAAAAAGGGCCATTAGTGGAAAACTTGGTTCAGGTAAGAGGACCTAAATACACGGGATCAGCCTGGATCAGACTGTCAGCAGAAGGGTGGCTTCTGGCAGGAGCAGGGGGCTTAGAAGATGGGGAGAAGGAGTGGAAGTTGACTAAGCACTGAGGCTGCCCAGCAGCTTCAGTCTGAATTTCTAATGCACAGCCCTAAAATAGGAACACTTTTACCAAAGTGTGTACAGAGGATATGCTTTAAATGAAAGACATCATAGGCAGTAGTGCCTAAGAGACCCTGAAGAGTCAAGTTCACAAAAAACTTAAATAAGCAAAGCAGGGTGGCTTTAAAACAACTTCTATAGAACTGAAGGCAGGGATAGCAAAATTCAAGTTCCCTTAAGTCAAGTCTCCCAAAAGGAGAAAGAATCAGGAGATCAAGTGAATAAGAAGTTATTGTAACATAACATCTATAGTGTGAATGAGATGTCTGCAAATGAGTTAATATTTTCCTATTTACTTTTTTTTATTATGTTTACGAAAAGTTTTCTTTAAACGTAAGAACAGATTTCAGCAGATGTTGGGACATGCAAGGATCCACAATTTATTAGAAATTTCTACCTAAGCAGCTTGAGTAGGTTTTTGTTTCTCGTGAGGTAGTACAAGGAAACATTCAATTAACAGAGAAGCTAGCTGTACAGGAACATTCCTTGGATTATCCACGTGAAACATGTATCCTATCACTATCACATAAGGGACTGTAAGTACCCAGAAAGACTGTTACTGCCTTGTCTGATTGTATCTAGGTCTAAGGTAGTATGTGTGGTTTGGCCTCATGAGATTGCAATCCAAACTCTGGTGTGAAAGTGTATTTTTGGATCCTTCACTTATATGTGGAAGCAGATTGCTGAAAAGTGCATGTAAATGTTGATTCAGAACTGAAAATGTGCCAAGAGACTGCTAGTAAAATATTTACTGATAACTTTAAGATGGAAATATGTCTTCCTTATTGAGCTATAAGTTCAGTTTGGAATGTGTTTCGAGGAGGAACACATTGATATTAATATATCTATAGTCTGTGGAGCGACATTTGCTCTTGGGGATATTTTCTTTTAGTAATTTTGTTCATGCCTGGCATGGCTTTCAAAAAAATGAAAATAAATGTGTGTGATTATGTGCTATCATCTTCAGTTGCATATATATTTAAGTATTTTGGAATTGTATGAAGGCCTTATGTTATTTTAGGCCACCACAGGAACAAAACATTTTTTTCTTGTTTCTTTGTTAAAGGTAAAGCACATTACGATCTGAAATCTAGTAAAGGAAAAAGACACAAATGATAAGCAGTTTTTCATCAGAGGGAATGTAAAGAATGAATGTTGGCCATTATTAAAGTTGGATAATGCTATAGAAGAGATTAAGTTGTAAACAATTGTTTGCGAATAATAATAATGTGCTTGCCTGAGGTTTTTTTAGCATTTTCTAATCCTATCTTTCTAAAAGGAAAAAGAGTTCCTGTTCTCTTTGAGCTTGGCTTTAAAGCATTGGTGTTCCTCTTTAATACTACTGCTTTGACTCTGATTTTTCATTTGTATTTATGCAGATGATTTATCTTCCAAAGTCTCAAGATCTTCCCCTCTCTGTATTCAACTTGTCAAAATGAGCCTGAAGGATGGATGGTTTCTACATAAGTAGAAGTGGTCTCAGCACTTAAAATTTTAAATGAGATTTTTTTAAAATAAAATTATAAATGTGATTTTTTAAAAATAAAATATAAATGGGATTTTTTTTTTTTAATTAGAAGTGGAGTGAAGACTAAAACATAGTGTATGAATTTCAGGCAGAAAACAGGGCGAAGCTGTTTTCAATGGGACTGCCGTAGTCCCATTGAATCAGCTCACACAAGAAATAGGTCATGTGACAAGAAGCAGATTTTTCTCTCAAGGTGGTAAAAATCTTGAAACCAAAATGAGCTCAGGTTGAGTGTGTACAGTAAAATCCAACAATCAAGAAGGTGTTCATGAGTAAGTTTGTGCACCAAAACTGAAACTTTGAAGAAAGAACCTGAGGTTTGGCAAAAATGTGCATCTTTTAGAATCTGGTGGCACCATATCTGAAGACATGCTAATGTCATTGCATTGAATTAACGTACATATATAAAGCCTTTTAAGAGTGATACTGCATTGGAAAAGTAGCAGTTCCAAGGCAGCCTTTCCTGAACTCAGTCCTGAGCTCAGAGTAGCAGCACACTACTTTGTGTGTCACTTCATTGATAGACTGAGCTGGTGAAGTGCTGTGTAATACGAGTGAAAGCCATCACACCGAAGCACATTTTACCATTTTAGTATTTACTCTCTTTAGGAAAGAAACATACTCTGCTCTTACAGGAGAGTGTGGGAGTGATATAGCAAGTCTTTCTGTCTCCAGGAAATCTTACAGTGGTATTTTGCCACCATGTACTGATGTGGAGTTATCTTTATGAACACTTGTGAGATCGGTTGAACTTTTTTTTTTATGTGGTAATAACTAAGACTTCAGTATAGCCTGTCTTCTAAGACTGTGGGGTTTTTTTTCTTAGTAGTGTTCTGAAACACTCTGTGGTATTGGTATGATTTCTGTGATCAGAAAGAAGGGATAAATTCATGTCAAAATATTATGTGCCAGAGAAACTTCAAGGGAAAATATTACGCATCATGAGTTACCCTCTTTTAAAATCATAACATGAGGTTGGGATGGCTTAGAGGTTTTGGATTGTTTGCGGGGGGGTCTCTTTTTTTCTTTTTTTTATCTGCCTTTTAACCATGTAGAAGGTGGGTTTGTGCTCTAAGGGAGTAGAGGGCATTTATTGGAAAAACATTCATTTGATGGGTAGTGAGCTCTTCTATTTATTTCTGGCATTGATTGGTCTGTTGTCAATACCCATCTTTGTGGAGATTCCTCATAGAAAGTGACAAAAAAAGAACAGCAATATTTTTGGAGTTATGCTGCAGAGGGGTTTATTTAGCTGTATTGATTTGATTGTTTCATATATTGCAATACTCAGATTTTCAAGTTGCTCAAGGTGAACCCAGAGGACTTCAGACGCTATAGTCAGTTAATAACAGGTGAAATCCTAACTTCAGAGTTCAGACAGATGTAGGAAACATATGCAGTTGGTAAAGTATTTTTAGTGAAAAGCTTCCTTTGGACAGCAAACTAATACATTCTTGGATGTTTTGCTTTGTTGAACAGGTGGAATTATGAACCCTTTTCATTTGGATTTCCTTGCTGCTGTTGTCTCAGAATAGGTACAGTCATAAATATTTAGACTGGTTGGTGTTTTTAGTCATTACTTTGAAAAGCTGACAGTAACTGGTTTTGTTCAGCGTGAGGATGTGAGAAACAAAACAGCAGTGGGAACTAAATGCCATATTCCCTTGCAGAGTTCATTGGAGTTTTCAGTGAATACTTAACTGTGACTTCTGACAGAAACTGTGTCATACTCTCACCTTGACAAGATTAAAAATTGATAGTGTTTTCAAAAAGAACTGAGTTTCGTAATGTTCTGATTGCATTTCTGAAAGCTAAGTGAAAAGAAATTAGAAATGACTGACTGAAGGCATGTAAACAGAACAACTGTGTATCTGCTTGTCTGGTGCATAAAATCCACATTCATTTTAGGGCTGTCTTGGGTAATCAAACATTCCTGCATTAACAATGAGGGGATGCTGCTGATATGTTATATGAAGGCAGAAAAGATGAAATAAAAGCCTCTCTTACTTTTCCCTTTTGAGGAACAGACTGTAGCACTGAATTACATGGCAGAGGAACACATAGAAAAATTAGTCTATGCCCTTCTTTCACTCGGAACATGGGAATCTATCCTAAGCATGAGTTAATTAGCTGGTTAGTGCTTAGTTCAGCATCTGATGCTATGGTAAATATTAAATAAATTAACCTGATTGCATACAGTACTTAAGCCTTAAGCCACCACGGCCCTCCCAGGGCAGCAAGCACTTTGGGCTGAAATCTCAATGTATTTGTGACAAAGGCTGTAAGATGTAGGCAGGAATCAAGACCTGAACAGGTGTATTTTCTTGTCATACTGTGTTCATGTGCAAAGCAGTCCTAAAAACTGCCCTCACTGGCCTTCTGAATAGGCCAGGTGTTATAAATGAGGCATCCTGATGCTTTTAGAGACTTCCAGACCTTGATGGATTCCTGAGCTCTGGCTTGTCAGGTACTGATGTCTGTTTTCTGCTCACATGTGTATTGAAAAATACCTTTAAATTGTTTGAAAATCAGTGTCATTTGAGAGACGCTGTTGTGTATTTGATCTCTTAGTTAAAATTGTGAAGCAAAAAGGTGGGGAAGGGTTCATCAGTCAGAACTTCAGATGAGCGTGCTAACTTTTGTAAATCATTAACTTAGTAACCACAAGGTAACTAGTCATCTACAATGCCTCTAAGTTATTGGTAACATTATCCTTGTTTAAGGATCTACATTTCTGTGAATCACAGGACCTGGAAAATTTAGTATAGTATTTACCACTGAAACTGTCATGGGAGCCTAGACACTTTTAGGATTAAGTGTTACACCACACAGAGAGGACAGAAAAAGAGTTATATGTGATTAAAACTGTTGAATTGCCATGAGTTCTAGCAAGGCCTGAATTTTCTATGGAGAATGTCTGAAACCTGACTTAGTTTGTAAAAAACACTCTTTATTATTGGGCGAGATGATACTGAAGGAAAACATTTATTTCTGGAGTATGCACAGAAAAAAGGAAAGGAAGGCCTGGTTAAAAGATAAAGGTGTATATCCTTCCCCCTGAGAATGCAAATTACTCTGGAAATCAGAAATGTGAAAAAAGTAATGCAGTCAAATTCATTGGCATCTTGCTTTTCAAAGGAGCATTATGTAAATAGAAACACATAATTCGTGTCAGGAGTGATGATAGTAACCAGCAATGAAAAAGTAAGTTCCCAATTCTTTGGTTGATGGATTCGTGTAAGTTGAAGCTGTGTAAAGGTTTTCTTTTTGATTCATGGAGGGTACAATGTAGATGCTACACATTCAAATTATAGAAAAAACCGCCCTTTTGGCTAAATAAGCAAGCAGTCTTTTAACCATTGTCGGACCAATTCACTTTGTGCTTTTTGTTTTGTGTGTATGATTTCACAAATCATTTCAATGCCCTTAAATGATGTTCTGAAAACTTACTTTTAGGTGGTACCTTAATATAAGGTACCACTGTGTACCTCAGCTTTTCTAGAAAGCTGCCTTTAAGCATCCCAGAATAACTTAGAATTGGGAGAATGGGGAGGGTGGTACTGCCTTTATACAATGTGTTTTCTTCAGTATTTCTAGCTTTGGTTCAGATAAATATTCTTAGCATCTCAAATAACTGTGTTTTGTTTTCAAAAGATTTAAGAAAGTACTGGAAATAATAGGTAAAGCCTTAGCAGCCACTGAAGAACTCGTCTTAAGTGCTAAATGTGCAACTGGATTTGATACCCAAACAATTTGTCCTTTGGCTACTCTGAGAAGTTAGCTGGAGATAAAGATGGGCTTTGGCAATGCTGAAATAACTCCATAAAAAACCGTGGGGCTGGAGGATAGTGAACTTTCAGGGCACTGCCTGCCCTGAAGGAAAGGGCTTTGAGCATACTGCCTGTTTGCATGTTTTCCTGATAAATAGGAGAGCTTACTGCCTTTTCCTGGCAGCCGGAAAACCAGAGATGCAGCCAACAAAACAAGAAATGTAGCCACTTTTGCTGGCCCAGCACAAGTTAACCCCAGCTTGCTCCCTTGTCTCCTTGTTGCCATGACTGTGACCTCTTGCTGCAGTTTCAGGAAGGAATCTTGGAGTGACAAGCTTGGGGTGTAGTGAGACAAATGGTTTCTGCAGAGCTACCCTGCGCTGCATGTGGCCACAGAGTAGCAAGCCATGGTCTCAGTGGCACAGCCATGATATCTAAGTGCAGAATAATGCTAATTATTCTGATTTTCCTTAAAAATGTGGTATGGGAATCAGTGATGTAAAGGTGGCTCTTCTACAGGGCTTTCTAGATATGCATATATATGCTTCACTCGTCTTAGACAAGGGAAAATGGAATTTCACAAGATTTGAAAGACGAAATTATCTCCAAGAACCAATGCCTAGCCCTTTCTAAATGTCTGGTAAATCGGTTCCCAGCCTTGACTTCAAAAAGATGATGGAAGTCAAAATGGAAGCCAACATCCACAAAAGTCTCTTAAGTTTCAGGTGTTTGATTTTTTTTTTTTTTTTTTAAGGCAGTACTTCCAATCTAAATATTACTGTAATTAGTCATCCTTGACTACCCAGTCCAAATGATCTGTAGCCGTTTTACATTGGGAAGGAGGATGCAGTCTTGGACACAAACTCAAAGCAAAGCTCTGATTCAGGATCTGGATTCAGAATGAGACAACATTGTTTCAACAGTGCTTTTCAAATTTTATACATGAGAGTTTACCTAGTCATCTTCTTCCTTTATGTTATTAGTTTGCTTCTCTGGGATTGGTTTGTTGGTTTTGGGGGGAGTGGGCAGGTGTGCTGAGGAAGATTGTGGGAATAGGGAATCACACCGAGAAGAGATTTGCCTACAGTTCCGAACTGGTATGACTTGCTTGGTATTTGATTCATGTTTTGTTTACATGCACAGTTGGTATTTCAGAGATGTGTGGTAATTGCTGGCATAGTACACAAAAGATGAAGCACTCTATCTGTTGGAAGAGCGTACTGTGTGTATAGATTGGGGATTTAATAGAGCTGCTTCCTGTCAGCTGGCATCAAACTGACCCGATGAGGACATATTAAAGAATTACAGACACAAGATGAGGAAGAAGTGGCAGGAACCAAACAGTACTGCACTCGCTCTCCTTCCTACCTGTTTGAAATGTACCTTCAAACAGTGACAGTATCAGCTAAGACATTGGTGTCAGTGAGCCTTCTTATTATTGTGAAGGAACTCATATTAATATATATACTCTGTACATTGTCCTTTCCATCAAATTTGATTTTTGACAAGTGTGAGCATGCCTGTCTTATGCTGATACTTTTTTCCTGTCTTCTTTCTTTCTCTCTCTTTTCTCTCTTTTTGGTTCCTTGTGTTCACTGATGGATGGATTATTCGTAGAACTTTCTCCACTATAATTTATGTTTATCTGAAAATAGGAGCTGCAGTTCTTCAGTAATAATAAACTCCTCTATCTAAACAGTCTCTATTTCTATTCACTGCCTTCATTTTCTTCATGTCCTCTCATTTTTTTCATTTGCTGCTGCTGTTAATCTGACATCCTTTGCTCCAAAAAAAAAAAAAATGTGTTTTATTTACAGGGCACAGCATTTGGAAGTGCTCCTGTACCTTCTCGCAGGCAATTATGTGAGTCTCTTAAATTCCGCTCTGTGTTGTAAAGATGACTATGTGTTCATGTGCTGTAGCATGGCATGCCAATCTAGAGTTAATGCCCTGAGGTCAATATTCAACCGCTGGTGTTGTATATTGCCTGTAATGTGTTTGTAGCTAACAGCTTCTATTGACCCCTTCTTTATTTCTTTGTTGTGTTTTGTTCAACACATCATGAAATGGGGCTGCGCTGTGCACTATAGACTTGCAAGAAGGGAAGAAAATACCATAATGACTCAAAGTCTGGAGGGGAATAAGAATAATGTTACCAGATCATGTGTGCAACACAGTAAAGAGTAGCATTGTTAAAACTAAAGCATCTCTTTTTCCTATTATTCAAATTAATCTCTCCATTGCACAGACAAAAAAAAAAAAATCTGGGCCTCAAGAAACAAAGAAATGGAAAATCAAACAATGTGGTCTAAGGCAGACATTACTGAGACCAGTTGTATTCCTTATAGGACTTTCCTTCTAATTAATTTGAAGAACAAGACCATCTGCTGAGTTGGGGAGAAAAAGGAACTTCTAGAAAGGGATCTCATTAATTTTTTTTTCTTAAATCCATTGGAATTATTGACAATAAATTTTTCTTTTAAATTAAAATAAATTCCCCCTGTCATCCACCAAAACCCCAAGAAATCACAAACAAAATGTGCTATATATTAAAAAAAAAAAAGAAGATAAGGGCTTGCATTCTGATTCCAGATGTTCTCTCTGCTGCATTAACAGTGTTTTTGTGTGTGTGTGTATATTGAATATATAGATCCTCAGAATACCATCAGACTTTGAGATGAGGGCTTTCTTACATTCCTTGAGTTATTCCTGTCTTTCTCCTCCTACCTTGAGTTAATGTCCATCCTAAAGACATGGGTGTCTTCCATATGCATTTAGTGAGCTACAGCCATGCACTGCATTATTATGATTACTGTGCACTGCATCACACCGCTGAATGTCAAACAGATTCATTATAATATAACATTACAGGCTTATTCATAAATACAGTGCAGTTTGACTGATGCTTCATTGTTGGCAGTCTTGAAACATGTTGCTTGCGTGAATCCACTGGTGCTGCTCTTGTGTATTCCTAGGAAAACATACGGCATTTGTCTATTAGTGTGGGTCTTGCAAAAGTAACCAAAAATATGATCTGTATATGACTGTCCTTTCTTTTGTGCAATTATCTAAGATGTTCCTATCCTACTGGGTATATCTAAGGGAAGAAAAAAATACCAAGATGTAACACTCTTCATGAAATATAATTGTGCTCCCATTACAGTTATTTAAGGTATGGTGGAAAGAATTAATATTCTCACTGTGTCCTTCAGAAAAACAACGCTGAAGATATTTTTCATCCAATATATATGTCACTTAGCAGTCTGCTAAAATGAAAATTTAAATTTCTGGCTGGCTTACTCTCATTTAAATTAGTCCTGCTACTGATTTATATGATTAACAACCTCAGAGAAGACTTTGGAAACACACTGAAACAGTAACATGCTTTAACATGCTTAGATGTAAATAACCAGCATGTCCACTGTTGACAGCTTCCTTCCTTGTATGGAGCCCCTCTTTGAGGTGAATGGTGAAGTGTCACAGAATGAAGTGTCTGGGATTTGAACATAAGGGAAGGTGTGGGAAGCGCAGAAAATGTTTTATCTGGCAAATATAGGTTAAAATTTGTGTAACAAAATGAAGATGCAGAACTCTTAAATACACAGAGGAGTGGATAATGGTTGGGTTAAATATGTGAATGGGTAAGCTGGAAGAAGTGGTCGGAATTTCCACTCTTTCTTGATGAAATAACAGTAAAACTAACGTTGCTGAAATGGTGAGATGTGAGAAGTAAGTTTAAAGCAGCATATATAGAGTGTATCAATGGCATAACTATGAAGCAAAAGGAAACAAAAAACCCCACATAAATAAGGGAACTCATAATATCTGGGTGAATTATTTCAGCCAGCTGTTTCCTTCTTTTATGTGTTCTGGTAGGCAAAGATTATATGGAACTATGAATATGTTGTGGTAAAATTCCAAGAGGAAGCTAAAATTAGAGCTTGAACATCCTGAGCTTGTCTTTTAGTCGTTGGGGATAACTTTTCTGGTCCTTGCAAAGCACTGGATATTATTGTTCATGTACCAAAATGGGAAACGAGGATGTGTGGGAATCCAGAGCAGCAATGCTATTGAACGAGTGCCGTGTCCTGTTACACTGAAGCTGAAAGGTAGCAGGAATGTTTTCTTCCAGGTGGTGGGACCAGTGGTCCTACAGTAACTCTACTGCAATGGAAGAGGCAAGATTAATCTGGTCTCAGTTCATGTGAGATGTTTTAGACTACAGGGCAATTGTGGGTGCTTCACCTCCAGAGTGAGCAGGGCGGGGCTCAGTGGTGGTGTTGGAAGTCACTGGGAAGTCGCCTCTGGGCATCCAAAGGCTGTCGAAGACATTGAGTGCTCTCTGTGCCAATGCTGCGTTATGACATTTGCTCTTGGAGCTCAGGATCCAGAGGACCTGCTGGTGGAATGTGGCAAAGCAGTGAGTGGTTGAGACTGAGATGCTGTTTACAAACCATTTTAAAATACATGTCTTCTACTCACAGGGCATTTTAACACTCTGGCTATAAACTCTGAGACACTGAGTATAACTATAGCAAATAAATTACAATATGGGAGCTAAGACTCCTTTCCACAAGATAGAAACTTGCCTTCTGAATTTGAATAGATTGCAACTTTGTTTCTGTTTTACAATAAAAACACCACCACGAGTGGGGGAAAAAAAGGAATGTACAATTCAAACTAACAAAAAATATGAGAGCATCTGTAATTAGCAACAAAATAAGATGCAAGGACAGAGAATGAACTGAATGGGGAGTCCAAGGTCAATACAGATGTCATCAGAAGTCTAATGATAGCTGTATGACAGAGCTTTGGTCATTGGAGTACTGCTGACCTAAAGGCAAAACACAGATTTACAAAATACAGTTATGACTAAATAAAATGTTGTATCAAAGCAAAATGCAGCTGCAGATTTTTTGGCAGAATTGCAGTATAATTGCCTTAGGGAGAAGAAAGCTCTCATGTTTTCTCCTGTCACTTGTTCATCACGTGGAGTGGAAGCACAAATATGCCAGTGAAATACATGAAGTAGAGTAAACCCTACAATTCTGAAAACATATGTTTGTTGCAAGATTTCCTTCAAAGTGCACCCTTGTCCTGCAAAAGTCCATGTTAGAGTCAGGGTTGTAGGTTTATATCCTGTGTTAAACCATGGTGGATCTTGCACCAGATGACAAAGCTTTAACATTTTTATATCTGTGGTCCTTTCTGTAAAGACTTTATTCCAAACATTTTTCCTTATTTGACCTGAAATGTCCTCAAACTGAAAGCAATTTCTAATTGAATGTGACAGTGGTAGTACTTTTTTAAAAATATATATTATAATTTACATGTAATTTGGGAAATGAAAAATGCTTACCTGTTTTGATTAGCACTATTTAGAAGAAGAAATCCATGGGAAGAAATAGCACAGAAAGAGCCTTGCTATAATAGATGTTCCTGAAACAGAGTGGGAAGGCAACAAAAATTGATACAGTTATGTGGTACCTGACAATCAACTTTACAGACAGAAAAAAAAAATGGATCAGATGCTTGAAATAGCCATATAATATCCAAAGAATTTCATACCATCTAATGATAAGAAAAGTGCCAGAATTGAATGCAGCTAAACTAACCTTCCAAGCTTGGAATTTCATACAATGAAAAACTAAAAGTAAACCAACCTAATATCAAAATAAGGGGATTCTTAGTTGGTTCATAAATGGCACTTTAATGTTGCAATCTCACATAGTTTAATTACTGGGACAAATATAAATATGTCAGAGTTTTAAATTGTGGTGATTGTAATTACAGCAGAAAATATGTAGAACTGAAATTGCGAGAGTTAAGTTCCTAATGTAGACAATTTTACTTGTCCACTGTCAAGTTTTTTCAAAGCACTAGACAGCTTCTTTGGTCAAACAAAAACACAAAACAAGGAAATAAGATAAAACGCTGAGAAGTTAACTATTTTTTTGGTTCATGGTGCACTGCAGAGGAAGAAACCTTTTTCGATGGAGTGGTTTTCTGATAAAGAGTAAAACTCAAGGTGGTTGTGGTAAATGCATAAGTTGTGAATGAAAAGATTTAAGATGTTTTATTTCAGAATTTTCATGAAATTCAGAATGAATAGGCTAGCATACTAGCGAAAACAGAGTCTCTTAGGAAAAAGTACTGGCAGTCATTTTCTTGTAGACGTGATCAAAGTATATGGAGCTGCGATGCAAGAAGTAGGTTGGTTAAAACAATACTTTATAAAAGTGTACTAAAAATACCTGCATGTTTGTAAAGTCGTACCACGGTAATAAAGGCTTATCTATCAGAATTCTCTTCTATGTAGGATAAAAACTGTAAGCATAGGAAAACAGGTCAGTGTGTTTTGAGCTTTATGAGGAAGTTTTACCCTTACAGAAGGGTGCAAAACTCTCCTTCCAACCACAGGCCAGATGTGAGTTCTCCAGACTGAACATCTGACTAAGAAAATGCTGTAGAATATTAAGTTCAGATATATGCAATTAGGATGTCCACAGATCCCATTGCTATTTTGCTTGAGCATAAAACAGTATCTGACTAATTGTAAAAAAACTTCCAGTCAGGTGTTAATGGAAGTAATTCACTTTCAAGAAAATTAAACAACAGTATTAGAAATAAATTATGTAAATAGTAATAATCCTTAGTATCTATTGTTTTACGGTTTTGGCTCATAATTCTTCATTGTACTATTTCTAAAAAAGGCCTCATCTGACAGTCACCCGCTAAATTCGATTTAAAAATTCATCAGAAAATTATCTATTTAATTCAATAATCTTTTGATCGGGTTTTTTAACTCAGTAATATGTTCTTACTGATTTAGGGTTATTGTAATGTAATCAAAAGTTATAGCCCTATTAACTCCAGTGAATGTAAGATCATGCTCTGCTTTTGCAAAATGAGAAAATATATATTCTGACAATTGTTTTATTAATATATTATTGTTTTTAAGTCTTTCATTTGTGGGAGAGAATTCTAATTCTTTTAACAGCAGCTTCTGCTTTCATTCCTGTTTCCATGGAAACAAACATTAGCACAATGAAAATTTTTAAAAAGTGATTATTTTAAAACATTGAAGACTGGAGATTTCATTTAGCAAATTTGGAACTCACTCATAAAAATCATTGAACTTACATAGAAGATGTAAAATAGAAATAGAAAATTTTTACGTGAAAGCTTAACATGTGGTCTTTATTTGCCTTTGTTTCTTCATTCCATGATTGAAAAGAAGGATAATTTTGTTATTTATCGGTTCGTGCTTGATGAGGAAGAGTAGTATTTATTGGACTGCTATGTATAGTGGTGCATTAAAAGCCAGTTTGGTTTGCATACTTCATCTGAATATGGAAAAAGAAAACAAATATGTTGTTGCTGTCTTTCTGTGGCATTGCTCATCTTGGCTGTCTTATCACAGAGCATGCAAAAAATACTATGGTCATAATTTGATTAAAAATCAGATACTGTGTCCTGTTTAAATAGAATAGCCCTTCAAAAACTTAGTCTTTAATCTTTGAAATAAATAGTCTACCAGGGTGAGATTCACTAAATTCAGGCATAATCACTTCTTCCTGTCCTGCTTTGAATTCATGGACTTGATTACAGCTCAGTCAAGGAAAAGTAAAGTATGAGCTTGAAGAATTGTTTTCTGTTTGTTGTCTCTTGCTTTTGCTGCCATTTATAGTGTGTAAAAATGAGATGCATTGTTTTACACTTGTTTTGAAAGTTAAAAGATGAAAACTGAGGTAATCTATTGAAATTAGATAGGCTCGTGCTAAATAAATTTTAAACCACTAGGAGATTTTAAAAAGAAAGCATTCTCTGGGCTCCTTGAGTTCCTGTAATTGAATGTTTCTGAAAATGTTCCCTTCAAAAGCTTCGTAAAATATAGTTCATTAGTAAAAATTTATTTTGAAGTAATTTCTGTATGAAACCCTTTAATATTTTGGGGGTTTGTAAACTCTTTTTCCCATGAAAATAAGCAGAAATGGCAGTTTCCAACAGATGTAGTTTACACTCTAAGGGGTTTTTTTTTCATTTTTATTAGTAATTTCTGTGGTGGCTATGTCTGTGGTCAATACAAAATGGAAGAAAGTCTGTAGGACCTCTTTCCTTCTAGCATCTCAGAAAAATATATGTAATTAAAATTATGAATAACTCTTTTCCTGAAGACTGAGCTCTATATTTTCTACAGAATTTCATTAAACTTTTCCATGAACAGGGAATTGACAATTCTGTATCTCTAATGCTGGAATTTGTGTCTGTCACAAACAGAAGGCAGTGAAGGATAACCTCCAGAAACCCCTTCCAGGCAAGGCTTCTCTGAGTCAGTAATTTGGGAAGCACTTCTGTGGATGGAAACAAGGGAAAAAATGCGCAGTCTCTGAAGCTGCATCTTTCTTTCGAGTTTATTTTCTGCTTTCCAATTCATGTGCAGTTAATCTAAGAAACTTTAGCTACTAAACCTGGTAATTTATCTTTTTAAGTGGCTAATGATTGCTTTCAAGTTTTCCAAATGAGATTGACTTTTCCAAGGGGTGATACTTTTTCTAATTCTAAAAATAAGGTTAACACAGTAAATAATTCTTCAATTAAAGTAATATTTAATTTTAGGCCTAACAAAATATTTCTGATTGATCTGATCAGTTTAATTCAGGCATCAAACTGAAGAGTCCCTTATTCACCTAACTCAATTTTGAGTAATGAAATTGAATCTCTGATAGATCTCCTTCTGGAGTAAACTCAGGGTTTCATTTATTCTGAATAAATTACATCTAAAAGTAATCCTATTTCTGATTAGTGAATTATCTAAAATCTGACTGTGATTTTTCTTCTTTTTTTTTTTTTTTTATTTTTAGATCTATATTTGAATTGTAATGACCTGTCAGTATAGCCATATGATAACTTGTGCTTTGTCAGTGGAGTAATTTCCGTCATTCAGTGCTTCCCCTTTGCCCGCTGGAATAGTACTGCTGTTCCTGGACTTTTCCACACAAAAAACAAATCCTTCTCTTTCTCCAATGACCATCTACTGTGCTATAATAATAGTGATATGTACTTTCAGATTCCCTATTGATAAATTTTGCTGTGAAAAATTTTTCCTGCTACCTGCTTAGCTATTCATTTTTTTAAGTATTCTGTTGATCACGTAGTTATCAGATGTTTGTATAAGAGTCAGGAAAATAAAGAAAAATTACTTGCTTTATGTCATTAACGAGAATAATAGGGTAGAAGAGTACATAGCAATTCAAAATAAGGCTTCCAGTGAAAGAAACTGGTAGAGAAAGGATGTGATAGAATGAATGTGAGCAGTGAACATTTCTTCTCAGAAAATGTGAAACCTGCAGCTAAAAGACTTTCTCAGGACCTTTGTATGCCAGAGACTTCATGGCTTCAGATACCAGTCTTCTCATTGATGCTGGAGCAGACTTTAGTAAAGCAGTCTCAGGCAGAATTTAAACTAAGGAACATATTTACACATGTTTTTTCTGATTCTGAGTATGTGCAGTCATGAAAAAAAGTTATTCCAAGATGTGAGGTGTTACAAAATCATTTTATGATGACTTACAGCCTAGACACTTGTATTTTAGTTCCCTTGGGTGACATTCAGCATTTACAATTATGGAGACTGCATTGGCTTTTTGATTAATCATTGTAATGGATAGTGCTTTTCTCTCATATGTAGTCAAATGAAAAACTGTTGTATTCATTGTTTTGGTCAGTAGTTCTGTCTTCAGAGGATTAATGAAATTTTGGACTGCTGAAGATGGTTATTTAAATGACTGAAAGGCTTAATAGGCAAGTCAGTGTTAAAAAGTTTCCAGGCCATTCCCATTAGCTTTCATTAAATGCAGTGGAGAAATCCTGTGGAACTACACTTCCTGCCATGCTGCTGTTTGTTGCATATGTGACCAGAGATATCATGAATATGTTTTGCTTGGTATTGCTACAGATGTGTATAGGCTGAATAATGAATGATGGCATTTGCTATTCTTCTGATACAGCTATTGAACCATTTAACAATCTTCTGTATTGTATTTAAATCCACTGAATAGATTAAAAAAACACTGCCTTTAATCAACATGGCATGACTTTTTGTCCCAGATTTCCCTTCTGAGATTTTGCAAGTGTTGTTATTGCAATCTCTTTTGCATTTTATCAGTAGTGGAAAAAGCAAACTGACAGACATTTTACTTCAGATGGTTGAAGAGAATTAAATGTTGGAGTAAAAATATTCACCATTTCTCTATGTCATACCAGCATGTATGTGAATGCACCCTTTTGCTGTTCTCTTCCTCACAGACAAGACACAGTCTGTACCTTTCTAGAGAGAAGCTACACCACTGATCCACTCCGTTGTTTTCCCGTAAACACCGTGGATTTTATATGCTTCATAGACCACTAATGTGAATTACTTGTTTTTAATGTGATGGAGCTAAGACATTGCTAATGCTTGAATTATCTATGGGTATTTATCAAGTTCATCCATAGGAACTGTAAATACAATTAATGTGGTATGGTTTGTTAAAAATGAACATTTGGCATCATACAGTTTTAAGCAGCATTATATATAATACTTTTAATATCACCTCAATTTATTCTTCGTCCAGTTATTTTTCTAAGAAGATTTGCCTCCTTTTCATCCATTCATTTCTGACATCTGCAAAGTATCTGCTGCTTTGCTTCTATAGAAAAGTCAATTCATTATTGTCATTTGGTCATACTGCTGAAGTTCAAACACACAAGAAAAGAATGAGAGGCTTTTATATGCTTTGTTAGAGTCATCTATTGTTGGGAAATAAATATCTGCTGAATGTTTTCTGGAAGCTATTTCAAGCATTTGTTATAAGAAAATACAATAAAAGCAGTATAGAAAACCTCGTTAAGCTATTCTATAAAGCAACAATAATTTTTACATCCCTTCTCTTCAAAATCCTAATAATTGCCTCAGTTTGGTTGTTAAAATAACATATTACATGAACTTTGCTTCTTCCAGAAGTTTATTTAAAAAATAAGTAATATTGTTGACATTTCCCTGTATATCTGATCTTTGGGGTTTTAAAAGACCAAAGGAAAGAGATGTAAAAATGAACATAGTAAGAAATGAATTCTACCATAGATAATAAAGATATATGGGGGGTTTATTACTTATTTTAAAATTACATGTTTTGGCAGTGAAAAATCTTATCCTCTGTACTAACGGTATAGCTGAAGAAATTCAGCTGGTAATTCCCAAGTGGAAAGAATTGTTCAGTTTCCCTTGTGGGGTCTGTCATACCTCTACCACAGTCTCCTGCCAGGTCTCTGGGAATGACTCTAGACCTAGACTAGCAAACCAGAAAGTAGAAATGCTCCATGACTTGTATTGTGTAAGCCATAAAGTTGCCCTCTCCTTCTCTAGCAAAAGGATGCAGTATTCCATGGTTTTACAGGTAAAAACCCTAAGAAGAGTTAACAGACACCATTATTTGTTAGGATAGTGAGTATATGCATAAAGTTGGCCTCATGCTAGCATTGACTGTTTTACTCATCAGATTATCATCATTACCCCTGGGTCACATATATTTAGTTTTTATGTGTAGGCTCAGACATTGAAATGTAGGGATCAGGCACTTAAGCTAACTAAAGCATGACTCCAAACAAGCAAAATGCCATCATGCACGCAAACAGAGGTGCTTGGGAGGCAAGCACAGGCAGTGGTACAAAGGTGTGATTCACTAGCTAGACACAGAAACAGTCCAGAAGCACGAATTCATGTCCTTGTGTATTTCTCCCAGGAAGACTGAGGCTGGATCAGCCTGCACTTGTCGTGGGTTTATGTACAGAACAATCCCTACTGTTCCAGTGTCATCGTGTGTCCCTGCCTGCTTCTGGGCTGTCCTTTCAACACAACCAGTTCCTACTGAGTGTATTGTATCTCCTACAACATCAAAAACAGTTCCTGATGTGAAAAGCCTTATTATTCTATTTATTCATAGCATTTTTTTCAAAAAGAAATAAAAATATATGGAGGTTGACAAAAGAGACAATTCTACTGTGGGTTCAGCTTGGTCTGTACTTGTCACTAGGCATGGTTTTGTAATCCTCACTTGCTTACAGTTTGTGTCTGAATTTCCACCCTGAGCTAATGCTTTTGTAGATAAAACTTTGACAGAGATGTTCAGTGTGTTGTGATTTTTCTCACTGGGGCTTGGAGAGATTTTGAAGTTCAAATTTATTTGGATTTTGGCTACTTCGGCCATGTGCGCTACTCACTCCTACCTGAATGAATTATAATCAGTGTAATATGAGCTATTTCTAATATTCATTAGAAAGGGTTCAGGAGTCCTCCCATGAAGAACACACAGGTTGAGGCCAAACAGTTTTGGTTTTTTTCTTTAATTTTTTGCTGTTGTCCAGGGCTAAGTTCCCAGGTAATGAGCTCTGAGCTTGCATGGAGATCTCTGTCACTTCACCTTGTTTGGTCACCCTCAACTGTGGCATGGATGGTGGTGTCTGCACATGGATGATGATCTTGCCTACCAGTTTATGACTGTATTAGTTTTACTCGCAGTCTAGTTGTTATTTTACCTTCATTGACTATGTGAACCCTTCCTTGGGTAACGATGTGTGAGCATATACTGGATTCACCTAAAGATTTCTGTTGGTCTGGTCACGTTCCTTGGCTGGAAAATTTCAAAGAATGACATTTATTTGGACTATACAAAAGATGGTAAAGCTGGGCTGCTATCACCTAACTGTAAACCCCTTTAATTTTGTCTTTCAGCTACAGTGATTGATTGTAAGTTGAAAATTTTATCTAACCTTACCAACCAATCTAAGAGTCACTTATATAAGCTGTTTTAATTAAAGTGAAGCAACTGTTAGTCCAGGTATGGCTGTCCTTTAAGATAACGTGAAAGATAGTGCAAACCCCCCCTTTCTTCTTTTTGTCCTTTGTGTCATGTGGCAGGAGTTAATGATTCAGGTGTGTCAACAGGAGAAAGTGAGACTGTTCCTATGCAGGACTAAATGTTTCTATGTGCTTGGAGCAAGGGTGGATGTGTTTCCACCCCATGGCTGATTTTGTGTTCTCTTGCCTCAGCACTAACCACACAGCAAGAGGATCAGGGCATTTAGGAGGATTTCATGTGACAGTGGAGGAGTTTTATTAATTTATAAAATGCCTTCAAAACTTTGGAAGATCTCACATCCAGCTGTGAAACTTGCTGGCAAGTTGCAGATCTAAATGTTCTGTTAGGAGCAACAGAGCTGTTGCCTTACTGAAAGCTTTAAGGATGCAATAATTTCATTTAGCGGTCCAGGTCAAGTAGGAGCATGAGTCTCAAGATTTGAAAAATTGTTTCTCTACTCATCTTTGTGAAGTAGAATCTGTCTTTGGATACAAAGACAATATATTTTATTATTGAGTATGATATTAAATATTATGTTTATGGTACTATAAATACTTCAAATATTTTTAAATGAGCTTTCAAGTACAGCCACAGACTAAAACAGGAATCACATCTGGACATTTTGCAGTTCACTTTTACTTCAGTGCTAAAATTTAAATGCAATTTGTGCAGTAAGTCATATGGAATAAAACAATAACGTGGAAAATACCCTGCAGTATTAATTTGTCTGCAAATTAATTTGAAGGAAAATTACTGAGTCTGAGTACTTCTGTGTGCCAAACGTGTGTTTCATGGCCGTAAGCACAGGATGCCTCACTCCAGATTCAGCATTCACTTTTACACTGAGCTATTAAGTACAAAAGCAACCACTGCAGGAAGATGTTTTTTTCCTAATGGATTTATAATGACATGGAACAAGCATTCCCTAAAAATACCTAACTAAATAATTACAGGATGAGGTGCTGTATTGTTGCAGTTTTTCAGGTGTACTGTTTAAGCAGTTGCCCTGCTTCTGAGTTAGGTGGAAAATAAAGAAAGACAAATATAAAGTAATTCTTCATTTTGCTTATTTAGTAACTAACTATTTGAAGACTGATTTGGAACTTTTTTTCCCCTTGAAAAACAACAGGTGGAAGGCAATTTAAATACTGTAATTTATTCTTGATGGATGATGTATTTAAAGCAGCTGAAAGCAAATAATTCAAGCATGTAGCAATTAACATTCTGATCCCACTAAGGGAGCTGCATATGCTGACCCTCACCATCTAAATGTGGCTCTTAGCAGGTATGAGGTCTAGTGCTAGTTTCAGCTGCAACAGGGAGTTACTGCACTTTCCTATGCTGATTCGAAATGAAATGCCAAATGAATCTACAAAGCTGTTTCTAGCCCATCCAGATTAAGGTGGCCGAGTCTTGTGCTGCAAAAAAAAAATCCACAAGCATTTGGGAAGGCGTGAAAGGAGTCATGACGCAGTGACATGTCAAGCCTTGTCCTTCCTTAGTCTAAGTAATATGAACTGAGTATTATCTAAACCATGATTTATGTAAATCCTTGTCGTTGCTGTCCCATCACAGGTACCTTGTGTTTTCCCTGTTCTGTTTTTATTAATGCTCAGTGGAGAAGCATCAGTGGTAGCAGAGGGACTCTGCTGATTCCTTAAATGATTTCCTTGAGGACAGTACAGCTGTAGTACAAGTTTGTGGTGCAGAGTGGCCTTTTGGCTCCCCTGGAATCAGCCACTGCCAAGGAAACAATGCAGGTCCTCTCAGGTAAACAGAACACAAAATGCATCATGTAGTTTTACACTCCCAGTTGAAATCAGTGATAAGAACGTAAATCTGTAAAACCAGACAGAGTTGTTACAATCCTATTTCCAGCACATACTTTACAAAGGCTTCAGGGTGATTCACATTACAGAATTTTGCATGCTGGTTTCACCTTGAGATCCTGATGTCAAAAGTATTAAATGTTTATTTGAGCTTCAAGCAAACATTAAGAGCTTTTTTTCAGATGTAGCTTAAATTTTCCTTATTCTTTTTTATCAGGTAGCCTTGGAGATTTTAATCTTGCTTTGAATTTTCTCTGTTCATTGTAAATTTAAGTGCTTTGCTTTGTTGCTTTACCTGGACAGTGGAATGCTGATCCACCAGTATCAATGATTTTAGCATTTTGTCCGTTGACATTAATGATTTTATCTCTACCTGCATTTTAAGTTTTGGGGGTTTGTTTATTTTTGCTTTTTTTTGCCAGATAAAATTTTTCCTTGGTTGTTTGCATCTGTGGGAGTAATTTCGAAATGCTTGACATTTATAGATATTTCACAGGTTTGAAGTTACCTACATTCTGAAGTTACCACACCAACTGTGGCTCATAATAGGTAGTGTGATGAGACATTGTTAGCTTCTCATAATTTGGGATAGCTTATGATTTTAATTAAATTAGGATGTATAGGATTGCTATTAGTACACAGTTTATGTAATGACAGCATTGGGCAAGGACTTTTCTCTACCCAGATCAGTGAATTGTTAAATGGAAGGAGAGATAAAAGTATTCTTGTCCTCCTGATTTAGTTGAAGAGCTTCACCAAATCCTATACAAAGTAGGGTTGTAAATAATTCCTTTGAAATATGAAGAGTAACACATTTTAATTAATGTAACAGATGTAATTATATTTGAGGGTTCACACCTTCAATATATGTTACGAGGTTGTGCCCAGCCCTAGGTCAGGCCAAAAAGTGAGACTAGGTGTATGACTTTTCCAGAAAGTCTGTTGATATCAGGGATAATTTTGGTAGTTCCCCACTCCCTTATAAATCACTGTATGATCAGAAGCCATTAAGCATGCATTAACCTGTAGTCTTTTAACAGGATAAAAAGGGAGAAAAAAGATGAAAGACCATGTTTCATACCCTTGGTGCAGATCTGTCTGGGAAAAGAGCCCATATACAATGTGTGTGTTAGCAGTAGTCGTGTCACATCGTATAAAACGAAATCTTTCATTGAGCATTCCAATTAAACTAATTTTATAAAGTTGACTTAAGCCTTTGGTGGAAGAAATATTTCTGTTTGTCAGTGAAGTTTAAATAATTGACCCAAGAACTCAGTGTTTTTAGTTTTCTTGGTAATCCATCAAAACTTTCAAGCCAGAGATTTAATATTCTCAAGAAATTTCTCCTTCTTGCTGTGACTTATTTCAAGAGAAGCTTTCTGTTGTACACAGCAATGTTATTGAAGAATGCAGAATGATAATAGATATAAAAATTTATGGATTCCTTTATTCCACTGTAAATGGAGTATAAAATCTTTGCACTACATAAATATTTTTGAAATACACATTCACCTATAATTTTAACCTGTTTAACCCTATTAGTACTTTTGTTGCCACTGTTACAGTTAGAGATCAAAGCATTGCTTGGAGGACTGTATTCTGAGATTGAGACAGCAGGCAAATATCAAAACCTTAAGCAATTATTTATGCTCAACTACTACTGTTTGGACTTGTCTGGATGGGTGTTAATTCCTGTATGCAGATCTATTCTGGCTCATTGAGACCAGCATTAACTATTTGCTGACTGACTTCAAGTCATCTGGTTAATTCTAACAGTTGCAGGCTGGAAAGTATCTTATTCTTTGTATTTTTGTACGAAACAAAGAGCTACTACAAAACACTTTGCTTCCTTTCTTAAGTCATTTTTGTACGTCTGAGCATAGGGCAAATCCAGCAAAATCAGAAAGAGGTTGTCTGCTTAGTCACCTCCCAACTTCCACTAAACTTCCTCTAACAGGTCTTTTTAAAAACAGTAGCATCCTCAATTTCAGGTATGCACCATTTTTCACCTACTCCCTGCAAAACCCAAGAAAGGCAGTACATGCATATTTATTCAAACATAAGAGACCTTATAAACACAGTATTACTCTGACCATTCATCTGTTTCCTTCAATTTGCTTTGGTTTATTGTTTTTAATTTTACTTTATCTATTTGTGGTTTAAACCAGGTACTCCTCAAGGTATTATTTCAAGTTGTATGAAAAACTGTAAAGTATCTGGGCTTTACCGCTATGTTGAATCCATAATGATTTACGTTCCATTTATTTATAATAAATAACCAAATCTCTCACAGCATTCCCTTTGAGTGAAGCACACATGAGGTAGTATCTCTCAGGAGGTGATCCTGGAATAATTTGCATATTTAAAAAGAGAATGTTTGCATTCGTTCTTGTAAGAGCTATAATACTAGAAGAATATAGGATAAAAGGAGAAAAAAAATGTTGAAATAGCATATTTTATTGTTTTTTTAAAGCTGCCTCCTAAGAAATAGCTCTGTTTTATATTTAGAAAACCTCGGTGTCTGTTGAACATCATTATATGTGATATATGAACTTCAATACAAGAAAATTATGGGTTCAGATACAATACAGTCATTAGGTGATATTCAGATAACATTGCTTAAGGGCTCAAAGGCTTCAAAGTCAATGCCAATCATTGGATCCTGGAGTGAACTTACTTGATAAACTGCTGTGTTCTTCGTCTGTGCAAAGCAATACAGATTGCTGGCACTACTGATTTTAATGCTGAAAACCAGAAAGACGATCTCTCAGGGGAGCTTGCCCTTTTAAATAGCAATGTGAGTGTTAAAATTACACCTTTATTTAATATTAGTTCTTGAAGGGAAACTTCAAAAGAGAAGTGGCATTTATTCCCTGTTTGAATCGAGGTACCATGTCATAGGTGGCATCATATTCAAAAACAGTTTTTTAAATCCATGAAAGGCTCCATAGAGACAGCAAATTTCAAATCAAAACCAACAGCTACAAGCTTTAGACATGCATTCATGTATTTATGTGAGTAGAACACTAACTTGATACTTCTGAGGCAGAGAAGATGTAGTAGCAAGAGGGTGCAGTAAGATGGTGTGTAAGGAGAAAAGAGACAAGATAATATGTGTTTCATTCACTGTGGAGAAAAGAAACAAATAACTACTTTATAATTGTGTGTTAGTATATATAATTGAGATTCTTGTAGGAGAAAAGGAAAGAAGAATATCTGGGAAGTATTTACTCCAGTAATTGATTAAAAGGGTCAACAAACTATGCACATATTGTTTTACACACAGGTAGCACTTATGATGAAACTATTCCTGAGGCATGTTGGTTCTCACAGAAGATGTTTTGGATAGTGAGCTTAGTCAGGATAATGAACTGCTTGAATTATAGAAGATATGTCTCTGGAAAGATTTCTTTGAATACTGATCATCTTCTGGTGCTAGGTGTACCTGTTTAATGACTTTTGGTGTAGGTGCTACAGGAGGATAGTAAGTGACATCCAGGATGTACAGTCACCAACAGTGTATTACAGTAAATTCCTGTGTGTTATTCAGGTAGTTCTTAAAACATGTGACCCGTTTCCTTATAGGTGAATGTAGTACTTCCAGGACCAGAAGTACTCCCTATTAATTGTGTGTTTATTTGCATAAGAGTGCATAATTTGCAGGTTTTGGATGGAGCTGTAGGGTGACAAAAAAGTAAATAGGACCTGAAGTTTCATATATTTTTCACCACCACCAAATTTTAGTTTGTACAGCTGGGGGTTAAATATGGATTTTAATTTCCATTTTGTAGTAGCTTTTATCAGTGCTCAGCTGGTGAATGCAGCAAGTGCTCTTAATTGGAAAAGGACGTTTTGTTCTAGGCTGATCAGGGTAACATGATTTTGTACTTCTCTCCTTTCACAGAGGAATTCCTGTGAAGGATTAAGCATCTCTACCAAGTTGTTAAGCCTGAAGAGTTCAGGATATTCCTTACCCCTCAGTATTAATCCAATTAGTCTATCCCTAGCAGAGAGAGACAAATGAATAGCTGTGTGCCCTGCTCCTGCTGTGCTGTAGGACACAGTCCTGCAGCTTCATATGTAGGCAGTGTGTGTGTGTGTGTGTATAAAGCATCCCTAATATTGTTTCCTTTGTTTCATGGTTTTCCTAACCCCATTATGAAAATTTGTCATCTTAGAGACTAGAATTCGAGGAGAAAGTTATTCCCAGACGGGCTCTGGCCTCATTGTTTGATTGCATATGGGGAATAAAGCAAAGCACACACGGAGGACGAGGGATAAGGTGCTGTGGAAACCAGTTGGCTGGGTCAGTTCATGTGCAGAAACAATACAACTCAACAACTTGTTCATTTGAGTATTAGGGAGTTAAGTCATGGTAACAGGCACCTTAAAATGCACGGCGCCTGGATGTCAAGGGGGAATACGGGAGGACCAAATGGCATAGTCAGGGCCCAGAGCTGAGCTGGCTCACTTTGAGGCTCTGTCTTTGTGCATGTGGAGGATTGTGTCTGACTCACAAAGGAGTGAGACCAGCCCTGTACACTTATAAAGTAATGATAATTTTGTGGTCTCCAACTTTCAGAATGTTCTGGCCCTTTGGAAGAAGCTTTTCATTACATTTTAGCAAATTTACTATAGGTGGTGGTAGTGTTAAGATATGAAAAATGTTTGACTACAAAAACGAAATACAAAATTTGGGGATGAGATACAGCATTATAATGAACAACGAGACACAAACTTCTCATCTTTCTTTTAAGTTAATTTAAACTCTAGTACCTTATCAAACAAAAGAAAGATGCTGCAATGTTTTTATAAAAAATTGGAGGCCTCTTGAATTTTTGCATTGATTGGAGAGTGCCAGGACCAGGTTTCTCAGAGGCAGCACAAGGAAAAAGAAGTTAACTTTTGCTAAGTCAGTCCTGAGATGCAATTAAGACAGAGGAAAGGCCAGGGAGGTGAGCTGATGGGCTACCTCGTGCCAGGAGAGCAGCATGAGCTGGTTTCTGCTCCCCACACAGTGCTCTCAGAGAAGGGAACGGAGCCTGTGCTTGTGTCTCCTGACACAAGTTGGTTTCAGGGGTGCTGCTGCCCTCACTGCTTCTTCTGGGGACATTCGGAGCACTGCCATTTCTTTTACTTCATGGTCATCAGACACTAAGTCTTTCTTGTTTTTTCTCTCCACAAGTGCAGCTATGTGTCTGGAAACACCTGGTGTGTTTGAGACTAGAATAAACATCACTTCTGAATGTAGTGGTTTAGTTCTTCATAAGAATACAGCTGGGAAATTTTGCCTTCTGTTGTTTGTGGTGTGGTTAATTAATCCCCAGAAATAATTTCAGGATTTTTGGTCCAACTCTCCATAAATTCATTAATTTATTTGTTTCAAATAAGAGCCTGGGCTTGGAAGTACCTGATGGTATCTTTCCATAAAAAAAAGAAACTGCCAGCTCCCTAATCAAATTCTGAATATGAATATGAATTACATACTAATGTGTAGTATGTATTTCAATTTTGCAGCCTGAATATTCAAGCCTTGCAGAAGTATTAACAGCTTAGCTTTTTGCCTGGAAGTTGAGAACTTTTTAGGTCAAGATTCAATTTCAAAACCACGTAATAACTTCATCATAAATTCAGAAGGTAATGTGATAAAGTAATGGTTATATTTACAAACCAATAATTTTCAGTGACAGCATTTCTTTGATTTGTTAAAAAATCCATTATTTTCAGGATGGGTGTAATAAATTTCTTATAAAATATTGAAAATACTAATTAATTACTGTAATAAATTACTTTCAAACTTACTGATAGAAGCAGTTATTGTAATGAGTTTTGCATCTTGAAATATAAATAATCCTTCCATACAGGATGAAAAAAGCCCACAAAGATAACCTTTTTGATTGAATAGCCTTAAAAGAAGATTATAGTTATATCATATATTCTTATACGAAGAAGTCAGGAGTGCAAAAGCATTCTGTACAAGATATCTGTATTTCTTCATGTCTTGACTACTTTTTGTGATGGTTTTAGTGCCCTTTTTTATTTGGATCCCTGTAGTTCTATTGCATTCATTTTTTTGGTTTTTTGTTCCTGTTTTTGTGCAAATAATTATAGGCTCTCTAAAAACCATCAACTGAAATAATCTAAGTTGCATCCACGATATCCAAATTATGGAAAAACATTTTCTTCCTGTGCTTGCCCAGCCTGCACAATAACTACCAGCACACTGCACCTCTCTGAGAGGTAGATCACCCCAGTCAGTTCCTGCCTGGAGTCAGTAAATGTTTGCACTATAGATTGCAGATAATCGAATTTATCATTGATGTTTCTTAATGTCAACACACTGCAATTCCACACCTGTCTTGAGCAACGCCGTGGGAGAGCATAAAGCACACACTACTACGCTCTATGCTACATTAACCAAATTCAAATAAACCCCCTGCTGAAAAGTTTGACAGATCTGTATTATCTCAGACCCGCAATGGAGTGTGTTTTCTAAGTATATGTCTGTTCAACAGGATTCTTAATTTCCCCCCATCACTTTCAAAAGGTAGGGTAACCACAGGGCAGAGAAGGGGGACTGGTCATAATCGTGCTGTTCCCACACTCATTGTCAGTGTATAGCTGCTTCATTATAGGTCAGCAAAACCCCTAACCTGTATCTGGTGTAGTTCCCTTAGATGCAGAAGTGGGTGTTTTTATTTTTTCTTATCTCTGGTGCCACACAACAATTTGGTATTTTGAATACCCCTGAGGAAAGGAAAATATTAGTAATTACAGTTCTGAGCACCTATCATGTAAGTGAACTACAAAGAAAGGTAGAGACAGTAATTCCAGAAGCTTACTCTTTTGAGGCTTCTTCTCATACAACAAATCTGACAATTATTTCAGGTTTCAACATTTCCATCCTTGTCTTTACTAGCAACAGAAGATACTTTAAAAATTACAGTTTGGACTTTAAATATGAAGACATTTAAACACTATTTAAGCATGTTTAGTATTTCGTTTTGGTTCCAGAACTTCCCCTCTGTTTTGCTCATAGAATTTGGCCTCTATAAGCATTTTAGAGCTAACGAAAGCCTCTCTATATATAAATAATATTTTTTTTGTACAATTCACTTTTCAGTATTTTAAATAGGAGAGGCAGCAATATATGTCAGTGAGTTTTGGTTAAAAGAGAAACAACAACAAATAGATCAATGGAAACTACCAGTGCAGGGTGTTTAGGGCAGCTTTCAGAGACACACCAAGAGTTTACCTGCCAGTTGTCTTGGTGAGTCATTGCTCTTACTGTGAAGATATTTGGAGTAGCTTGATTTGCTGAAACCTGATTTCATTTCACTGATGCACCAGTTGCACGAGTGATCAAGTACCTTTTGATCCACCTGATTGCTTCTTTCTTTCCTGCCAGCTCCTTTGCAGTATTATGAGGCATAACCACTTCAGAGGAGAAGATTTGTCAGACGTTCTGTAGGTCATGATGCAGTGAAGCCATGGCTTTACTCACAAATATTTTGTGTACGCTACATTTCTATGTCTTGGAGAGGAAAGTGAAAGCTTATCCACCAAGCTATTGACTGGCCTATCTTGGTCCTGTCCAGCTATTTTCTCAGGCCCTAAGAGTAATTATTTCCTAGTGATCTGTGTGAAAACAGAGGGAGTCTAGACAGTATAGCATTTTTAATAAAAGAGAAGCAAGGCTACAGGGATTTGTACATAAACTATTACTGCTTTTCATTGGAAGACAGTGCTCTGAGGAATTTTCTGAGGAATAAACTATTCCCCAAGTATATTTGAAACTGAGCTTACTGGGATGCACTGCCACATTGACTCTGAGGTGCTGGGTGGGACCATGCTCTTGACCTCCTGCTAAAATGTAGAGTTGTGTTACAGCAACAAAGCATCAAAACCAGCCCACAGAAATTAATGATGCTTTAGATACACTGTCCATCTTTTTATTCAGTTAATTCTCCATGCTGCTTCTTATGCCACCTTTTTAAATATGGGGCCAGTGAAGACAGTCTCTTTTATCATCAACTTTATGAGACAGACAAAAGACCAAGAGAGAAATATTTTGTTGGCCAAGGTTGCTTTCAGAGGTGTTAGCATTCTACAGAAAAGCAGAGATTAAAGCATGTGGCACAGCCTTGTAGTGTGATGTCTCAAATCAGACTCATGGTCTCACCCATTTTTTGTACTGCACATTGCTTACTTGCATTGCCAGCATTCTGTTTGGTTAATGCATGAGCCAATTCACACATCTTTCTTCTTTTATTACTTTTTCTTTGCTAGGAATAATGTGCCCACACATCCTTAGTGCTTTGCACTGTTATGTTTCTCTTTCGATCCTAGGCAAGAAAAACAGGCTGAAATCACAATTAAATATTAATAGCTTAGAATACTGGGGTTTTGAAAATTACCCATTACTTTTATCTTGGAAAACAGAGATGTTTATTCATTAGTCACAACTTTATGGATCAGTTGTTTAATGGAACATTAATATTTTGGGGTTTTTTCTATTTGCAAGGGTAATTGTTTGACTTGACTTCTCCTTCTGGTGAAATTTTCTTTAAGTTTGTGTGTATTACATGCTAACGTGGCTCTAAAACAGCTTCTCACTGAAGTTATTCTGGGCCTAATTTGCTGGCTTCTTAGAGGAAGAGCTTTGCAGCAGGGTTAAAATGCTGTTTGTGGCTATGGGCTGCAGAGCCAAATATCCTGATCCTGGAATCCACACTCTAAGAAAAACTCTGCTGCTACTACAGCTGCTTTCTTTGGATTTTTTCCTTAAACACTGATACTCTTGATAGGTCGGTAGTGCTCGTACTTGCACTGGCTCTCAGGTGTGATAAGGGGTATTTGTGTCCCTCTCATGAAAGAGGGACATGAGGACATATTTTATCCTACTATCTACAAAAAACTTTAGCTACCTATACTGTCCTGCTGTTTCCATAGCAAATTCAAAACTTCATGTTCTTATGAGTTCTTAAAAGTAAGCAGACATCCCTGGGGCTATCTGATATATGATATAACTAGCAGTGGAAGGCAAAAAAAAAAAAAGGAACTATAATAAAAAATTACCTCATAACCTTGCAAAGACAGTTGATATTTTTTGGCCACAAGTAAAAAGCCAGTTCAAAAGAGAAAGTCTGCTTGGGTTAGAAAAACTGGAAAAATGCTCAAAAAGAATTATTCCTTCTCATCAAATAGATACTTTCTCATGACAGAGCTGTCATTTCAGATGGTTAGATTGCTTCTCATATGAGTTTTTGCTTGGTATGGATGCACAATTTCATTTTTCTCAGCAGGAGATAGAAAGATTATTGTTTGATGTATGATTTCGTATATAAAAAACTTGTTTTAAAGATGGCATGAGTTTAAAAAAAAGAAAAAGAAAATGTATGTGAATGATGCTAACTAAAGATCCTACCATAATGTTCTCTCAATTATAGCAGTTCATCTTTTATTCATTTGTCACCCTTGGCACTCGATTACATCAAATTCTCATTGGAAATACAAAGAGTGGATTCCCACTCAGTTTCTTTTTTTGCTGGCTTTATTGTGGATGCGCTTGAAGAAAGAAGTATGTGTGCAAGTTGGTCTGAAGGTGGTGAACTTCAGAGCTCTCCACACCTATTCAGCAAATTAGTCACATCACACCAAGTGAAGTGACCCATCTTCTGTGTTAAGGGGCAGTGTTACTCTGTTTTTCTCTTGTTAAGGATGAGCACTCAGGAAATGAAAAGCATATCCAGTAATTGTCTCAGTCTCATAAAGATCTTACAAGTTTCAGATTGAAATGTAGAAATGGAGCTGGAATACATTAGGAACTTTAATAGATGGAAGAATTTTATGGATTTGGACAGTTGGTTTTCCAGGGTGATACTCTGCCTGCTTGGACAAAGGGATCAGCTGTATGGCAGGGTTGCTGTGGCTTCTGTAATGTGAGATCCTGCTGGGGCTGTACATCTGTCATGGTTTTAAAATAACACCGCTGAGCATGCTCTAAGTGTACAGTATATTCTGTGTGTGCCACAGCTCATAAAACTGACAGCATCATCAAGGATGGAAATGACATTTAGTTCAAGCTCTTGGACATTGCCAATTTCTGAAACTTTCATGTTGAAAACTCTTCTGCTTAGCCATGAGGCTGAACAGAAGAATTAGCAAGATGGTACGAATCACAGTATACATTGCCATAATTCTTGGATGATTTTCAGTAGGAAAACTACAAGTAAAAATTTTACTGTCTTTCAGAGTGTTTGCACATGCCTTTTTGCAAATATGTGCCACCTATTATTCAGTGAGTGAAATCCTAGTTAGCCTTCAAAACACTTTGCAAACCCAGATTACCTTTTTTGAAGCTCAGAAATGGAAGATGAATTCTGAGAATGTGTATGTGCATATATCTCAGTAAAAAAAAAAAAAAAAAAAGGTGCCAAATATGACTTTCTAGGTCAGTAAAATAACTGAGCTAATAGCAGGGCATGCTACTGTACATAAGACCATGCAGTCTGACAGATTTAACTGATTGTCATGTTCTGACTTCCTGTGTGGAGGACATGGGGTGTGTGCATGTAAATTGAAATGTCATAACAATTATGGAATTATTTAAAATATATATGCATGACACTTCCGTCTTGCAATTGAACAATAGTATTCAGTCTTACGCTGTTTTATGATCTTCTAGAAGATATCTGCAAAAAGAAGTCTTTTCACTTTTTCCAGTAAACCACTCTTGTTTTTCTTTCTCATATTATTGTTCTCTTTTTTTGTACAATTAAAGAACATAGAACTATGTAAGTTTTGCATAACCATCCTTATTCTAAATGATTAATGCAAGATCAGTGACCAATACAATATCAAAAAATCCTGACAAATTTTCATAACTTAAAAATCATAAGTAGAATTTTAATCTATAGCAAAGATGAATAAGTGTGGGAAGGGGAAAGCTTTCTAGAAGGAATTACATAAATTAAGCAAAATGTTCCGAGCAAGAGTGGTTTTTTTTCTTTTTTCTTTGTCTGCTTGGTACCCTCAGAGAGAAACATGAGACACATTTTATTTCTAGGCAATATCTTTTTATTTACATCCACTCAACTCATTAGCACTGCAAAAAAAAAAAGGAAAAAACTTGTACTAGAGCTGATGAAATAATTGCTGCAAGCTGCATGTTTAGACACATTGTACAAGTTAAATGTACAAAATTCACCCATTAGGATCCCTTGTGCCCCCAGTTTGTCATTCTCTCCCAATTAGGATTTTTCTGTAGAGCAAACAAATAAAAGTCCCTCGAGGACCACTTCTCCAAGGCGTTGAGTGTATGGAGAAGGCAAATGCCCCTTGCTTGAACTGAACTCAGAAGTTCACACATTTGTTCAGGCTGATGTGCTGGAGTATCCTATACCCACTATAATCATTGAGGAGTTTTGATATTTTTCTATTCTCCTCATTCTCACCAACACCATCTTATTTTTTTGAATGTGTTTCCATTACATGAGATCGTTCTTCTATGGCACAGAGTTGGTTTCTTTTTATATATTTACACGGGGTCAACTAATGGTCTACAAACTCTAATGAACTTTTGGAGTCTATTAAAAAAGTTCAAGTTTCTCATAAGTAGATCTGCACTAGGTCCACACCAGTGTGGAAGCTGGAAGAGATCTGTTGTCCTCCAGTTTTCCATTTCTCCCCTGAGTAGCTTAGTATGAAACACAAGTATATTAAGTTTATAACTGCTGCTCTAGCTTAGGGTATTGAGGGTACCTAACTGCATCTTTAATGATTTTCTACATGTTTTTATTGCTGAAAATTGTAAAGAATTTGCTTTAATTAAAGCTGATGAGTGTCTAGCCACACTGTAAAATTCTGAGCTTCTGCAGGAAATGGTATTCAAATCCCATTCAATGTAAGGAGGTTTTGGCATATGCTGTGCTCCATACGGAATCATAACGGCAATTTTCTTAGCCCTCTTTTCTTCAGTCAGTCTTATTTTTGATGGTGTAACTTCTTTTTTTTCTTTTAAATTATAGCAGTAACAGTGTGGGATGGGCCAGTGATAGATACGATTCTACATATCTGTCCTCTGGGTTGGCAGAACATGAAATATTAGATGCCATTTTGCAATTATGCTGCTGTCGAGTTTAGGTTTTATATGGTGAGAAGTGATACAATATTTCAATTGAAAAGTATGTACTACTGTTAAGTGGGTGCAGGGGATAATTCTGATGAAATGAAATCCCTATAAAAGTCTGTTTAAAACTAATTCATTCTTGTGAATAGCTGCAGCCTTGTACCAATGAATTTGGGTAGCAGCCTTGATGTTTCAAGAGGAAATGAAAGAAGTTTGTTCTTTGCCCAGAAAAAAACCCAGAGTAACATTAATAAAGCAGTTAAGCAAACTAAGTTTCAGATATGCTTTTAGCACATCAATGTCAGAATACTCTGTGGCTTCCAACAGGGCCTTGCAGAAGATATGAGATCTGGGCACTGCCTAAAACAGTGTGAAGGGGACAATATTTGTATTCTTCTCTTGCCATTTATTGACAATACCTGGCACCCAACTCTTGTTTTGCAGGAGAGCTGGTTTGCTGTTGTGTTTTGCCAAGGACAAGACTGTGCCTAGCTGAAGTGTATCATGAATCTCTGATGCCCAAAGTGCTCCTACTTCTATGAAAAAAAAAAGCAAATTGAAGTAGGAACTCAGTGAGTTTGGAAAGGAGGATTTTTCTAGTCAGTAAAATGATTCGAAATAAATGGATTGATTAATTAAAATCAGTATGTCTACTTATAGAGTGAGGTACTCCAGCATGATTTATGTGAGGAGTTATTGCACTGGACTCTTTGATCCCTTGCTTTGAGAATTAAATGTAAAAGTCTCATTCTCAGTTTCAAGGTTGAATACAAATCCTTGTGAGCCTGCTCCTGTTAAATTGTGTCCTGTCACTCTCAAGCATTCAAAACTTCCATCGAGGCCAAACTCACAAATCCCTTCCTTAACCTCCAGTTTCTTTTGCTTTTTCTACATGTGGAGTTAACCTCCATGAAAATTTACTAAAGTGAGTCTTTCCAATCTTCCTATAAATATATCTCTCTCTCTCTTACAGTGCCGTTTAAAATTCCTTGATGAAAGATTAAACGTGCAGTACTTGCATGCTGGTTAACCATCATAGGAATAATTAATTTTAACTATTCTCTTTCATGCCAAAAGACTTATTAGACATGCTCTACTGGAGAGATAATATGGAATGTTTTACCAAATGTTAGATATTTACTTAGGGCTATGTCTTCAATTTAGAGTTTTATTATTAAGTGTCAGGAAATCTATTTGTATCAAGGAAGTATTTATAAACATTCATTTTGCAACAATTCTTATGGAAAGTTTCCAAGTAGTTATTGGATGTTTCCAGACAGAAACATTTTTCTTCCCCAGTAAAGAGACACAGATAAGACAATTGTGAACCTTTCAAATTAGGAAATACCAAAAAAGGTAGTACTGATGATATTCATGAAGGAAATTGCATGAAAAAAAATGCAGAAAAGAACACATTTTCTTTCTAAAATAGGAAACAAGACTTTTGAGGCAACCAGATTTCATGTTTTCTTCTGGGAATAGTTCACAGTGTGAGACAGTAGTAACAAGGATTCTGAACAAACACACGGGAATCAGTGCAAGGGAAGGGGAAATGATGTTTGGAAGAGCAGAGTTTACCCAGAAGAAATTATTGAAAGAAATTTCCACTTGATGCACAGAATGAGCTGAAAAAATGTCACAAAAAAACCCAACCAACCAACCAAAACCTGAAAACCGACCCTCAGAGAAACCAGTCTCCTACTGTTTTCAGTCCCTGTTGGCCAGTCAGGTGGGGAAATATCCCATAGTTGCACCTGGAGTTGATCCTGCTTCTGGGTAGCTCTACCCTGATCCTCTGGGTATTGGTTTTTGGGGGGTTTGTTTGGTTGTTTTTAGTTTGGTTGGTTGTTTTGTTTTTCTTTTAGTTGTAGGAGGTTTTTCCACCTTAGGGTTTTGTACCTTTTCGTATCAGTGTTTGCTTTGAAATCTTAGAGCTGCTAAGTCTTCCCACATCAGCAGTGAGAACAGGTTGTCTCAAGACTGCGTAGGACTGTGGGGAAAGAGGAAAAAATGCCTTCCAAGTCTTCCTCTGGACTACCAAACGCAGTGATCTAAGTGGAACAACAGCTCTTTGAGTGAATTTCAACAGCAGACAAAACCCACCCCCTCTAAAGTACTGACATATCCATATGGGAATATGAGATAGATCGCCATGCAAAGGATGTAGGAGTAGGGGAATTAATGGGCATTTCTCTATATTATACCCCAGTCTGATCTTTTTTTTTTAATTGAATTAAAATGTAAGGTGTAAACAAGCCTAGGAATGGGATGTGTATTTAAATGATGATGGGTTTGCCCATGGAATTCCAGGAATGAAGCCCGGTGGTTGAGGTGGCAGAGTGAGCTGTGGCAGAGCTTTGGGTGGCTTCAGCAGGACACTTGCATTCAGCAGTTTGCTGAAGTTGAACCTGGATTCTGGTAGTCTTTTGCATTTAGGATTATTTTAATTCATGGCATGGCATTACCTCTGCTATCAGCCCTCAGCAGATTTCTTGGCAATAATTGTTAGTTTCAGTTGCAGGCAACTTGGTTAAATACCATTTGTTTTGGGTTTCCCTTCAGATCTTAGTTGTATCCAATTAGTAGTAGAAGGTGTTTAACCTCTATCAGTTAACCATGGCTTTGCTGACCTACCATCAAAATTTTAGCACAGTCTCTTTTTGAAACTACTCAAAAGTTTCCCAATTTTAATGAAAATATGAGGAAGAGATGGGATAACACAGTGACTTTGCTGCCTGCATCAGTGGATTCAACTGCTGTTTCATCCTGGTGCCTTGAACTTCATATGTTATTACAATGGCTTTCACTTCTTTGATTTATATGTGACTTTAGAACATAACTTTTACGTTTTAGTTCTGTGGTTTATTTTTAGATGTATTTTCTCAGTAATTGAAAGCTGTGATGGTGCACTAAGGAGAACGGTAGCATAAAAGAATCAGCCTGCAGTGATTCCGACATTTCACTTTGAACCATCAGTTGGCTCCATGATATGTAGAAATTTTGCTTTGAAACATGGGATTTCAGTCTATAATCTAATTATTGCTGATTTATAGGGTAATTTAAATTAATTTAAATATAGTATTAATGATTTCTCAGATAAATCAACTGAATAAAAGAAAAAATTTGTTCTATTTTTCATCATTATACGGTTGCTTCAGTTATATTTGATTTCTCAATTTTATTCATTTGTTATGCTTTTAAAATTACACTAGTCAAATATATAAACCAAAACCCCTAAGAGCAGTTAACTTGATGTTTCCAAAAAAAAAAAAAAANATAAGGTGAATGCAAACTCAGTTCTTAGTAAATAGAATAGTTTAATTGTTTATAATTAATTAATTGTACTTTTGCTTGTCATCTTAGAAGACTTAGAAGGTTTTGCATTTAATTCCAAATTGTCATGGTTAGGTAGTGTTCAGAAAATGAACATGATCTCTGTACACACAAAATACATAATATATGCAATGTGTTTAGTGTACACATACAATAATGTGATATTAGCAGAGGACATACAGATAATATTGGTTAAAAAAGAAGTGCCAATTCAATACATTTTTACTTTTTGTACATCTACTAGCAAATTCTTATTAAATTTAGGTACCATTTTCTTCTAATAAATTGGTATTGTCAGAATGAGAGAAGATTATTCAAAAGATTCAAAGATTCAGTAATCCAAATCTTTAATTTCTCGTGAACCTGTATTCTAATTGAAAAACCCCCATAATGTTAGCCCAGTCCTTATAGCTGTATTTCTTATTTCTAATGGTGAATCCAGAAATGCAGTCCCTCCGTTTCTTTCATACTGAGGACTGTCTATGCATAAGAGGGCACTGCAGTTAAATCTGCTACCCTTTCCTTCTCCCACAGTCAGTAATCTGGCTATTTACTGTTACAGAAAGAAAAAAAACCCCAATGATACAATAAGTAACAACAGCAGATTCTTATGTAGTAATTTCTTTTGTATCTCTTTCTATGAATGGCTTTCAGCAGTGATTATATCTTGCAATAGAATTTATTCCATTAGTGGACCAATGTATGATAAGATTTGTAATTCCTATTTTAGTGTAACAAGGTAATTAAAACACTAGATATAAATGACAGATTAGTCTAAGGTTATCTGTAGTTTTATTTTTCTGATCATGTATTACTTGAAAGGCTGAGTATGGGAGTTGTGAGCAGTCTTGCTGCTGCTTAATGTTGCCCTTGCTTTGTTGCCAACAGAGGTTAAAGAGGTCCCCTCCCTTTGCTGCCATCCA
The DNA here is from genome assembly GCA_013397115.1 of Edolisoma coerulescens. NCBI lineage: Eukaryota > Metazoa > Chordata > Aves > Passeriformes > Campephagidae > Edolisoma > Edolisoma coerulescens. Next base: position 1,388,854 of record VWZW01002032.1, read on the forward strand.
TCCCCCGCAGCACATTCCTTCCCTTCTGTTAAGTGATGGTCTTGGTCAGGAGGAGGGAGCCTAAGCACATCAGTGAAAGAACAAACAACAGGAACCTCCTAAGTGGTGTTTCAGCACCAAACAAAATTATGGGGAACCAAATTCGCAAAAAGCCAAATAATGCTTTTTGGATTGGGCTTTCGGAAGGCAGATGGATCACACCACGTTGTTTAGCACCCCATGGGTACCCTGCTGAACCAGAGAGTCAGAGTTTGATGGGATCTCTACTTCTCCTACCTCCTCATTTGTTTCTTCTTGTGGATATATAAAAACCAGAAGATAAAGTCACAGGGTGAAGTTTTAGTGGAGGTGGTTGTTATATATTTTTATATGTATGTTTTATAACCTTCTTTGTAATCATCTAACCCTCTTTGGAATATATCAAAATAAATTTTAAATGCTTCTTCTTTTGTTAATTTAACCAAGATTTTTCTCCACTGGTTGAAAAGATGTTAAACACCTCACTCCATGTGTTCATAACCTAATGTAACATGTAGGTAAGGTAAGGGTGCCCCACAAAAAAAACCCAGTTGCGGCCTGGTGACAGTGGTGGGACTTGTTCCCACAGTCTGTAGTGCTCTAATAATGGAGGGTGATATCAACTGGAATGTTATACTCAGAGAGGACCAGTCTTTCTTTACTGCAGCTACAAGCAGAAAGTAAGCAAAAATCAGGGTGAGGTCTGTAAAGATGATCAGTTTAGCGATCTGAAGTGAGTTGAAGGGGATACTTCAGTATGTCCATGAAGTTTTCTAGTTGTTCATTTGTGTTACATGTGTTTGAATATCATTCTCATTCCTTCTCTCTCTTTTTTCTTTCTTTTACCATCCATCCACTGTCATGCATTGCATTCTTGATTACAGTCTGTGTAATCGTTACCACCGTGTGAAGGCAATTTCCCACGTCAGCAGGTATGGTGTCACATGTCAGAAAACATGTCTGTGTGTTCTCAAACCTAGTCAATGTTGTGCATAGAAAATTTCTCCTATGTTAACCTCTTTTCTTCCTCTCTTCCTTTCCCATTCAATATGAAATAACATTGCTGCAGGAAAATGATTTTTAAAATCATTGTCTTTTTTAAAAAAAGTTTAATTTAATTTTCTGGATCAAAGAGGTACTGTCTTTCTTAAGGGCTAAAAAGCAGTATTATACAGGTTTTTGGTTGTCCACAGGTTATGGCCTGGAATATGCAATCTGTTTAATGGATTAATATCTGCTATGAAGTTCCATTTTTGTAAAATCCCTGAGCTGCATTGTTAAGTTATGTTTTATTCTGATTCAGATTGGTTTGTGTTAAAAGCTTGATTCTCAGCTGTAGTTTTCACCTCTGTAATGGTAAACACAGATGGATAAATTAGTGCTTTTGTCAATCCTTATTGTTCTAGTTTCGTATCTAAACTGTCATTCTTCAGTGTTTATGTGGCCTTCAGAAACATGTTATTTGCAGATTGCTGCATGGCTAGCTGATTTTTTTTGAGAAAGTAGTAAGATCCTGAAGATGCTCATTTACATGCAAATTTTTTTAACTTTCTAATGATGTTTCTGAACATCACTGGCTTGTAGCTTGATTACTTTTGCACTTGGCAGAGGAAAATTTCATTAAAGAGCTGTTGCAAGAAACTGTTTTTAGCAATAGTGGAAAACCATGTCTTATGACCTGTTTTTCAGAGATTAAAATTAATGTAATTAATGTGAGTTCATGAGCTTATGCACATTTATTATACCTAGACATGAGGAACATGAATCATGTCTTTCTAAGCATTCTTCTTACAAGAAATGAAAAGGAACAAGTGTTCTTTCTAAATGCAAGTTACCAAATCCAAAGCTGGTAAAAATGAATGTAGCCCAATTGCTTCTGATGGTGACACATCTCATACACAATTTCTAATGCCAGTCCTTTCTATTTAATATTTACTTTGGATCAACTTACAGTCCCTATGGCTCTCTAAGGTGCCGTGTACCTAGAGGTATAACTTTTTCTGAATGATAAAAAAAAGTTTTGAAAATTACACAGTGACTATTTCTAGGCTTTTTAGTCATATCTCAGCTTTTTCATTCTGATATCCAGTGTCTCTGCAACAACTTCAACAGCATAATCATTTTCCCATGTAAACATAGTTAACTTACTGTATAAGTTCCTCTTTTGATAGTGATGCCTTAGGATTTTAGCTTTTATATTTTTCATATATTTGCAATCCTGCAGTTCTTTAGTGTACAACTGGAAACTCCATAGACAGTGCTAGCTACTCTTCTCCAATTTTGGTCACACAAAACAATTCCTCTCTAGGCCTGAGAATCAAGGACACCTGACTGTCTCTGGCCCCAAGAAATGTAAACAAAAGGGAGCTGGAGGGGAGCAAAGTTGGGGTAAATGACTTCATTACCTGAAGTTGTAATCGGATGATTAACCCCCGATATGCAAATGGACCAAACTTATAAAAGTATGAAAACCCGTGACCCCATCATCCATTTTTGGGTGTAGCCGTTGCGGGGCTCCATCTGCCCTAAATGTATCTGAAGGCCCTTTAATAAATACAACTACTTTTTATCCTCTTGTCTGGCCTCTGTTTTTAGGTAGTCCCATAAGGCATCCCTTGGACACTAGTTGTTTTGTCTGTCCGTACAACTTCAGACTGTAAAATGGTAATAAATTAGGAAAAGGGAAGTGGCAAGTACTTCTTTTCAAAGTAATACTCTGAAATAGCTGGATGTAGGTGTACAACTTTTACATGTATTGAGTGAGAAATTCAGAGCTGCTAAGATCCATCTCAGTACCTCATTCACAAGCTGGAGGTATTCAGGATGTTTATTCGCATAAATAGTACATGGTCCTGAATAGCTGCAAGCTGCAGTTTTGTAGCATGCAAACTGCAAGGTACATTGTTGTGAGATCAAACCTAGATGAACTATAATTGCTTCCTTGTTGTGTTCCAATGTTGCATAATTACATTACTTTAATGGATTTTCCCTACTTATTAGTAAGGTAAAATATGTGGGATGTAAAATTATCTATTAATTGACACAATTAAGCCAATGGATAAGGATCGTGGTTCAGTTATTGTAATCACGTGAGGTAATGGCTTTGTTATGGTACCTGCGGTAGAATTATATTGTGCAAAAGCACAAATTTAGCTTAAAATAATTAAAAATTGGTTTGTTTTGAACAGTGAGTTTCCTAGAGAAGGAATAACTGGAAATATTGAGATAACTAGAGACATATGTAATGGATGGATGAATAGTTGTATAACTGAGTCTAATCCCACTGGTAGGCTCAGTCATTTTGCAGCATTTTTGGACTCAGATTAGTAGATACAATTCCACATTATAAACAGTATTTTAGGGTCACAGAAGCACACAGTATACCTGTCATGCTTAAAATTAGACTTAAATCTGTTTGCTAATTTAAATACTCCACTTTTACTAAAGCTTTGCAATCTCAAGATCACTCCTGAAGTTCAAACACATTCTCTATTGGTATATGAGGACCATATAATTCCAGCAGCTCTTTTCTTACATTTTTTTAGCATAACCTTAGTCTGGTGGTCAAAGTTCAGTAAATTGTAGTCATTGAAAATCATTTTTAAAATGAAGGTATATGATAAGGGAAGAGAACAGGACCTGAATGAAATACACAAGTCTGTATTTTGCTTCTGAGAATAGTCTGAGAACAAACCGCAAAGCCTCATCTTGTAGCGCTGCACACAACAGTGCTAATAAAATCTACCAAATAATTCTGCCTATTTTCTGCATTGTATGTTGCATTATATGTTGCTAGTAAGAAAGTAGGGCAGTTCACACAAAAGTGTTATTATAGTGTATGGATCATGAATTTGCAGTAAATTGAGAAAAAGAAAAGTTGTATTTAGCTACTGATATTTAAATTGCAGTCCTGGTAATCTAAGCCTTTTGAGATTACATTGTATTATATTATTAATCACAAATATCCCTTAAATGATTGCACAGAATGAGCTAGGACTTTTTAGATGTAATCAGTACTAAATGAAGCTAAGAAAGGAGTACTATTTGTATCTGGGCTGTTCTACTGAACTTTCTGGTTTGTGTATTTTCACTTGTAAAGCCTTTTTTTTTTTGGTCACATCTTGGCAATTTGAACTACCTCCATGAGACTGTATGGCTATGTCTAATGGCATTTAAATACTTTGTATTTTTTATCATTTTCAGTTTAGTTTCTAAGACATATAATAAATGTTATGTGGAATGCCATGTAATTAGTACTGCGCTTTTACATTAGACAATAAATAATTGATATTTTAGGTTATATCCAGGTGCTATTCTGATATGAAATTGTGAGATTTCAAAGTATTCTTTTGCCCAGATCATTAAAAATCTGCTGGAGGATTTTCTTCTGTTTTGGTTTTATGCAGAACACATTAAATACTGAAAAAAACTCCAAGCCCCCAAAGACTCAAGTTAAAGGAAATCTCTGTAGTTCCACTCATGAAGCGGCTGAAATTCTCCACTGTTATAATTTTGTGGAAAAGCAAGAAATCAAATCTATCTGTAATTTTATTTTATAAAGAAAATACTATTACGGTTTCTCTGAAAATGTGCTTGTGGGTATATTTGAAATGCATTGGGAATATGAATGCTTGATGGAATTAAGTGCCAACAATGAATCATGGTGATCAGATATTCTCTATTAACAAATATTATCTTTTAAAAAGGCTAATTTTTGCAAGTCAAAACACCAGTCCCTTTTGTTTCAGATTTTAATTAAACAATTCGCTTTTGGCACACAGCTGCAATGGACAAATGCCAGAGGATAGAAGCAAAGGGCAGAGTGTTTCAGTAAATCAAAATAGATTAATGATATTCAAACTCAATTTAAATGTCATTCTTGTTGTTTTCAAGTCAGAGTGCTTTAGAGATGTTATCTGGTGTTTTTCTCAGCACAGACTGGGAAGATGAGTGTGTCCCAGTTTGCTTGGTAGCTGCTGCTGTCCTGTGCTGCTGCAGTTAGGTCAGCTGAACCTCACACAGCCTTTGACTCTCCTGCTGTTTTTTCAGTGCTAATTTTAAGCAGTTTATTAAGTGAGGGTAAATTTCTCATGGCTCAATGTATTCCTGTGAGCCTTTGATAATTGGAATAATCACTTTATTTCCACTTCCACTCATCTAAGCTACTTAAGTAGATACTACAGTAGGCTGAGGCAATGAATGATTTCTTCTTTTCAGCCGATGTCGGTCATGCAATATAACTGCAAATCAGAGCTAGACAGCTTGCCAATTACTACTTCCAAAATGTGTCTCTCCCACAGAAGTTATTTATGCACACTGCTAATTAGCCATTGAGATTTTTGTTCACTGGAGGAGAACGGATCCACATGCATGGCACCGCAGGAAGCCTTAAAGCGTGCGCAAGGATATCTGTGTCCAAGGCCCCAGGCCTCCTGCTTCTCAGCAGGACATTCTGACTTTCAGTAATAATTTACATTTTAAGATAAAATACTGCCACAGGTGTTTGTGACTTGTAATTTCAGACCTTACCTGAAGAAGGGCACGAGGGAGTTTAGGCAGGATCAATATGAATAAAAGTCTATTCCAGGAAAATGTACTACCTTCTCCTGTTTTCATCACTCAGAATTTTCTCATAGTGCTGAGCCTTTGAAACTGTTTATATTTAGGGCTTTCTAAAGTTGCAATTTGCTCTTACTTTTGTTTCTTTTGTTTCATTTCTTAAGCATAATTTATTTATTTTTTGTTTCAGATACTTCACCCAGGAAAACATGGGCTTCTGCTATCTTGTCTAACCAAGCCTTCTCATTTTCACCACATACACGTAACCACCCCATATAGAAATAATATAACAGAGACAAATGTCTGCTCAGAGATACAGCACTTGTTTCAAATAAATAGCAAGTTGGTGAGACATGAATGACAGATGTAACAGTACAATGTAGTCAGACATAATTGGGAAAAAATACAGAGGCTAACTGAGGAATAAGACAGAGAGCAACCATGATGGAGAAGCTGTTAGTTGTAATCGAGCTGACCTGCCTCTAAGGACACAAAGAGATTGAAAGCATTAGGAGCAAAAGGAAAGTTGTCATTAAATCACAGTTACAGATAATTTAATGAATATTTTATGTAGAATCAAGATCTCAACACCTCTTATTCAGACTTTTGCTCTTGTTCCCCTTCCAGTTCTTCTCTCCTTGTGTGCATGTAGCTCTGGTGGCAACCTCACTTTAAATACGGTTTCTTGTTTTAGTCAGTTGCTGGTCTTTGTGATGTCAGTTTAGGAGTAATGTCTACTGAGTGCCCCCACCTCAAAGATCCTCAATTATACTCTATACCACTTGTGTTCTTTCTGAGCCCATAAATCTCCCCTTTCACAGTGGCACAGCATCATTAGGATGAGCAGTGAGTGTTCTGCTCTCTGTGATCCTCTGCCAGTGCTGGGGCCTCTTCGAAGAAGCTTAGAGGTAAATGACTTTGGCCATGCAGCCGAGGAGGGGATGAAAACAATATTGTTTAAAAAATTAGACCTTAAGTGCCTACTCCCCTTCTCCTCCTGTTTTGCACCAAGAGTGAGAGGCTTCTGCCTTTCTCTCTGAGATCTGATGGGGCATTCTCCCTTGCCAGGGAGGATGCCATGCCCTGGGGTACTGTGATAGGTGCAAACGTTGCAGTCCTGAGTCAGCAGCATAAAGATAATATGTGTATTTATATACTAATTTTGGAAGCTCCAGCTTTATGGAACCTTCAGCTGCATGTTTAAGGGACAATGATTTATTAGCCACTGTCAGGAAAATCTCTATAAGCAGGAAGGAAAAACTGCAGAAGCTCTGAAGTAGATGAGGCAATAGAGGAGAAAAAGAAAGCACTCAATCTCACAAGTGCATATTTTATTCCAAATGTTGGAGGCACAGAAATTGTAGTCAGGGTAAATTAGAGCATTCACATAAGAGAGTAGAACTCAGAATGTAATCTGAACTTGTGATAATAGTATCATCTATGATAATGGTATGCTTTCAGGTTGTTTTTATATGTTTTCAGTGTAGGATGAACAAAACCAGTAAATTCACATTTCTACTCCTAGGAGAATGAGATCTATGACATTTAAATAGCTGTACAAGTCAGCTCCAAAAAGCCTACAGTTGAATATCTAATTTTTGGCAGTAATGCTTCTCTGCATTCTCTGACCAATGTGGGAAATTTTAAATATGAAGTATTATCTGTATGAAACCTTTCAAGAGAAGGTGTAAGTAAAGGTAAATGATAGTCACTCATTTATCATTGGCTATCATAGAAAGTGGCAGCTAGAAACGTATTCATTTTGATTTTAAAAAAATGCTGTCACACTGTCAAACATACCAAAGCAATGCTTTCTGGATCATTTTTCATACCTGTTTTCCATTTCACAGAAACAACACAGATTGAATGGGTTAACTTTTAAATAAATTTCAAGTTTATTTTTAATCAATAGCAAATTAGGGATTCAGTTTACTGAGCATCTGTGCCATAAATTATAACAGCACATCTCAGGTAGAGAGAGATTTTGACACTCCTGAAGACAGGAATGAGCAGTCAAGGGACAGACAGATGGGAAACTCGTTTAAGCAGCTTCATTGTCAGTCACAAAACCAATGAGATTTTACATCTTCTGGGAGGGAAAGAAAAAGCACTCCTTTAGTATCTTTATACCAACTTAGAATAAGATTGTGCAAAGGACCATGGAGGTTTGTGATGTAGGTCTAAATAAGAGTTCAGCCAAGCTGCCAAGATTAAAACATGCTAAATAAGATGGAAATAAGAGTGTCATGACAGCAGTGCAGGTGCCAGTGTTACTACCCCATGCAAATCTGTCTTACTGGGCTTGGTAGTCAAGACCAGTTGTGGGTTTGCTGTAATCAGAGCTGTAATGCAATTTTTGGTGAGAAGCAGAAAAGAGGGGCAAACAATGGTATAGTTTTAAAGACTCATGGAACTGCAGTTTTGTGGCAAAAGCTGTAGATTTACAGGACAGTCAGCAGTAGACAATGCAATGGAAATGGCTAGCTGTTTCAAAGAGTCAACATTTTGTAGGCTGTTCAGTCAGCCAAGTTCTTAAGAAAATCTACTGAGCTCTTAAAAGAGCAGTGAAAATATTCTTTTGATGTGAAGCAAAATATGCTGAGATACAAACAAAAATGTAATATGCAATAAATACAATAGGCTATTTATTAGAGAAATGGTTAAGACTCACTTTTGCTGTGAAGGAAATGCATTATACACAGCAGTGGTGCTGAAGGTGCACACTTCTCAAATTAGGTTTACACTTTCAGATTAGAAAAATGAGTTGAAAATGTGTTGGGAAATGTGAAATTTTCCTTGGGAGCTTAATGGCTTATTTGCATAAACTACAAAATAATCAAACAAACCTGAGGCTGGCTTTTAAAGTACACACTGAGGAAATCATATACTCTATTCTTGTATTATTTTAACAAAGACTTCAATTGACCTCACAGTGGGGTGGTGTAAAATGTATGTGATATAGTTAGATATTGAGATAGGCTGTTCAATAAGACATTAAGAAATAAATAGCAGACGTGTTAATAAACAGAGTCAGTGTAAAACAGGTGAAGAAGTGTCCTTAATGACTGATGCACTACAGTGTGTCATTTTACACTTAAATTAATAATGCAATTTAAGAAAAATGCTAAGACACTAGTAGAAGTCATATCAATTGTGTTACTAACTTAAAATTGTATTAAAACATGTGTGAGTAATAAAATATTTTCTTATTAAAATCTGGTTTTTGTGTTCTTGGGGGCAGTTTAGATTTGCAGAGCTTGATGGCACACTCATCCTCTATTAATTCTGATCCAAATGAACTTGTGCTTGTCTGTGTTGTCATTTAGATATTTCATGAAGTCAGATAATCTAAAGCCGTAGACAAAGATTCCATAAGATAGTTTCAAAATCAAGCCACTGGAAACAACCATCTACCTTTTCCCTTGTCTTTAGTTAAAGACACATTCCTCATGCCCTGCTCTCACTTTTGGCTCTTTCTACTTGTTTCTTTCCTCTTTTAAATCACCTGGAGGGAAGAGTCATAATTGTGCACAGTTCAAGCTTCACTTTGCCCATTTGCTGTATTGTAAAAGGGGTGGAGGTCATGTATGAGTGCAAAAGAGCTCAGAAGGGTTTCTCATCCTCACAAGAATAAATAATTTTGTAAATAATTACAGTATATGCTATGTTTCTGAATGCTCTGAGTAAGAAGTGACACATTGAGCACACACACTAAATTTTCTACCGCTTCACAACTGAGTTGCAGTGAATTGTTTTTTCCTTGTCTTGAGCTAAAATTTATGTGTTCACAAAACTGCCATATCTCTTGATGTAATTTTCAGTTTCAATAGCAAGTAAGGTCTAGGAGTAAAAATAAATTAATAAATGATTTTCAGAGGCAAGAGACAAAGCTTTTTGTTGCAAAGGTATCTGGGAAAGTTTCATCCAGATTTTAAACAGTGCTAATGCCAAAATGTCCAACAAGAAAACTTTATGTCAAATATAGTGCACAAGTTAAGCACCTCTTCAAAGTTAGTCTTGATGGTAACACTGTGAAGACCATGGGGAATAAGTCTGTAGCCATATAAAGTTGTTTATGGGTCTGTAATTAGAAAGTAATCAGTCAGTGCTTGACATTTTAGCACTTCAGCCGGCTGCAATGCAAAAGTACCAACTCCAACTACAAACACCTCATTAAATTTCCAGTAAAACAGGATTACTGACTGTTATGACTGTCAACATGCATTTTATTTTAAATAGTAATCAGAGAAATTATTGTAGTTCATTCTATAAATATGCGTATTTTCTCTATCCATTTTTTTTAAGGTTTTTTGCTGTGACAAATTAAGTAGGATGAGGTCATGGAACGTTTTCCTTAGAAATAATGCACAGTTCTGTGCCAGTTTAAATCTTTAGCTTCAATTATAAAGAAAAATTAAGATGTGCTGTGGAGTGAAACTACAATGGTGAAAGATTAATTAGCTAATATTTGTGAAGTTCTGAAGATAAATCAAGCTATGCAGTGTGTGTGTTAAGTATTACTGTAACAGGGTTGCTAAATGCACAGTTGAGAGTTAGTTGGAGGGTTGAATTTTTTCCCAATCCACTCACTTCTTCTCAAATCTTCCATATTGTGAGGACTTGTAGGCGCTCATGATAATCTGCCTGGCACTGGTGGATCGATACTACTCAATTAGTTTAGCCCACACTTCTTTCACAGTCTATTAGTGCCTCTACATGTCTCATCACACTAAATCCTTTGGGGGGAACTGAATGATGAATCATTCCTCATTTGCAGTTCCTTGTCTATGGAAGAGAGTTTAGAAAATGGGTTGTTTGGGGGGCAGCAGTGACCAGTGAAGAAAAAATTTCTTTTGTAAAGTGAATGATGCCTGGACCTAAGTGTTCCTGTCCAAGCAGAACCCAAACTGTGGACTTCTAGATAGAGGAGCTGTAACAGTGTGTGCGGACCTCTTAGTATACAAATCAGAAATGTCACAGTCATATCAAATGAAGTGCCAGTCCAGTGTAAACTCACTCTTTGGCTCAAAGAATCTTGACCGGTCAGTTTTGTCTGGAAAGACTTATGTGGGTTCAGGCATAGCCTGACCTTAAGTGCCATAAAGCCAGCATAAAGACGTTAAAGCTGCCTTTTATTCTGTGTTGTGCACTCCATCTAAGGCACAGCCTTGGACCCATGGCAGGTGTTTACCAAATGTGCAGTCGTCATGCCGTAACTCCCACCCGGGAGTCTTCATGATTGAGAACAGGGACAGGCCTTCAGTCAGTCTGCCCAGGGACCAAAAGGGAAGGCTTAAGAATGGGACCTGAAGTTAGCACCAAGTTTACACCAGCCATTTTGTTGAGTGCAGATAACCAAGATAAAAGAATAAGGCTCTTCTACAAAGGCTGAAGTAGAATCAGTGATATCTCATTATACATGTTTCAAATCTTTGCTTTCTTTTTAAATAAATCAGGCTCTTCATGGAAGACACTTTTTCTGTAGTATTTTGTCTTTTTCATTTTGGAGGACATGCAAAAACTTCAAACTTTAATTTAGTCCTTTTTGATCATCTCTGATCTACTTCACTGCTTATCAGCTACAGGTCTTTCTTTTTTTCAGATATGAGGTGTTGCCTCTTTTGCTACCATTGGATAATCTGTAAAAGTGAAGTTTGATATAATAATAATTACAGTGGTAATATGAATAATAATAATAACTGGATGTAGTAAAAGTCCTCCCACCTAAGAAGTAGTAGTCTGAACCACTACGCAAAGAAGCTGTAAAAGGAACATGCAGTTCTCAATATTAACCCAGTGATAGTTTCTTTTCTTAAATCCCACTAACACTGTATTTTCAGTATTTTAATATAATTTCTGTCATTTAATCTGACATGTTGTTCACAACTTTTTAATGAGTCTTCCCCATAAATCTGAAGAATATGTTGCCTGATTTTTTTACTTAATTACGCCTAAGCAGCAATCTATTTTGACAGTGATAACATCATTTTTTCATACTAATTTCACTGATGTTTCTTGTAGCCATTTACTGGACCATTCAGCATTGTCCTGGTGGCCACATTTGTAGCCTTAACTTAGAATTTCCAAAAATTAGTTTACTATTGTCTTCAAGCTTCTATATTTACTTTATATTTCGGTATCAGAGTCTCCTTCCTGATTTTCTTCTCTCTCTCTCTCTCTTCTCTTCCCAACACACAAATTGGGAAGGTTAGTTGGTTTTCTGATGCAGAAGTAGGAAAAAATTGGTGGTGCCTCCTGGTTTTGCTTAGCCCCATGAAGTGTCATGCCACCTGGTGAAACCAGAGGAACTGGAAAACAGCTGGGCAGTGGTGCCTTTGTGGAGAATGCCCTTGTTCTGATTCTGCCTTGCTCCTCCCTGAGGGAACCAGCTAAGACTTCTATGTGAAACCAGCAGAGCTTGGTTGCATTTGTAGTTATTCACTACAATTGTAGTGAATATTGAAAACTGGGACACTTGTGAATATTTTAGTTACTTTTCTGTAGACATCAGAAGGAAGTTCCAGGTTGCTGCATGATAAATAATAGAGACCTGTGATTTATTTACTATTTATACACTCTGCGTTTGTCAGAATAAGAGCGCAAGTGAAAAGTCCTGTGTCACCATAAAATTTTCCTTACCTCATCACAGTTAAGCTGTAGCTGCAGTGTAGCTTTTTGCTCAAGGAGGGTTTGCAGAATTTTAGTCTCTAGTTCACTTAACCTCTGTAGAGCTGTGCAGAGCTGCCCCAGTCAGAAATGGTGCAGATAAGATATCAAGCTCCTTTTGTGAAACAGATTGGAGACTTATGTCTTAGTACTGCTGTAAGGCCTAGAAGTGTCTTCAAATGCAATGTGAATTAGTATGCCCAGTGTGAGTTATATTCTTTGATTTTTACATTTTTAAGAACTCTGGTTCTGATGTACAGTAAAAAAAAGGAATCATTTATCTGCTCTTTAATTATTAGTGAGATGGATGGTGTAGTCTGATGTTATGGGAGGATGTGTTCATCTTTTCTGCTGGCAGAAAAGCAGTGGGATAGTTGAAGGATAAATGTTCAATCAGGGAAATTCTAGTTTTGTCACTGCAGACAGGGAGTGGACTTCTTTTCTGCTGAAACAAAGCCTCTGTCTTCCTGAAGCTGTGTCATTTCACTTAAACAAGCTCCTGAAACTCCTAAACTATAAATGTGCTCCATATCATCTATCTGTAAGTGGCCATAACAGGCAAATTTGGGTGTGATTACAGATTTTCTAATTTTAAAACATTGTGTGTAGATTTACTGCACATTTATTCCTGTTGCTGGAACCACAAGGGAGGTGTCTTTTTCAAACTCAGAAATACTAAGAAAACATACCTGATTTTTTTCTAAATAAATTAAATAAGTTAATTCCAAATCAACATTTCTGCAGATTCCAGTAGTATATTGGTAAAGATAGTATTTGCTGTTTCCCTGTGGAATTTAATAATATCTTTACTATTCATCAGTAAGAATGTTTGTTTTCGTCTTCTTGATATTCTCATGCTTTTGCAACTACTTTGAGGGAGTAATGCAGGGTCGCCATATAGACCAGCAGGTTCTCTTTTCTACTGGGTTCGATGTTTGATTTATATTTATAGATACTTTGTTGTTGTTGAGAGATTCAGTGTTGTAGGAATGTGGTTGGAGCGTGCTTTTTTTAATCTGCAATTATTTGAATTTTCCAATTTCTGTATTTTGTAACAAATACTTTTCTCATGAACAACTTTATTCATCATTGGGTACTTGGCTTCTATAAGGATGAAAACCTTGGTATGTTTTTGCCTAAGTTTGTATTGTGCCACTTAGTCTTCAGGTTAGGCAATTTTCTGATAGGAAGTAACAGCCATAAAAGCAATCATGCTTCAGCTGAATATCTTGGGACTGGATCTGAGCTCGTGAAAGTTTTTGCTTATTCTTGCCTTGTTAAAGTTCTTGCTCTAAAGATATTTGGCTGCTGTTGACTGGTCTGCAGTCTGCGATAGTACAGGCAACTTACAATTGCCTGGGACATCTCTGTCACATCTTTGCAACACTTCTCAGGAATACATTTGTTATCGTTGTCACAATTACTACATGCTGGTGTTTCTTCTGGGTTAAATGAAGTTGTATCCCATTATTGATCTAAAGCTGCAGTGCATGTACTGCCATTCTGCCAAGTGATGACTTTGTAAAGTGTTTTTTTAATGAAGTTACTTGAACTACTCCTTTATTTCCCAACAGATTTAAAAGTGCATTTAGATTTACCACCTTGTGTGTTTGTGCAGCCCAGAGCCCAGGGCCCACCATGCAGCTATGATGGGGGGCTGGAGGTGAAACGAGGTCACCTGAGAGGTAGCAAGGCTTGTGTGGCATTCAGGGAGGTGTTTGATGCACACCAGTGGCACCCACTGGGCCGAGATGGTGGCTGATGAGAAGGGGCCACCAAAGTCTTTCTTGAATGGAAGCCCTCTGAGAAGGGTGGCTGGCCTTGTCTTCACCCCTTACCATTAGCCCAAGAGAACATTGTTTTCTCCACATCAAATATTCTCTTTATTTCTAAAGTAATTCAGTTGCTGTTGTATTCCCACCTAATTCACATTCGCTGTATTCCCTTTGTCCCTAAGTCTGCATGACATTATACCATAAATGCTTCAGCCTCTGTTAAATCTTAATGAGAAGCAAAACTGGCTTGAATTAACCAGGTCTGGCTGTATCAATATTTTAGCAATGTAATTTAAGACTATATGTAGAACGAGACTTGTAATTCAGAGGAGTATCTACTGTTGTGTAATGAGGGGAGGGAAAAAAGATAACATTTTAATGCCTTTTAAGGCTTTTTGAAATTAAGTTCTCCCTTGGTTGGACTTGCAATCAAAAGGATTTTTATATTTTTATTTTATTTCTGTTTCATCTCTAAGCTTTATAGAAAAGCCCTCCAGACCAGTAGAATGAAACTAGGATAAAATAGTGGGTTGTTGCTGAAATTAAGGACCAAATTGTCATGCTTCCTCTGAAAGGAACTAAGAGCCTGTAAAGGCTCCCTTGTTCCCTCAGATTTACATTTAATAGTGGAACTGCTTCTGTTTCTTCTCTTATTGAGAAGTTTTTGTAGCTCAGTAAGAGTGATGTAATCACTTCAGTCTCATGCCTGGGAGGGTCGTGGCTAAACTGTTTTGAGCCATATTTTTCTATCACCCCTCAACCTCTTGCCCAGGGACTGTGACAAAAAAACCAACCCAGCAACCACAAACCAATTTGTGTTTATGTGATAGTTGCTGCCACCTATAATCTACCTTTTAAATAAATTGTGTATCACAAGTATAATACTTACCTGACAACAAGTGTGACATACTTAAGGGTACCTGGAGCTTTTCTTTAGTGTTTATTTTCTTAGAGCTGGTTTGGAAAATGCTTTCTCACCCTAATGTAGTCTCTCCAGAATTTTCTCTAGTGTTATTGAAAAATATTTTTGATGAAAATGCCAAAGGGCACATCTGCACCCAGCCTTTGTAATCAGGTATTTACCAAGTCTAGGCTTGATTGCAGCCATTTTACCAAAATCTGATGAACTAGCAAAGAGGGAAAACCAAGTCTCTCTATTTTCTTCTCTGAAAATATCAGCTACATGCACTGTCCAGAGCACAGTAGTTCAGTTTACAGGCTACCCAGAAGAAAAGTAGTGAATTAAAAGGTTGAAAAAAATTAATTCATTTCTCGATTGTTTTCATCCAGTTATTCCCCAATATTAAGCAAGTTTTTAGAAGAGAGCTGTTCTGCCCCTGTTAACTTGGAGTAGCTTCTGAAAGCAGACATAAGCCACTGTATTTCGTTAGTAGTGTACCAGTGTTTCCAAGCCATGAACAAGGAAACTGTCACTGCTTATCACAGTTGTGACATCATGTCACCTTCTCTTGGCTTTCACCTTCGTGACAGATTTACGATGCCTTTGACCATCTGAGTCTTTTTCAATGCACAGTAGTCCTGGTGAAGCAGAAATTTTACTCTAAAAAAAATAAAAATCTCTTTTTCAAACTGGACCTAGGCAGAAGTTTTGAGGTGTCTACAACACTGGTTTTCCAGAGTTTATGAGATTCCCATTTGGCACTTGGCAGGGAACCAGGCCAAGTGTGTGAAAAGGTTTTTGAAAGGCTGATTTCCTCACTGACCTTCACAGTGTATAACTGATACAATGGACTAAGTCTCTTAAAACCTGCAGACAAACTTCGCAGATTTTCACACTCAGGTTTCTACTTCCATGCAACCCCAATTTAAAAAAAAAAAAAAAAAAAAAAAAAAAAGAAAAGTACTTCTCAAGTGCAATTATCATCAAATATCATCTGCAATCCTACTAAGAATGAGAGAGAGCGATCATTATTTTTGCATGCAGTTTGAAAAAAACCCATAAATTACCGCTTTGAAAAACTTTTTTTCGGTCTAGCTGTTGCGATTTGCATCAGCTGTTTACAAAGGAGGAGGTGTGATCTGAGCTCAGCAAGAAAGATCCAATCCTGTCTGTGAGCCTTTTCCTCCAGAGTAAATAAAAAGAATTTATGTGAATAGATTTTTCAGGAGGTGTGTGGAACTTTGTCTCTTTTTGTCTCTTTGGAAGTGCTTTGTTTTCATGCAGTAAGCATGGGTCAGTAAATAGTCATTCATACTGACATGAAAAGCACAGTATGAAGTTCTGATTTCTGGTCCCAGAGATTCAGTCATCCACTTGTCATCTTTAGTTCACAATATATTGTTTCTCCTGCCTTATTTCATTCTTAAATTTCAACTTAAAATATCACAGAGTTTGGCTGAGTACATGAGATCTATTACCCAGAATCACTACTTTTCTGAACTACTTCTGAGGGCTTGCAAAATCTCTTTTCGGGCCAGCTCCCTTTCCCTACATCTGTGTTCATTAGTAAAGACCAATGTGCTTGTGCACTCTTTGTCTTTCTTAACTGGTAACCTGTCAGGTAAGCAAAACTATTAAAAACTTGCATCTGTTAATGAGTTCATTATATCTACCTAGCAGCAGGACCAAAAATATTGCACATTATCATGCTGCAGTTGAAATGACTGTTTTAGGAGTTAATGTTGTTTCATGGTCTACCAAATGAATCTGTATTATTTTCCTTTATGATTTTAACTGTCTTGCGTTTCTGAACACCCACTTCTTGTTTATTGACCTATTCATTTTGTACAACTTTTGTTACCTTATAAAATGACCAAAAAATTCTGTTCCATGAGTATTAACAGTATTACTAATTAATATCTTTTTATGAACTGAAAATCTGCTGTGTTGCCAGTTAGTATATTAGAAAAATTTATAATACAATTGACCATCTGCTAGTTATATTCTATGATATTGGCTGGCTCTATCAATAGAGGTAAATATTGCCTTAAATTGAAAAGGCTGTCGTTCAAAGTGTTATTAATTTTTTGTTGTTTGTGCTCTCTGTACAGCCCCGCAGCTTGTTTTATAACTTCTATTAAGAAAATAAGATCAATTACTTGGTATAAGTGCTCTTATTTTTATTAAGAGAATGTGAATCTATGAATCCTATATTCTGACAGCTCTACTGTAGTATCTTGGCTCTCCAGTAGTTTAATTAATAAAAATATGTTTGCTCATTTTGTTGAAGCAAGTTTATTGGTATAATGTAATAATGTTTTACTGCTGAATGAAACTCTCCAAATCTTCAGCTTGAATAATTTCTTACCATGAAAGTAAAGTGTATTTCTTAAAAAGGCTATTCCAACATGAATTTAATATAGCCACTTTTTTTTCCATTAATGTATTTCCATAGAATTCTTTTCCTTCATTTTGTCTTTCAATTAGCACTTTGGAATATTGCAGTTGGGAACTTTTTTACATTTTTAAAACGAGATGGTTGGATTTTCTATTTCCTGTTTTATGTGCATTGACTCCATTCTGTTCACAGACACACTGAAATGTTGCCCAAAATTGTAGATACGTAGTTGAGTTACTTTTACACCAAATTGTCTTTGCTGCAGATAGCTTTTAAATGTTGATAAAAGAAGCTTTAGAATATTATTTAGAAATATTGCATTTTGTCCATTGGATGATACATGCTGGTTTCCCAGGTTAGATTAACTCCTTTAACACAGAGCTAAAACAAAAGTGGACCAAAAACATTTCATGAGTCTTGGTTTGTATAGGTAAACTATGAACATATGTATTTTCTAGTCCAAATATATATTGAATTACATTAAGTTGTAATTAATATTTTTGTTATTCCTCTTTATGTCATTTTCTCTCTCTTTCTGATTCCCAATCCATTTGCTGTTTGGACACCTAAAGAAGCTAAAGAACTCTAATTTTTTTTCAGAACCCTAAAGGGGAGTTTGCTTTTGTTACTCATTTCTGGGAACACCTGTGCACTGTTGAGTTTAATTGGGCTACAGCTGGTGCCACTGATGTGTGGAGCGAGCAGGGCTTTGCAGCCCGACTGGAAATCTTGACATTGTGTGTCATTGTCTGGTTCCTAAGATATTACTGTGCTCAGGTAAGTTAGAAAGTGTTCTAATTTTTAGGGAATTGCATTCTCTGTGGACTGGTGCCTCTGATGTAGGAAGATCAATGCTATGAATTGTGATTGCATTGCACACTAGGGCAGAACTAGTCTGCTGGACACCCACAGGGTTGGGTTGCTGTTAGGAGAAACTAGGTGGTCATCTGACATCTTTAAAGTGCTGAGGAGAGTGCTGTAAAAAAAGAGAAAGGAGATAGACATTTTATGAATTTAAAAGTGTGATGGAAAGCAAGCTACCTATCTCCTGTCCCAAGGAGATTCTAGAGGACTGGTACAGTGCAACAAAGGAGGAAATAAGATCGAACTAATGCACCAAATATGCTGGCCAGAAATAAGAGGAATTTGAAAACAAAATCTTCTTATGGTTAGCTTTTTATCTATGGAATGTATTTAGTTTGGAAATGGTAATAAAACAAGTAATATTGAACCTGAATTATAATAATTCCTCTGCTAAAAGGCTGAATAAAACCATCAAGTACGGAAATCAGGGTATCGTCCCCTGCACGTGAGAGATGACCTGGTGTTCATTTTCCTACACACCTTATTTCCATAGGTTTGGTGGCTGTTTTACACAGGCAGTAACACATCACTGCACGAAGGAGTTGCAGACAGTGCCTTGACTAATAAATCAAGTTCGCCAGCCTTTGTGGTTATGTTAAAATCGGTTCAAAGCACACAGTACCCCCACGTGCCCCCTCACAGAGAAGAGATGGAAGGGGTACGTGATAGAGCAGTGGGTCTGGCTACTGTCTCTGGTCCGCCGAAGAGCAAAGGCTTGGCTTGTACAGCTGAAATAATTTCAGCATAAAATTCCTGTGGTGGCCTTGAATTACCACAGACAGACTTAGCCATTGGCACTTTTTGAGGACATGCTGCCAAAGGACCAGCTGCTTCCTGTAGGAGACCTGCCATCTGGAGCTTAGAGAGTGATCCCTTTGATAGACATCTCTGGCAGTGGATGGTTTGCCGCATGCAATTTTTCCTCTTTTTCTTTTTTTTTTTTTCCCTGAAGTTTTGGAGGATTTCATATAGTAAACTTTGTGGAGAGATGTTAAAAGACTTCTCTTCTCTCTGGGTTGACAGTAGGGGAACTTAACTGAATGATTGGTTGGGATTCAGCCTTAAATAACTAAAAGTCAAAGTTAGAAAGTGTGGCAGAGGACTGAGGGTCACGTCGGAGAGTAGCAGCCAGAAAGTATGCGAGTGGATGTAGTTTGATACAAGGGGGGTGAAATGATTGTGTTCCTGATAGGAATGTATTAAGTAGCATTTTGTTTGGTATGTGATTAAAGATTTAAGAGAAAGAGCTTTAAAACATGATGAAATCCTCTGTTGAGCTGGAACTGCTGAAGAAAGCAATGAAGTTGGGGGTGATTTAGACAAGCTTGGCTTCAAGCTGGATAGATGGATTTCCAGTTACACCTAGAAAAATATAGAATAACAATAACATGGGATAAAGGACATAAAAGGGAACATGCACTCACTAGCCAGAAGTTAATAAATATTGTACAGGATGTCAGTCTGGAGACAGGACTAGGTGGCATTGTAAAATCCCTGTGATAGAGAGGAAAGAGTAATGAGGCTGCATTCTCCTTGTGGGGTCTAACTGTTGACTCAAAATATGTAAAGATAAAAGATAGAAAAAAAATCTGATGCAGATTGTAGATCCACTTCATCCTAGCAGAGCAGACCTATGCTTGAAGTATTGCACAGAGTGAAGACTCTGTAGAATAGACTATAGAAGAGTGAGAGGGAAATTATACATCATTATGAAGTAATTTCACATGATCTTTTTCTACGGTTTAGTTCCAGCTCGGTTTATTCTGCAAGTGTTCCTGGGGCAAAGCAGGGTCCACATGGTGGCCACGAGCTGTGTGCTGTGGTGGCAGGTCACTCACACCCTTCTGCAAAAGCAGAATTGGTCCCTGGGGGTTTCTGCTCCAGTTCTCTTAGTTGTTATAGTAAACATTCTTATGACAATACAATCCTGAGCCATCCTCTTCAGCAGCAGGCAAATGTCCAGGGAGAGGTGGTCCTTTTAAAAGCAAGGAAGATCTGGTCCTTTTGAAAGCAGCCCTGGGCTTCCCAGTCAGGACTAGAAGCAGGAGGGCAGCACATCCACTATTCCAGTGGATGCAATGGTAAATCAACTGTTTGTGAATATTTTGTCCCTGATTTTCTTTATGACTTTGCTTTACACTTTTGTACCTCTATCATCTTGGCTACCAAAGTGGAAGTGATGCAGATAATAATGGTCCTTGCCCTGACTTACACAAGTCCTACAATAACCGGACTCTGCTCTTGCTTGAGATCTGTATGTACTACTCAAATTTACAGAATTGTTCTGTAAAAGCCAGCTGTTTGTTTTCACAGTGGTATCAAGGAGTTCACAAAACTTGTGCCAAAGGCATAACATTGAATTAAATGAAAAGCTTTATTTTTATTTCATTTCGTACATAGCTCTCATTCTTTGTAGTACAGCAAAATAATAAATAGTTGCTGCAGATAATTAAAAGTAGAAGTGCAATTTAATTATTCCATTTTCTGAAAACCCTATTTGTTTTGTGCAGACTTCAAGACAAGAGAGATAATTTCTTTTACATAAAGGTTATATTATTAGGAAATGAGAGGAGAATACATCCCAATCTAATTTTACTCTTTGAGAGCTTCAAACTCTAAACTCTTTTCCTTTATGGTGGTATGTGAGCCTGGCATAGGTAAAGCACACGTGGATGTTTACAAATGATAACTCACTAAGGAAATTATTTTTGTCACATGAGGGAAGCTGTGCCATTCTGAAACACAGGTGATGGTGTTGGAAATGGTTTTTATGAAGTGATGCAATAGTCTTACTGCCATGTCAAATGCCACCATTATTCTTTCTGCTGTGATTGCTGCAGTTACGAGAGATTACCAACACGTGTTGCCCACCCTCTGTGGAAGGATTAGTAAAGCCACAGCAGGAGCATTGGATAGAAATGTGTGTCTGGACGGCCGTGCCAGTTCTGCACTCCCAACACTGAGCTGCGTTCCCTGGGCCTGGGGCACGCTTTTGTTTCTGCTGCAGGCGCATTGGTTTTTGGCAGTGGCAGCACACAGGGCCAGTGTACTCGAGCACCTTTGTGGCATTTTGATGTGGTCTGCAGGGAACAAAATTCCCATGCCTTGCTTTCTTGCTTTTGTTAAGAGCAGCAGTTCCTAACTCATTCACACATGACGTTCTTGAAGAATCCCAAAGAAAAGCCAAGGTAGAAATCTACATGCTCCCTTCTGAAGGCTGGTGGAGCAAATTTGGGAACTATGAATGTGTGATTGCCCAGAGTCTTTAACCCTGCCCTGGGCATTAGTTCTTGGCTGCTGTCAGAGGTAGGATGCTGGGTTGCCACAATTTCACCTATTTCCTTCTGTGTTCTCTGTTTCATAAGCAGCAGGCAGGAGGCTTGGAAACTCTTTATGATGAAGCAAACGACAATGAAATTAAAAGGAAAAGGATAAGATTTTAACTCACTGAGGTACAAAATGAAAATAGAACAGATTGTGTAAATTTATTTTCTTTTTTCCCAAATGATACTGCAAGTGGTCCTTCAGAAGATATAGCAGTGATCTGTTCAGATTAGGCCTGCAGCAGATGAAATAAAAAAAACCAAAGTATCAAAGCATGAACACTGAAAGCTAGCTGATGATGAGCAGTGTTAATGTTACTGGATCTATCAAAAAATAGCAAATGGTAAAACTGCAACATAAATACCTTTCGTCAAAGGTTAATTCAATCTGAAAACAATATTGCATCTTTTTGTGTAATATCAGCTTTGTATTTGCATTGTTTTGAAGCCACCTGACTTTATCAACAGAGTGTTTCAGATTTATCAATTAATTGAATGGCTCTCCCCATAAAATGGACCTGGCTACAGATATGAGCATGGAGAAGAAAATATATTCTTTTAAAATTTAAATACCTGAAAAATTGGAAAATAATTCTTTTTTAGCTCAAAGATAATTTTTGACTGAAAGGATTTGTTTGGGAAAGTTATCAGAGAAGTGGAATTAGGTATGGAAGCTGGAACTTAAAAGTAACAATTTGCTCGTGTCTGTTATATACTGTTATATATATAGTTTGTTAGGTGTTGTTCACACATTTTTGTTTCTTATGCTAAGTTTAGGCTAATAACAGCTGATTTATGCCAGCACTGTAATTGCTTGATTAGAAGGGCTTTTCCTTCTATCAGTTTTCATCAGTTTTTCTTTTCCCTTGAAGCTGATACAGTAGGTACAGTATTCAAGATGGTATTCTAAGTAAAATTACAAAAAAAAAAAGAAATCATGCTACGTGCCTCCTGTAAATAACTTGGTAGTCTTATTTCCCCTCAAAATTACTAATAAGAAAAAGATTCAATGGTTGGGAGTCTGAAAGGACAGGTTTTGTAACATCCATTTTCTTTTACATGTACACTTCACACCTACTCTTGCAAAACAGGCATTCTTCACTGTGTTATTTGTTGATGCTTAAAGGTTCAATGAATAATTCAGCCCCTTTACCCTTCTTGCTTTGCTGCACACCTATTGAGCTCCCAGAGCAGAGTTGTATCAATAAATTCTGACTTACTTTACAGCTCCAGTTTCATGCCTGGCCTTTCCTAAGATGCATACAAGCAAAAATAAACAACTGAAAGAAAGAAAGAAAATACCTGTTCAAATTGTTTTATGAAATATCATGCGCGGGCAATAAGCCCATCCCGTCCCTCCTACATTGAAATGGATTGTTAAAATGAGTTTGCAATCCTTTGATCAGGGTAACACTATTGTGTTACAACTCTGTCCGCCAATGTGAGGGTGAGAATTCAAAAATACAGTGGAGTTGCAGAGCACTGTGGGTGCAATCTTTAAAGGCCATGAGCACATCACTGTATATGTGCATAAATAAGGGATATAATATGGTGGGAAATGGGACCACTGAGTCCTATATTTAGGAAGCTTTATGTCTGCATGGGTGCACTTCAGGGTGATTGTAGGTAGGTAGATCATCTGCCTGTGCTTCTAACTTTTCCATTGTGACAAAATATGAACAAACTCACCCTACTGTACCTTTAATTGTCAACAGTTTTTTCAACTTGATCATTCACATATTCTTTAATTCACTAATTATGTGCTGAAGAGTCGGCAGGGGAAACAATGGGTTTTAACCTTCATTACAGAGGTATTGTCCATATTGGAAAAGTGAGGACTTCTTCAATAAGCATAATGTGAAAAGTGATTCATTCCTCAGTGTAGTCAAGATAATCATAGCCTCTCTCACAACAGAAGGCAGAGGTTTCTCCTCAGATGCCAGAAACATTCGGGAACTTGAGTACCCTTGCAGTCAGTGGGATTTAGGGATCCATTATGACCCCACATTTAGTTCTTCTAGAAAGGTGAATGATAGGATTAACCACAAGAATTTGAAACAAATCTTAATGGAAGGTTTTTTCCTCAGCAAATAGTAAAAGGTGTTTATCATCATACTACTTAACCTTGCCTTAGTTATGAGTGTCTATTAAGAGTTAATGCCTGCAATGATTAAATAAAATAGAAATGTACTCCTATGCTGGAAGAGATTATTTTAAAACTTATTTCTTGAGAGCTTCCTTCCTATGCATTTGTTTCAGTGGAGTAATCATTTGGACTCTTCTGAAAATGAAAATCTGTTGGTATTTAAATTAGAATTTCTGCTTTTGCTCAGTCACCAACTTGTGAGACAAATATCTTAGAGTTGGACTTGTTCAGGGGAAAAAGAGAATGTCCCTTTTAAAAGTTCTGATTGTCTGTGGAAAATAAATGGTAACAATAATTGAAGAGAAAATATGATGAAGTACTCAAAGTATAACTTGAAGTCATATTTTTCTCTGTGATGAAGCAAAGGGATTTGATTCTCCTAAAGAAAAAAAACCTCTGACTGCATATGATCTGTCCATAACGTCTGCAGATTTGTGAGAAGTTCTGTTTTTTCTGAGTACCACTAGAAGACCTTGGCTGCTAAATTATTTGCTAGACCTCAAGGCATATTTAAATATAATTTTGTTTCTCCTCTTCTACATGAAAAAAATATTGTTGACAAAAGTTGCTTGGAAAAATCTTTTCTGAAAAACAGTTGTAATTTAAACACTAGCAGTGCAACTTCTCCCAATATGCCCTAAGGGACAAGTCTTTAGGAGTTTCCTAAATGGAAAGACTCATGCAGGGTAAGATAAAGTGAGAAGCTCATTTATTTAGTGTATTTTTTCACAAAGTTTAGATGTGCTTATTTGGGAGTTAATATTTCTGAAGATGATGGAATGCTTTGGTTTGCCAGTTATTTTCAGTGAGATCTTCATTTGACAGCAGTGTCTCTACTGTATATTACAATGGATAATTGAATTGTTTTTTAGGTTTTTAAAAATCAGGGTTACATGAGAAATAGATGGTTCTGTGAGGTATCACATAAACACTTTAAAAAGTTTTAATTGTTGCTCAGATACTTCAGGCTAAAAATGAGAACAGCTGTACTCTCATCTTGTATTTTTTTTCCCCAGACTCTTAGTCTCCTTGTCTAAATATTATCTATTATTAAACTTGCTTGCTGCTTGTCTTAGTAATGTACTCATTTGTGGATGGCAATGCTGAGATATTAGTCCTCTAGAGCTCTCCAAAGGGGAAAAAATATTCCAGATAATGTTCCAAAATTTTTTTAAGTCCTCTCTTTTTCTGGGTATACCTAGCTCGTACTGTCAGGTTGGCATATTAGTCTTCTTTTTTTCAAAGAGTATTTTAGTGAAAAGTGCCTATACATCACTCACATTACCTAATTATGTTCTGCTGTTCATATCTCATCAAGCATGCAAGTTGTTGGGACAGCAGTTCCAAGTTATAGCAGATGGAAGTCACTATTTTTATAAGTATAAATAGTTAATTTACTGTTATTCTTTATTCCTCCAGAGGTAGAGGGAAAAAAAGGAAGTCAGTTGATAGAGTAATAAAAAGACATTTGCAAGGTTTTTATACTGGCTTTTACTACTGGCTTTGTGTGATTGATCTTTTTAGATGGGTTTTTTTGTTTCATGACAGCAGAGGAAGCATAATGCAGTTTCTGTTATAAGAGTTGTTAGAATGATTATCCTCCAAATAATACTATCTCTTTGGAGAATGACACTATCACAATGATCACCGGGCCTCTCACAGTTTGTGTCATGTTACTGACCTAAGTGTCCATCCTGCTTGTGGGTCAGTGCTAAACACGTGCCTGCAGTGAAAAATGCAAACATATGGATGTGGCGACAGTCAAGAGATTGACTGCAATGAGTGCATGAATTCCGTTTGTGTTCATGTCTTTAACCTTCTCTGAGTTTTTTTTCCTCTCCAAAGCTTTGTATACATGGCTTAAGTGTAACTTTCAGCACAGCCATACTCCTGCTGACTGCAAAACACTGCTGTGGGGAGATGTGGCATCCCTGCAGCAGTGAGCACACATCCACAGATTACCAAATGTATTGTTGCATCCTCTGCACTGTGATCCAAAGAGCACATGCAGGTGTAGTAGCCAGGAAGCCTGTGGCATGATCACTGTTGAAAGCAAGAATTTCTTATTGTATGTTTTCATTTGTTTTTCATATGCAAGTGAACCTTGATTTTATTTTCTCCCTAATTTAAGAATCCAAAATAGTTTCTCAGCTATAGGAAGAAGTCAGTGATTAGTACATATTAGTATTTTTTTTTTAGAAATAGAAGTATTGCAATTAATTTTCTTTTTCACAGCTTTTCAGAATTTGTTGATTCTCTTAGTTACAGGAGGGGATGTCTCTAGCCTGAACAAGCGGTCATTCAGATATTCTGCTTTGCTTTCATAATTTTCATGCAAAGATACTTGGGAGGATTGTGTTTAGACTCAATCAAGGAGTTCAACTTTTGGTCTTCATTTCCTGCTCTGGGATGCAGGATATCTGATGCCTGCTCCTGCTGGGCCAGGTTCTTTCATCACATGGTGTGAAGGATTTCACTCCTGACATCAGTCAGGTGTACAGATTTGGTCCTTTGTGTGTTTATTGGTTTCCTGATAGCATCTGTCTGTAACAAACTGGGATTTGCACCCCCCTACAGATTTTTCTGTATCTTTCCTTCTAGAAGGACTTGTTTAATATAAAGCAAGGCACAAATTAATGGTCTAATGGCAGAGTCCTACTTGGCTCCTGTACTCTGAATAAAAGATTTCTCATTAATTTATCAGACTCATATTCTCCATCCCACTCACAAGCTGCTCGCTTGTTGCAGTAAGTCATTGAATAAGTCCAAAATTTATTGAATCTGTTTTCCTGTGTAAACTGTGCAAGTCTAAAGGCAATCTCCTGAGTTAAACAAATTCTGATGGATACTCACAAATTTGCTGCTGATTCAGTAAGAGGTGCTTTGCTGTCTCTGTTGATGCCTTTACTTAACTAAGTACAGTGAAATCTGCGGCCAACTATTGCAGCAATAGAAGTTGCAATGAAGAAAAACTTTCATGATATGTTGAACTCTACATGTAAGAGAACCTAAGCATACAAAATCAGAAAATATTTTTTTTCTTGTCTTCTCACAACTACCAATTTTAATTTCAGTGATTAAAGCACTTGTGATATTTAGCTCCTTGGGTTAACAATGAACAGAGTAATTTAAGCTGCACTGAAGGGCAGATTTTAAAGGTTAACATCTTCTGCATGCAGTTTTGATGAAAGCTTTGATGAAGATACAGTATTCAAAGAAATGAATGTTTATTAATTAGGAAGATTCATTGGCAGGTGTAATGGGATTTAAAAAAAAAAGTGTCGGGAGAATTTTTTTCTTGCTTTTTCTTATCTGTTGCAATTTGTACTGAATCTGATGATGAATAACTGAGGTCAGATTTCCAAATTTCAGCATTGACCTAAATCAGCTCCTACTGAAATGACTGAATTCTAACCATATTTTAAGACAAAGGTGGCTCTTCTCAGTCTTGTATGCATAGTTTGGGGTGGAGGTGGGGGGTGTGTCAATGAATGTACTGAGTGATCTTTATTAGTTTTTTTAGTTCCTTAAGTTAATTTAAACCATTGAAAAATATTCAGAATATAATTTTAAAGGGACAAAAGACAAATTCCAGTTAGAAACAAGGCTACATTCTTAGCAGCATTTTTGGATAAATCCTCCCATGTTAACAGCTTTAAAGCAGTAAGAGTTGATTGTTTGCAACTGCATTAATTGTCAGAGATCATCACTTATGATGGAAACATTTCACTTACAATTAAAAATACAGGTAATACTGTAAAAGTAAGTGGTGGAGATATTAAAGCCCACTTACCTAAGAGGCAAATATTCACGTTTCACTGTCTGCCCTCCAAGTTGCACGGTATGACCTAATTTCCTTCTAGAAAAATTATGTGCATTCAGAATAATTAATTTTCCCTGTTGAGACCTCTACTAAGGTCGTGTACTAGAAGAAACAAAATTATTTATTTCCCCCCTCATGCCTAGCCTAATCTCTAACTGCAAATAGCAGTTGACTCAACTTTTGTTTTTCCAAGTGATAGTGATCTACACTGCTATCAACTCTTAAAGGAAATTCATTGTAACAGGTCACTGAAGTGCACTAGATAAAATATTTTGTGTCTTCTGACTATTACTGTTTCAGTTTTCTGACAGGATTTTTGAAGGATGCTGTGGAAGTTTGGTATAGTTGGTGTTCATTTCTTTGATATTAGGATGTGTTGATCACCAGGCTGCTTTGAAAATCTAGCCTTTAGAAAGGATTTACAGAAGCAATTAAGTGACCTGGAAGCAGTACTTCTCTCATAATTCATGGGCAACAGAATACAAGTGAAGAGAAAAAAAGACTGGGAAAGAAAAGATAAGCTTTTGGACATGTGAGTGACATTGAAAATTCCCCTTCATTTAGGATCAAAGATTAGACTGATCTGATAGTTCTGCTTCTGTGTTTCTTCTCCTGTCTTTGAGTTGCTTTGGACTGTTCAAGCAAATCCTGGGGATTTCTGCTGCTCCATGTTGCTTATGAATGTACACTAGTTAAGATGGAATGGAATGAGTAATTCTTCATGAAGTTTAATATTTTGAATTACATCTTTATTTACAGTGCATATTATCTTTCTTGAAAATAATCCTAATAAATTCAGTAGATATCAACCTGAGAAATAGTCTGCTGTAACTCCAGTAAGAATTTCTCATTTGAGTCTGATACAGGACTATAGCAGCTTTACACATTGTGGAAGTATTCAAGAGCTGTTCAACCCAAGGTGTCAAATTAAGAAATGGCATTTGATTGCCTAGTTCTCCACAGTTCTCTAGATTAGGCTGGTAGGATCCAAGCTTGCACACACAATATTTATTTTTCTTTCTGTTTTATATTAGAAGAAGGATGTCTGCCTTTCTTTGACTTCAGATTATGTATGATTATTCTACATTGTGATTTCCAAAAAGATTCCCACCTTTTTGGGAAGTGCATCAAGCCTGGCAGTTTCCTCTTGGGTTGAGCAGGCTTTTCCATTCACATGTCCCATTTTCTGAGCTCTCAAGCTCATGGGTTGTTTTTGAAACATGGAAATAGGTGAAAATACAACAGCAGTCAGTATTAAAAAGAGAAGGTATTTGGGCGTTGGGTGTATTTATGCATTTTACTGGAGCATCTCTAGTTCAAACTTTGTGAATGTGAAGCTGCAGCTGGATTGGTGAACTGCAAGTCTAAACATGGCTGGGCAGAAAATATCTCCATATTCATGACACAGCAGAAAACTGTGCCACCTCATTAAAAAAAATTGAGCTGAAAACTCAAAGGAAATAGTTTTCTTTTAAAAAAGATAAGCCTAAGTTTTCCTGTAAAAAAAGCTTCCAAAATATTCGTCTTCATTTTTATGTCTCCATTCCCATTGACAACGCCTTAAGATACTCACTTAATTTTGTGGGTTTTCCCCTTCTTTAAAGGCAGAGTAATGAGATTTAATTGCTTCAAAGTATTGTGAAGAACCGGAAAACAGCTGAAAGGAAGGATCTTAAAAAGTAGTAAATAGTATAACTCGGTTTTAAATGTCTTCATGAAGTGAAAAGCTCAAGTTTCAAAATGACAAATTAATTGTTTTGGTTCTTTTTTTTTTTCTGAAGGCATAGGCTCAGTTAAAGCACATACCAAAGAAAGTAGTGTGGGAGTGGTATGGAAATAAAGAAAATAATTCAAATAATAAGACACATGAGCAGAGTGAATGCATAGAGGGCGAAATTAATGAATGCCTTCCAGTGGCACAGCCTGAAACTGTGTCATGGCATTCGGCTGTATTAATGTAAATGATATGACAGCATGATTCTAGCAGTTGTAGTTCTGCTAATTGTTTGTGCTCATGGCTTAATGATGCTTGAAAGAAATGGTGCATTTCTCAGTAAAATACATCTCACTGACACTTAAGCCAGCATTATGTTCAGCACTGAACTGAGTGACTGTGAGCTGTGTGTAGCTTCTTTGCAAGTGTTTGAAGCAATGGTAACCTTTGAGATTCCCTGAGGGAAGGAGAGTGTTATTCTCTTGATTTAAAATGTATTACAACTGTTCACATGCTAAGCAACATATGCATTAGAGAGATTGCTGTAGGCTTGCAGGGAAGTTTGCATCTCTTCCATGATAATATTTCCAAGTGCCTTTCTGAGCATACCTGTGCATTTTGTCCTTCTTGCAGGACTTCTTGTTCTCATCTAACTGGGCTTGGCTTAATGGCAAGAAGAAAGCTTAAAGATAAAATTTGCTAATGTAGATAAGGAGTTCTGTTTCAGATGTCCTTTTAAAACGAGAATATAAACATCCAGCAGCAGCACACACATAATTACCTTATATAGGAACACAGGACAGAAAAATTGGCGTATCTGTAATTGAGCGTAGTGCCATGGAAAAGGCTGGTGATACCCACGAAGTCCCAACCCTACACACAGGGCAGGTGCAGCTGTCTCTGGCAGTCTCAAAAGCTGTTGTAAAAGACTCAAGGCAGGACCTTTAACATGCTGCTAGGTGAGAGGACAATAATGCTGCTGATGTCCCAGGTCTCTGCAACATTGGTGTTAGCATTAAGTAAAACTCCCTTATACAACCCCGCAGCACATAGCAAAGCCCCAGTGATGTCAATGACCTAATGAGAGCAAAGGAGTCCCTGCTGTGCCCAAAACTGGCCATTGGTTTGCTCAAGTGTGAGAGCTGATACACACCAAGTACTCAGAAATGTTGGTATCCCTAACTCATGCTAGTTTACCTTGCCTTACATCCTATTTGCAAATGTAGCAGTTGCACAGTTGCAGCACTATCAGCACATACAATACAACAGAAGTTATCTCCCTGATTTTCCAACACCAAGATGTTGTGTGCAGACCAAGAGATGAAGAGCACTTTTTTCCCTCCATTTGTTTTTGGTGGGGTTTTTTTGGGTAGATTTTTAAGTTGGAGGTGGTGTTTATTGTGGGTGCGTACTGACAGACTGGAAATCTTTTCCCACTTAATACACATGAAAAGGGAACCAAGGATCAGTTTCTTAAGATTTAAATTCTCACTGAGTCACATGGAAGGATTTCAGGACAGGGATTGTTGCTGATACTGGCTCACCTTGTCTTGCGTAGAATTTTTAGCTGTATGTGTGGTTTTGACAGTCGTTTTGAAGGGTGAGAAATGGCTCCATATTTGCATTTTTAACATTCATTATGGAGAAGCTAGAAGCCTGTGGTTTTCAATTGCCTTTCTAACAGTGGTCAGATGATGAAGACAATCTGTTTAACAAACTGGCATATAAGATAGCTCTCTCCGTATGTCACACATTTGCCATTCCATCTGCTGGGTAATAAAGCCAGCAAAAACCCAGCCTGACCAGCCCCTTAGGTGATCTTCTTATTGTCTTCCACAAAACACCAGAAAAAGTGACAAACTCATTTCAACTTCAGGATATTTTATTTCTTTTAGTGCTTCCTGTTGTTCTTGATACTAAATAGTGTAGTAAACACATAGTAAGTATAAATCAAGTATTTGAAGTAAGGACTATTTTTTACTCTTTGTCCTTAAAGAAGGAAATATGGGGGGTTGTGAGAATATGGTGCTCCTCACCCATGGTTTATAATAGGAACAATAGGTTAGTGCTCTTTATTTTTTTAGGTCAATTAATGTTAGTGAAGAAGAGTCAGACTCACAATACTGGAAGAGGATGACCACGTTAGGTCATAGCATAAGCAGTAACAGGGCCAGACAAATGGAAAGTTGTCTGTGTGGTTGAACAAAGTGCAGAAAAATAGAAAGAGAATTTAAGCAAAACACCAGTTTGCCAAACCACATTTTTAATATGCACTTTGTGTGTAATGGAAAATAGAAAACTTTTTCAAGAATTGATTGGAATGTACTTTTCTACCTAAACAAACAAAAAAAAAATCTAGTTGATAAGCTGCTGTAAAATTGGCATTTAATGTTGGGGTGTTTCAGAACCTCTTTGATTTATGGTTGAGCTGTTCTTTTACAGTCTTTCACTAAATGTCATATTGTTGATTGCCAAATGATATTAAGGATTCCTGACTATAGTCAAAATTGGGTTCATTGTACTGTTTATAGTGAATTTGATCATCTTTGTATGCAGTGTTCATCTCACAGTTATTAAAGAAAAAAACTTGTAAAAACTTAGTGGTAACTAGGACTTCTAGTAAAGATGCCTCCTATTCCTTGTAACAGGTAAAAAGATCTCAACCAGGTCTTTTAGCTATAGTCCAGCTACAAAACTGGACAAGCACAGCAATAAAGTAAAAGTTCAGAATATAGCTTTATTAGGAAGTAAATACTTTCAGAATGCACCGTGAAAAATTGAGCTTTAAGGAAAAGTGTTTTAGTTAGGCAGAAGTCAGCCAGAAAATCCCTTCAGTTTTTGAGAATTATTTGGGAAGTTAGAGGAGATAGTAGCAGAAGTTTATGATTTATTAGATGCTTGACTATTAGCTGTTCTCAAGTCAAAGATGTGATCACTGGCTGCTAAATCTTTAATGGAGTTGGTCTTCTCTAACATTTTAGTTTTATGATGCGATTAGAAGGATATGTACAAACACAACACAGATTTGCTTTGAACTTTTTCAATTAGCTCTTGCAGAAGTCCTCAAGTTGTGTGCACCAAATTGTGCATCGTTGCAGTCCATCTGATGTGGCCAAAGCTCTTATCTCAAGTGCTGAGCAGGTGGGTACTGAGAAGTCCTTGGTGGATGCATTGTCCTTTGGAGGGACATCTGTGCGTGGCATTGCTACCATGCCCCGATCTAATGTCAGAAATCCAGGTACACGTTGGAGAAGTTTAACTGTTCTGCTTGGTGAAGCTCCACTTTCTGCAGACATGGAGTGGGACAACCATTCATTCTCAGTTCACAGCTCCATAAAAAGATGCTGTTTCTCTAGCCCAACATTTTTTTTTCTTCTTTTTTTTTTTTTAATATGAGAATAAATACATTAATTCTTGAGCCAAAATTTATCCTTTGACAGGCACAGTTGTGCAGCATATGTTAGCCACTCAAATCTCAGTGCCATGAAGACCACATAAGAGCTTCAAGAAAAAAAGGCACTGCCAGATAATGAAGTATTGCAATTTCCTTCTGTTGAAGCACAGGAACTTCCCATGGCTGCATCCCTGCACTGATACTCTGGAACTGAACTTCAGTTTCTGTGCTGTTCCCAGTTTTCATCAGTGCTTGCAGAAATCTTCAAGTAGTAAGAGCTTCTCTTCTGTCCCTGACTAAAGTATTTGAAACCTAACTCTTATGAAGCACTGTAGAGAATAGAAGGATGGCTTCTATTTTTTCCAGAAGAGCAGGTGTTGCTGAAACAGAGTGTAAATATGGATGGATACTGCTGTGATGAGAGCATTATAAAAGTACGTATAACACAATGAAGGGCTACTCCTGCTGGGAAGACTGGAATATGTTGTTTAAAACGTGGTAAAAAGGAGAGAATTCAGCTTTTGATTACTTTTTTTTTTTTTTTAACTCAGCATAAAACTACATGGCAGGCTGTTCTAGCAGTGATTACTATCTATTGATTGTATTATACAAAGTATTATATTATGTTATCAGTGATTATATTATCTTGGGTATTACGCTGGAGGAGAGAATTTTCATTCCCTCCCTGCAGATCCGTAAGTGACTGAACTCTTTTAAAGGAGCATACCTTAGCACTTTCATAGTCCTCATTAAAAATAAATAAATAGCAGATTTTTTGAAGATCATTTTAAGGTTTTGGGAATAAGAAACTGTGAACTGAAGAGTCCACTGTGTATCACAATTTAAGCTCTATTTAAGCTGTTTGTAGAAACAAGTTTGATAAATAATATTTTAATTTGAGACTGAAGTTTGTATGGGAGAGATTGGTGGTTTAGGACTTGAAAGTTAAATACTACATTGCTCACTCCTTTACAAAATAGAGATTGCATTTTTTAACTTTCCTGTATTTTTTCTTACTCTCAAAGTTGACTTAAAATCTCATATTTCTGTATATGTTTTTGTGTGCGTAATTGTTGTTTTGTCCAATACATCTCTGTAGTGATCTGTCTTTTTATGTTGTAAAAGCATGTCCTTGCAGTTACTTCAGAAATTGTTCCAATGCCTTCTCAGTTGCCTTTGTAGCCTAATGTGAACTCTTTTTTCCTCCTCTGTGAGAAAACCTGGATTGAATTTTTTCCTTGACTGAAGAATTGGAAATCCCAGTTTCCACTTCCCATCCTAGACATAGAGTTGTAGTATATTAAAAGGTGACTTAATTTCAGGCTTTCCTGTTGATTCTTTTCTGTGTTTTGTTTCAAACATGTATGGGCTTTTTTGTAACAGAGGAATTAAAAAGAGGATATATAGGTGGCTGTGAACATTTGGGAAAGTAATGCCTGGATTTTAATCCCTATTTCAGTACATTTTGAAGCTTCTCATAAGGAAATACCAACAGGAAAAATGATGGGTCTTATCTCAGAATGTTGTGTAGCCCTGTGGTTATAACGCTTGCTCAGATATGGGACTTCAAATTCATTCTTTTTAATATAAAGATTCAAATCTGTTTTGTCATGAGCTGGAGATATTTGATACTCTCCATCATTGTCCAAATGAATACTTCGTGCTGAACAAAAGGAAGTGTCTGATAGTTACCTTCTCTTAAAGGGGTTCATAGGGTTGTTTTATTTGGCTTTAACTTCAAATCACTTTTTTCCCTTTCTACAAGGCTGAAGGATGAGTATTGTCTCTGATAGGGACCCTCATGACTGCAGTTTCTCAGATAAAAAAGGCTACCATAAAAAGAAAACATTTTATAGAGTGTCCAAAATTTTCTGTGGTATGTATATCTCTTCACCAGTGTATGCCTGAATTTGTTGTGTGTTTTGAAACTCTGATGGAGAAGGGGAGAATTTAAAGAGTTCCTAACATAAGTTTAATTAGGTAGAAAAAGTGAAATCAAAGTGAAGGGTGACAAGGTTTTGACAGATTCTGTGGTACATTCTGTGGTAATAAATATTTGAAGCATTTCCTCTCAGAAGTTCTTTAGGTTATTAGAGAACGTTTCATTTTCTGAAACCTTAGTATTTCTTTTGCTTATTACAGTTATTTGATATTTGTGCAGCATTTTTTCATAGCTAGTTCAAAACAAATTATTCCATTATGTTGGATCGTCTTCTTCCTGGAAGAAAGGGATCTTGGCTTTGTGCATTGATCCATCCATCCATAATGTACTTGTGTACATTTGTAGTGCTCTACTGCAAGTTCAAATGCCTAAAGCTGCATACAGGAATAGATTATATGTAATATAATGTGTACTATAATTTAATATAATATAATAAATGCATAAGCACCTTTTATGCCAGAAAATGTATTTGTAGCTGTTGCAGGGATTCTTTTGTCATTTCCATCTCTTCACCAGTGGCTCAAAATTGATCCTAGCATTTATGCAAATACCATATTCAGTACTTTCTCTGCGATCGTAACTTGTGACCTTAGGCTTTAATCTTCATATGCAGTCCTCGCATACTTAGTGTTCACATTATTCATGTCTACCGTCATTGCAAAGTCATCCAAATTGTATTTATGGAATTTATATGTGCCATGGTGTACTGACAGTTTTATGGGGGAAATTAATCAGAGCATCTAGAGATAAGTTTGTTACTTGCCACTTTCTTCTCATCTCTCTGCCCCATTATAATTAATCAGCTTTTTTTTTTCTTTTTTTATAGCAGGCTGACATAATTTTAATGATGTTTCTTCTGTGCAATCTTTAATTATATTTTATAATCTATGTTACATTATACTTTCTCCTTCCTTGTGCTAACAGGGTGATAATCTGTAAAATGATGCTTGTCTTCAGGGTTGTGCAGACAAGGAGTGATAAACAATATAGACACAAGCTGTTTTTCTCTTAAAAGGAATGTCAGCCGTCAATGTAGCTTTACTTGCTCTCAAGCTGATGATATTCTTGATAAAACGGAATTCTTCTTTTCAAGTAACATGGCCAGAAGTGAAAGGGAAATAGTATACAAAGGCTTATTATATTTAATTATAGCAACTGTGCCACATAAAGTAGAAGACACTGGTGTGGTCCTGATTTGTCATACTGCATGTTTTCAGGAGTAGTATTTTAGCACTCACGTTGCTCTGAACATTAAATGTTTTCCAGCATGATGACATGAGAAGGCACCTCAGCTGATTCAGTGTTAAAATGGATTCACAAATCCAGTAATGTGGGTTCACTGCTGAACATCGTGGGCATAGATTTATAGTTTAATTCTAGACAGCTTGAGTGTATTTAGTTGAAGCTCACAGATATGAATGACATTTTTAAATGAGTATAAAATCAGATTTATGCTAAATTGATAGTCTTTAGGAGTATTCACAGGAATTTGGGGTTAATATCCATTTTCCATCTCACCTGGTTTTGGAAAGCAAGATTTTGGGGTAAATGTACAGCAGCATCAATACTTACCAATCTGTGGTGGCTCAAATAGGTTGGATACTGTGATTTACAAGCCAAAGTTAAATCTCTGTTATCTAATGCCCAGCTGAACAGTCCAGGTACAGAATGCCTATTATTTGCTAAATGAGAAGTAGACTACACTTCAGGGAGGGTCAGCTTCTTTTGACCTTCTGAAGGAATGCAGCTCAAACGGAAATCCAGCTCGTACCAAAAGTAGCTACTTAATGTACGAGTGCTGCCAAGATTTCATTTCTTTTCAGAAAATAGGCACTTTGTGAGCATGGCATCTAAGTTCTGCAGTGTCTTTTGCCTTGAGGGATATGCAGATAGCTGTCAAATCAGGCCACTTGTACCTATTTATCTATTTAAAATCAGCACATTTGTGTTCACCGAGGTTGTGAGAGCAAAAATATGTCAAACTTCACATACAGGTTTTAAAATAAAGGTGGAGCAATAATTGGAGAAATGAAGTTTAGCTTTCTATTCATAAATGCAGAGTTATATTTTTATAACTCTGCACTGAGATTTCTGTAAGGTAATCTCATTCATAGCCTGGCATTTAAAATTCTTGTCTTACTTATGCTAACATAAATGAAGAGAAACTAAAGTGGTTACCTCTGTATCACAAAAAGCAGATGCAGAGTTTCTGATAAATGACTAGGCCTCAGATTTTTAATGAGTGATGAAGATGGGAAGGTTTTTGTTGTTGCTGGCTATATCCATTTTTTAACTTGTTTTTCTCTCATCTGACATTTAAGTGCTCTTTCCCTCCCCTTTCTTTTCCCCTTTCCTCTTTATTTCTTTCTCACAGATACCTGGCTTCAGTTCACCCTTTGCTATTTATTTGCACTCATTCCTCTTGCCTATACCTTTTACTTTTCGTGCACCTATTTATTTCCTGCACCTATTATTTGCATTCTTTGCAAGGAAGAAGTGGTGCTTTCTATACGCCTGTAATATCAAATGCAGAAAACTTTACTTTCCATTCCATACTTAATGAATAAGATGAAATTTTCTACAGAATAAAACTTCTGCATATTTTAATATAAAGCAAAAATGTTAAAAGATTGTGGGTTTTATCTTTTTAACAAAAATGTTTAAAAATTATGCTTTTTCACATTTATGTTATTATAAAATCAACATAGTGTTAAATAGCCTTTTTGATAGCTGTAAAGATATCTGAATGATGATTTAAATCATCAGATCTCAGGGCAACATCGCTTCTTTTACTGTATTATCTGATGATTTATTCTGTTCTTAAAATTTCTTTTTGATCTTACTTTCCTACAGCAATCAGCAAGAGTTGGTTGCAAACAGTTTAGTGAGTCTTTCCTTAAACTCTTCACAGAGCATTAAAGGGTAACGAGTGAAAATCACGAACCTTCTGCAGTCGACGTTTTCTCTTGGTTTTTTTCTTTTGTTGCTTTATACATTTTTTTTTTCCTCTCCTGTCTATAAAGCACTGAAAATTTTGCTGTGCTTAAGATGAAGTTGAATTTCGGCATGATTTAAAATTTGTGGACAAGATTAAAAAATAGACTGGAGAGTCTCAGTAGCCCTTGGCTGTGCATGTCTGTGAGATACAAACACAGCTTTAATTGCCATGTTCTTAACCGTGAGAGGGATCAGTGGGATGGGAGCAGCTCAAATTGTGATTCAGGAATAGTGGCTGGGTAACTACTGATACTTGTTCCAATTAAAGTTACGTTGAATATATTAAAGCAAGCTATGCTTAGCACAATGTTTCAGTTGACCATTCCATAGGAATTCCATAGGAATTCCACATTCTCTGTAATACTTGTGTCAGTTGGAAATAATTATCAGAGTGTGAAAGTTGGAGGGGTATGTGTGTGTGGTTGTTTGCTGGCTTATAGCTGGCAGAAATAGAATAATCTCATTTGTGGTACCTCTTAGGTTTTCTTTTGAAGAGGACTTTCATTGCTTCTCCATAAACCACTTTGTCATGGATGCAGTGACACACTTTACTCTTAAGAGAGATGTAGCAATATGTTTATTGATATAAAACAGTGATTAAACATGGTTTGACAGTAAATGTGGCTGTGGTTTAACAAGGTTAGATAGCAAGGTACACATTATTTCCTTCATTGAGGACAAGGTCACACAAAACTGCCAGGGAGACCTTCCTGTTGAGTCATGGGATTCAGAAAGGACCCCCTTGCATTCTTAATTCTTTTCTGGGGAGAATTTAGGTGTGTCTGGATCCAGATTTGGTCAGTGGTTTATGTCTAAAGGATTGTATGTGCACAGTCAGTCCTTCATCTCACTTAGCTAAGATTTCAAAGTCTCAGCAAACTTATTCCCAATTCACTTACCAAGTACCTGGCACAATAAGGATTCTCTCATCCTCAAGGACCAACCTTGAGGGGTGCCTCTTGTCCTGGTGTGCAGCCCACTGTCATGCAGGACACTGTCACAGCAGGCTGTGGGCTGCCCACTATTTATGGAGTGAAATGACTGAATTATATTTGCAGCTGTATTTTGGTTGGTACATTGTCAGCTGGCCCTTAGCTGTTGAGAAAGATTTACAGCCCTCAGCTTAAGCCAGATGTGACCATCCTGACTGCCACGGGTGGCTATTGCTAAAGCAGAATGGGGTGGGAGACACACAGCCACACTCTTTTCTTAGGGTAGTTATAATTTTCACTTTACTGCGCACTTTGTTGTGAGACCTATCACCTGCATATTAGAATAGTTAAGAAGATACTTTCAGTTCACCTCTTAACCATGCCTTGCTGATGAAAATACTTCATCCCCGTCTTGAAAGTATTTCTTCTGTTCCACTGTACTTGGAAAATATTCATGGCCCTGAATACTCATATGTAAAGAATAAAAACCTAAGACTAAGCTTTGTGGCACAGGTAAGTTCACCTTTTATCTTCCTCCATTTTTAATAATTAATTCTTGCTAAGACCTTTTCTTTTGTCAGTAAGTGGGCTTTAATTCATTTTAATAATTCTTTTCTCCTGTGGCACTCTGACACAAGCAATCAAACCTCACTGCAGGCATGAATCTTACGCTGCAAGACTGTTTCTCACTTCAGACAAATCATATCCATTACTTCACAATTTTGCTTCCCAGTTCAGTAGTGTGCTTGGAGGATCTCAAGCATGTCTGACAGGTACAATCCTCTTTTCCTGGATGTGGGCTGGCTGGCCCTTTGCTGCATATAATCTTTCTCTCTTATTAATGTGTCCTCAGTGCTGAAGACAGAACCATTTCTTCATCTTGTTGGGTTTTTTACCTGTGGGGATATCTGCACATATTGGATATCTCCTGGCATTTGTTCAGGGTGGTGTGTATGCCAGATCCACTTGCCAACGGTTTACCTCTTTTCCTCATTAATTTCTGGGCCTATGACCTTCTAATTGTTTCAGTGCATCTTTCAGGTCTTGGTTACCAGCACAATGAACTCTCTAATTGATTCCAGGTTATTAAATATTTAGTCCATGCCTAAAGTCATGCCCCATTATCAGGTGTTCTTTTACCTCGTGGTAATGAAAATAGTAAGTAAAGCACTTCTCCATCAGAAAGATATCTCTCTCAGGGGATCACCTTCAGCTTTCACTGTTTAAAAAATTGGCAGAGACTTCAACCTCTCAGCAATTTGATTTCATCTGTCACCACGATGTCACTCTTGTCCCTTAATGGTCTTACTGTCTCTTCATCATGCTGCTCATATCCTGGATTTTTAAAGACTTGCTTGCAATTCATCTTGATTTTCTGTGCTATTTTTATTTCACTGGCTGCTTTTGTATCTGCTCATCCATGCTGAGATTCTAATTTAATCACTGTTTGTATGTCTTTCACTCAGCCTCCTTTACTAATATTCATACATTCCAGTAAGGTATTTTCTCAGTCCTTTTGTCAATCTGCCTTCCCAGGCAAACGCCACAGAGCTGTGGCATTGCAGCAATGTATTACTTACTTTCTAACTCCTATAGTCAGTGTCAATACTATCTTGTATGTTCAGTTAATCTCCCTCAATTCCTTTC
Source organism: Edolisoma coerulescens (assembly GCA_013397115.1). Taxonomy (NCBI): domain Eukaryota; kingdom Metazoa; phylum Chordata; class Aves; order Passeriformes; family Campephagidae; genus Edolisoma; species Edolisoma coerulescens. The sequence goes on from VWZW01002032.1 coordinate 1,428,953, forward strand.
TTTTCACTTATTCTTACTTTTGTGCCTCAGTCTGTTTGCTTCCACATGGTTTTAGCTGTACCAAGCCTTGACAGTGTATGTCTTCTTCCTGACCTAACTACTTCTTTAATAAATTTGTGTTGCTGAGATTCCTCTCTGCCTTAAAACACACTGTCGTTTTCATTCTATTCCCTTGAAATTTGATGTACATTTTGAATTTAGCCACTTCCCAGATATTGTAGCTTCTTGTGCCCACTGGTCTTATTACTTCAAATAGATGCAATCTAGGCTCTGTGTCTCTGGTTAATTCAAATTTTACACTGCTATCATTTCAACCCTTTAAAATGCTATTTTTTTATCATTTCATAGGCCAGTTGTTCTTTCTTCTGAGAACAGGACCAACAATCTATCCCTATAACTAACTCGCCATCTGAAGCTTTTTCAGCCACCATACATATTAGCTCTTTTCTGTGCACATTTCTCTCCTGGTCATTTCTTGAGGAATTCTAAGCCCTCCTTGATAAATCAGACTCTGTCTCTTTTTTTGTTGTTAGCAATGTAGCATATATCCATATTCTCATTTTCTGGAATATAATACTGAATATCTTCCAGGTGGTTTTCGTCATCATATGGTAAAGAGAACTCCTTGATGTTTTTAATTGGGTAGCCAGCAGGGGTAGGAATTCAAGTATCAGCTGTTCTTCGGAAGACCTAGACTAATGGTGATGAGTGGAATGAGTGGAAACACTCGTCTTGCATTCTAGGGTATCCCAGAGTAACTCTCAAGTCATTGTCCAACAGCTTATTTTCACAAAGAAAATATAATGTAAAGCAGAGCCACCCTGTGCTCTGCACCAGATGCTTCCCTCTGTGATACTCATTTAGGACAACTTCCAGGCACTGCAGTGTTGGGACTTCATTGAACCTTCAGCTGTCCCAGGTGTGTCCCCTCCTAACTCCATGTGCACTCCCAGCCCACTCACTGGTGGGGTGGTGTGAGGAGCAGAAAAGGCCTTGATGCTGAGCAAGCGCTGCTCAGCAAGAGCTAAAACATCACTCTCTGTCTTACCAGCACTGTTTTGGTTACAAATCCAAAACACAGCGTGATACAAGCTACTGTGAAGAAGTTAAACTCTGTCCTAGCCAAAACCAGTAGAACTGGGGTAAATATTTGCAGTGCTTTAATAGGGTCCTGGCTCCAGAGCTGTGGCCCACCCATTAAGTACAAGTTGCATGCCGTGGTCTCCAAAGGCTTTGCACTACGGGACGGTGGAAATACAAGAGACAAGTTGAGCGCATAGATTTCTGGAGCTCAGAGACAAGCATCTTCTGTAGCAAAGCTGTAGCATCTGATGCTTCCATTAAAGAATAAATATAATTATATACTGTCAAGTTTGAAAAGACTTGTGAGTGATTTACTTATAAAGCATAATTTTAAGTAGAATTGACACTTGATATTTACTGCGTATTAACACTTCTTCTAAGTATGGGTGCACCAGCAGGCATAATGTGAAGCCCTATGAGGCAAATATGTGCTTGACAAGACTCAGAATGGGCTTATTGTTAGTATGGCTGTATTTCATAAATGTTTCATGCTGACCCAAGGATATGCTTGTGTACAAACAGAATGCAAGCACTTCTGTCTAAATAGGTTTCCTTGTGATTTTATAATGGCCTTTTCTTTCGTATAGCTCAGACGGGAGGTTTAAAGAACCAAACGCATGTTTGGGGGGTGGTTTTTTATGTTTTATTTTATTAATTCTGTTTACACGTTTGCTACATTCTGTCTATTCCTCTGCAACCACACGCACTGCTTGGTGCTTGAGTTGTACCACATTTACCTGTGTTCATTACCCTGCCCTGTTAAGTGCTTAAGATGATGTGTGTGTTCAGCACTATCAGAAAGCTAATCAGGATCTACCCTTAGTTTGGTGGCAGCAAGGCTGTAAGGGGTGTAACTCTTGGAAACAGTGATTGAATGTATTTCTAGAGTCAGAAACTGTTCATAATGTTTCCAGTTTGGTGTATCTGCAATGCAGTGTCACCCCTACTCTGTTCTTTTTTTTCACCTCTCTCTTCAAGTTGCAGTTTCTCTTCTTTTCTGGGAAGCTAAGTGCAATGTTTTAGTATGGTTGTTTTGATTTATAAAGCTCAGCAAACATGGATATTCTTTATTCAGTTTTTAACAAAAATTGAATATTACTCCAGTTTCCATCCAATTGATGGAACACATTAGTCTTGCGGACAGGAAAAAAAACAGGGAATGGTTTTAACATAATGATTCTTAATTTTTTGTATCAAAATTACTCTCTGAGTTGTAAAAATGTAGCCCTCTAATTGTTTGCCTGTTCTGTCCTTCCATGTAAGTGCTATGGAAGTGGTATGCAGGCTCCTAGGAGGTTTTTTTTCATTTTGTTGCAGGGAACATGGACTAAAATAAACTCACTACTGACGCACACAACTACTTTTTGCATGAGCAGCATTAAATCTGCCCATTGGCTAGATTAATCTGAGTCTGAATCAATCTGCCCAACCTCAACAAAACCTTTTTTTCAGAGAATATTAGGCTAGAGAGAAAAAGCCAGAAAAGTTGTGTTTTAATGGATCACACTAGCACAGTGCATTGGAGACAAATCCTTTTTGGAAGAGAGAGGGGCAATTCTAAGCTTTGTGCTGTGGTAGCATGAGAAGTAGATGTCATCTTCTTCTCTATGTACAATGAAAGTAGTGCTGCATATGTAAATAAAATGTTCAGCTTACTTTGTAGCAAAGAAGTAAAACACATTGAAATTCAATATATGTTTAAGGTGAAGTGGTTTTGCATGTAGGCCATTGCACAGCATGCCTTTGAGAGATTGCTGAGAGTAAAGAAAGATACTGCCTAAATGACAGGTCAGAAGAATCGTCAGGTTGCAGCAAGTCATCATTTAGAATAAATGAATTTGGCATGTATATTTTATATAGCTTTAAAGCAATAGCGGAAGGAAATTATGTTCCATATACAGGATTTCCCAGTCAGCTTAAATAGCCCTGCCTTTGTTAGAGGCATAATAAATTTGCTGAATTGCAATTAATTTAGCTTTCCACAGAAGGAAATTGTTCATCTGAGCTATTCTTTGTACTTAACACTTACCTGCCTCATTTTTTATAACAAGAAAACCTGACTTGGTGGGAATTTACTTGCAGCTCAAAGGCAAAATTGAACATTTGTTTATGTCTCAGATCTGGTTTGATAAAATAACACCTTAAGGAAGCTCTTACCAAGAAAATGAATTTTTTTGTGAATGTTTCAACCAATATTGGTAGGAATAAACATACGTATGCGTGTCAGATAACATCTGGAATAAGAATGGTTAAGAATCACATTCTGGTGCCTCTGATTCAGGGTGGTAGCTGTATCGTTGGTTCCACAAACCATACAAGATCAGGTGAAGCATCTGAAGTTATTTTCCTGTTTTGCTTTATCATACAAATTACTTAACGTTTTATAGATTATTCATTTAGAGAAAGCTGCCCACAAGAAAGCTCATTTTTAAGAAAACCTGGCAGCTCAGAGTTAATTTTACACACACTTCACATCAGCATTATTAAAATGGACTATCTTTCTCTGTGTCAGTGTATTACTATTCTGACTGGATTTAATATGCATTTGTTTTATTTTTGCGAGTCTCTTGCAAGAAACAAGATTATGATATTCAAGCATCAATTCTTATTTATCAACAGCTTCATTTTCTAATTGTCCGTGTGGCAATATTGGAGTGGAGATAATGAATAGGATTTTTTTTTCAGCTGACAAGCCTAACACTAAAAAAAGGTATTATGTATAATTATTTTAAAAATTGCTGTTTCTTCATGCATACAACTTAGACAATTTTTTCCATACTTTATGGCCAAAGCTTACTTCTGACCAATAGGACTGCAGAAAAATAACTTAAAAGTAATATTTATGATTGCCATGTTTGGGAACAATCTTCACACATCAAAATATACAAAGCATTCAATTATTTTCAAAATAAAGAAAGAAATGATTGCTAATTAGATAAGCTACTTAATGGTTTGTTGACAATTCTTTTTCCTTTGAAACCCTTATTGAAAACATAATAAAATATTTCTGAGTCTTAGATTATTAAAAACCCTCTTTTTTCATATTATCTCTAATTTTGTAAAATTTTAATTCAAGTTTACCTTTGAAAGCATGTCCGATATACATCTTCAAATCAACATAAAGGCAATTACTACTAATACTTGCAAGTAATTAGAGAAATTACATTTTTTAGCAGCAAGACTCATTAACTTTAAAAGTCTTTGGCACGTTACCAGCTTTGAGAGAAATTGCATTCAACTGGCATGAATACAGAAGCAACTACAGAAATAGCTGTATATAGCTAAAAAAAGACTGTGGCTTCACACAGGTGTTGGTACAAACATGCTTTTCTCAGCCTTGAAAGTATCTGTGTTGAAAATCTTTCCTTTCTATACTCTGTAGCACTGCTTATCTTGCAGCAACTTTTCACCCTTCTGGGCACCGCTGTGGAGGCTGAGAGCTTTTGTTAAAGTTGACTGAGGTCTTTTCCTCAACTTAGAATGTCTTTGGACAAGATGTAAATTCCTCTTTTCCTTAATCAGCATTGTATAAATTGTTTCTTCTCTACCCCTCCCCACACTCCCACCCGCCTTTGTTCAATTCTGCAGGTCATTTTGTGACATGGAAGTGTTTCTATATCTTATGTGCTTTGTGAAAAAAAGATAGTTTGCATGCATAGGAAGACTTTCCTAGTGCACCTGAAACATAACATTCTGGCAGTTCATCCAGCTGGATTCTCCCTTGCCTTCCCAGAGAACAAAAAAACTGTAGTCAGTTACTGTAATCGTCATTATTCCTGTAAGCACTTCCCCCAGAAATTACCCATGTACTGACTTTCCACTGGCAAGTAGATAATTTTTTTCCTCAGTGTTTGGGGAAATAAAAGAACAGGCAGAGTTAAATGGTGGTGATGTCCCATAGGGGCTGGCATGCACTATGATGGGATGTGAGGTCACTTAGCAGGGATTCTGATATTATTTTCAAGGGACAAGAAAGCTCCCAAATTTCAAGCTGTTTGATTTAGTAGTAGATATTCTGAGATAGATGGCAGGGCATTTTTTATTTACATTCTGTCCTTCATAAAATAATGCAGAAGTCTTTATTCTTTCTATGGGGGCTTTCTTTTCCTGGTGTATCTCTTTTTCCCTGGGACTAGAAATGCTGTGTTTCTGTTAGTTGGGGTTTAAATGCATACAGCATGATTGGTTTGGGGTTTTGTATCAGATTTATATCCCTGAAATACAGAAGGCATGCTCTGGCTTGGCAAGAAGGAATAATATCTTATAAAGTTGGAGGGAAAATGAGTGAAAGCTAATCCATTAGCCACTGACAAAAATGATGGAAGCCAAGTCCTGAATCCACCTGAAATTAGGTGAAGAAAAGTGGAGGTACCAGTGAGAAAAGTCTAGGCTAGCATCTTGGTGGAGCAGGCTGATATGATAAATATGTTCAGAGATCTTCCGGCAAGTTTCCTGCCTTGCTCAGGTGAGAGCATCAAACCTAAGAGAGCATCTCCATGTTAGAAAATAACATTTTTTACCAGAGGAGATGAAGCACTGAGATTGGTTCAGGGAATAAAAATTTTCTATGCTCTCTTACCTCTAATTTCATAATGGCTTCCATTCGTGCCATGTACCAAACTCATCAGAATAATGAACACACAGAATAAATGGAACACCTCTCAATCATTGCCCTAAATCCAACCCTCAGTCCCCTGGGCTGCATCCTGCAAATCCTCATTCCAGACTGAGTTTAGTAGGTGAGGTACTGCAGTGTCAAACACTCAGCACGTGTTTGTGGCAGAAGCCTTCACAAAGGTGTGTTTTTAGGCAGATGGAGCCTCCCCAGAGCATCCGGCACAAACCTGCCACGAGCAGCAGCCTGGGGTGCTCGGGGAGGTAGGAAACTCTAACGGGTCTGCTGCTGCCCCTTAGCAAATGGACACTGTGAGGGAAGCCTCAAAAAGGAGAAAATTAAGGGAGTGTTAAAATACACTGGGAAGCTCCAGGCCTAAAAGGTAATATGGATAAAGAGTATTTTAAAAGAGAGGAACCTTGCCTGAAGGAGGGAGCCATCATTGTGTTGGAGATGGAAGGAATACAGAAGCTCCTGGAAAGCTGCTCATACTCCTTTTTGGAGACAAGGCCATAAGCTAATGGAAAGATTTGAGAGAATAAGTAATGTACATAGAAGCAACATTTATTTTCACTTCTGAGGGAAGAAATTCTTGTAGATAGGATTATTTTAATACAGTCTGCTTAGCGTAAAAGCAGTTCAAACAGTCAGCAATAATGGTAATTATTGTGCCATGTCTGGTTTAATACTGAGTAATAAAAGAGTGACATTTTTTATAAACATCTTCACACAAATACTTTTTCAGGATTTACAGTAATGTCTATATGTATTTAGGAATTCTGCTTTTTACAAAGCTGTATTTATTCACTTAGCTAATTTTCATAATATTTTGACAACTTTTGTCTTTAACAACTTGTGTATTTTTAACTTCAGGGCTTCTCACAGACTATCTTGAGGCAAATTGTTAAATTGAACTTATTGTTGGGTTATGTTGCCACAGGTTTTCAAAGATACAGTGAAATATCTGCTAAAGAATTGACAGTGAACAAAAAATCCTCTCCCCATTCCCCCAGTCCCTTGGAAGTTAAATGCTTAATCCAGATCTGCTGACAATGTGTTCAGGAGAGAACATTGATAAGTCTGTATAAGCATCAAATGCTGGCCCTATGAAGAGATAAATGGATGCCAAGTTTTTGATGGAAAGTTTCTGATGTCTGCAGTGACACAGCTTTTGAGGGTTACCTGACCCACAGGTGTGTGAAGAATGTGAGGGTGGGGGTCCCAGGATTCTGCAATACACAAAGACATGGTGATCGAATTGCTACAAAACTACCATTAGTAAAGATATAAACACACTAATATTCACAAACACACTACAGGTCACTACAAAATTACCACCAGAAAGGCAAATACACATACTACAACTTATTACAGAATTCCAACTAGTGAAACAAGTATATAGTTACAAACCTTTACCTGTGTGCGCCTATAAATGTATTATGTGAGGTGCTACCACTGTGACATTCAGCAAACCACTCCCAGCAGTGGGGCACATCAGTGGCCGAAAAGATTCACTTCAAAGCTGACCCACGTCATGGAGTGCAGAGTCAGCCAGGTGTCCCTAGCCAGGGTCCCAGACTCTCCAGGAGATCTTGTGCAGAAAAGTTCATTTCGGGTAGGTAGCAGTTCACTTTTTATCACTTTTGGTGTAACTGAATGTCAGACATCAGCCCCCAGAAGTACTGTTGCTGCTTTGTGTTTTCCTGAAAGATCAGTTCCTTATCACGGTTTCTTTGTCCTACACCCTTCAAGGTTTTTGTCCTACACCCATCAGGTTTTCTTTCTTTGTCCTGCACCCATCAAGATCTCTGCCTTACACCTATCAAGGTTTTTTTGTCCTGCAACTGCTCCCTATCAGGGTTTCAGCAGAGCTTATCAGGGATGTCTCAGGGCTCCCGCTTAGGAGATGTCCTTTGTCAGTTTGTTTACCAGTCTTTGTGGCTGCTCTGTAAAGATATTATACTTCGAGATAGGAATAAAATTTGCAGTTCAAAAATAAAACATAACTGCTGTTTTTAGGGAAATACTTTACTTAGTTAAAATATTTACTTTTAATGTTAATTGCCGTTCTTTCTGACCTGCAGATTTACCTGTAGTAAGAAAACCTACCCCAGGCCTTCTGAAGCACCCACTCCCCCTGTGTGCTTGAGAAAAGTGCCAATTGAATATCCACAAAACATGCCCAGTACATGGCCCTCTCTATACTAATTAATCATTTACTTGCCTTCTTTGGTTTTTTTGTTTGGTTGGTTTTTTGGTGGTTTTTTTTGTGTTTTTCCTTGGTTTTTTTTTTTTTTTTTTTCATTTAGAATAATATATTCACCTTTTCTATGGAAGCATAATCATTCAACATTTGAGCTACCATATAAAGCCTTTTCTGCAAGAGTTAGTAGGAGCACTTCAGAATGAGTGGTACTGAGTAATACTGGGTTGAGGTGGGCATGGAGAAGGCTACTTGTTCCCTTAGCTGTGATCTCAGTCATCTCAGACTACCAGAACACTGACTCATTCACTGTGATCATTAGTGAAAAGGCACCTGTTATGTAGGCACGTGTGTGACAAGGAAGATTCATTGACCTTTTGTTCCCCCAACCATTCCCATCTCAATTTCCGGTACTTCAGCTTCAGAAAGTCTGCGTATTGAGTCACTGTGCACTTCGTACAGCTTTCAGTTGGCAAGGTCACACAGCAAACAGCAGCTGGATGAAGAATCTGATTTTCTTTTATGTTCAGCTTCTTTTTCTGCTTTCTAAACAGGAATGACAGATCTACCCATTTCAGGATGCTTTCCCTTCTTCAAACATTTTTGACTGGCTGGGTATGGGTTATGGTAAAATAATGTTATTGGATTGTGATTTACTTGAGTTCTTAGACCTCCTTAGTCTCTGTGCTGTGTCAGATTTTGTTTTTATTTTATTGAAGTGCTGTTAAAATGGGTTGGATTGTCTAGAGATAAATTTTGAGGTCTTAATCTAGTGTCTGATGTTGTCAATGGATGCTGTAAAGAATTAAATTTAAAAAGGCTCCAAATACCGCCAGAACAGCTCTGTTTTGATTCTAGTCACTTTTCACAAAGTACTTGTAGTTTGTAGCTTTTTTGGTCTTTTTTTTTTTTTTTTTTTTTGTCTTTTTTGTTATGTTTTTTTTTCTTTTTTTGTGGTAAAGTAATATGTCTGGTAGTGTATCTGTGAATTTTATTTTGCACAGTTACAGGCATCACAATACTTGTCATTTATATGTCTCAATCTATTAGACAGAGAGAAGGAAGGAAACAGAACAATTCTCATTCAGAGTCATTTTGCTTTGGTTGGAGGTTGTAAAGAAGGTGGAAAACATCAAATTTACAAGAATTAATGGAGGATCTTTCAGTCGTTAGAATAGTAGTCCAATTCACTCAAGGAACAGCACAATTCTCAGAAAGCAAAATTCTCTGTATATTGATTATGAAATGTGGAATACTAAAAACTGCTGAAAAATTGTGCAGATGCAGGAGAAGGTAAGAAGGGACTTGAGAAGGAAAGTATAACATAAAAATATGGGGAAGGTTTTGCATTTTCATGGATGTGTAAAAGCAGAGGTAAAAAGTCATTCAGGGCTTCACTCATGCTTTTGTGTTTGCATCATCTTTCATGTTTTGTGTAGGGAGAGGAATAGCACTTAAAGAGGTGGGGGTTTTACTGGCACACAGACTGAAGTTTTGAGAAACAGAATATATTGTCTTATTTGTCAAGAGAAAAGAGTCTTAGGGAAAAGTTATCAGCGTTGATACCTTTATTAGACATAAAGGAAACTTGCATGTTGGAAATCTAAAGTGAGACAACTTCCAGAAGGCCGAAGTGAGATGGCAGGACACAGTGCACACAGGAAAGAAGACTACAGGAATGGAATACTGCCTCCATTTTTTGCAAAGCCTGGAGCATACGTTAAAACCTATTTGCAGTTTTGACTGTTCAGTGCTCACTCAGATGGACACATCCTAATGGTTCACCTTTGACAGGGAAAGCACGTGTTACTTTACTGGTTTTGTTCTACCAAGAAAGAAGAAGAACATCTGCTGTCATTTCCTAAGTGTAAAATTGATCGAAATTACATCATAAAATTTTACATCATTTTGGAAATGGAGGAGCTGCTAAAGTGGATAGCTACAATGTCTCTGAGAGGTATTAAATATGAAGCAGATATAATATACTGACTTATGTTTAGCTTTATCTTATTCTGCCGAAGTTAATAGTGATGCAGAAACAAGAGTAGATGGTGTCAAAGTGAAAAATACTACATTGTTTTCTAAAGGAGGTCTTGATCTGCCTCCACAGAAGGCAATACACGGAGTCTTAACTTCCATGAATTCATAACTGACATCCCATTGCATCAACAGAGATCTCATTCTAATTAGGATTCTTGCCATGAGCGGGCACAGAAGACTTTTTTTTTCTATTTAAACTCCAGGACTGGACTAGAAGCTGATAGAAATTGATGTGTTTTCATTAGCAAGCACAGGTATGCACCGACCGAGAAGACCATGGAATCAGGCTCCTAGAGCTGCTCCTGAGAAAGGCTGTCTTCCGATGAGGGACAGGACAAGTAGCAAGAAGGTTCACTTAGCCAAAGCTTGAGTGCCTCCACCCAGATGGAAGATTTGATTAAGTCTCCTCCTGCATATGCACTCATTAATCAAACGCTTTGAAAGTACAGGTAACGAGCGCATTATGTAGTAGGCTGGAAAAAACGGGGAGTGAGGATTAATTTGTTCTGACTTGCAGGCTACTCTGAGTTGGATTCTCCTTCTGTCTGCATTTCCCTAATGAAGAGTAATAATATTTACCCAATTATTAGAAACATGGTAGGATATGCTCTCTGAAATAGTTCTTTTTGCCACATTTTGACTTGACTTTAAAACTTAGATTGCAGCCTATTATACCTAATTCACTATGAACAAAATAAAACTTAAGCTTAGTAGAAAAAAAAGGAACATTTGCAAATATGAAACTAAACAGTCTTTAGGCAGAAATCAATTGTAGTTGGCTTGCATATTGCTTTATCTGTTTTAAGGATACTTGTCAAAGATACAAAGATAAGCAGCTGCAAAAAGATACAAGAAATTTCAGTTTTCACTGGATACGCAGGATTTTGAAGGAAAGACTAGGTAGTGGAAAGTATTCTGGACACAGGCATAAAAATGGACAGGAGTGCCTGGAGAGCAGCCCTGCAGAAAGGGATGGGGGGTTCAGGTCCACAGCAGAGTCAGTATGGGTCAGCTGTGTCCTGGGGTGCCTCAAACATTAGCTGGTCAAAAGAGGAGATTTTATCCTGTTGCATTCAGTGTTGGTGCAGCCTCACATCGAGTGCTGTGTGCAGCTCTGGGCCTCACAATTTAAGAAGCATGTGAAGGGTACTTAAATGTGTCCAGAGGCGGGCAGGTGAGCTGGTGAAAGGGCTGGGAGCCCTGCGAGGAGTGGCTGAAGACTCTGGGTTTATCTAGTTTGAAGAGAAGGAGGCTGAGGGGAGACCTCATTGCTCTCCACAGCTTCCTGAGGAGGGGACCTGGAGAGGGAGGTGCTGAGCTCTTTTCACTGGTGCCCTGTTCCCCTCTGTTCCATTCCATTCCATTCAAATGAAGTTGCAGCATTAAGAGGGTCTCTTCCTTGACAGCCAACATGACCAACATGTACATATTAAATAGCAGAATCAGCTACGAATCTCTTGCTCATAAATATAATATTATCAGCACAATGTTTTCCTTGATATAACGTAGACATGAGTGTACTTTTATACGGACAAGAAACAACAGTCCACATTAGCATCATTTTTCTTCAGTCTGCAGGTGGCTCAGCTTCACAGGGAAGGTTAAAAGAACCAGTTAATGCAGTGCAGGTAGACGATTTTTTTTTATATATTCCAGCTTTATAGAAATGAGGGAGGAGAATAGGAAATGATAGCAACCCAGTAATCAGTTTATCAGCTCTACTGTCATCACTAACTGTCACTGTCATCAGAAGATATTGTTCCGGAATACGTTAGAGGACAAAAGGATTATTTGACAAGCTCAGAAAAGCTATGGATTGTGGAGGAAATGGGAAAATATTGGAAGGAGTCAATTTACATACCTGAATCATGGCAGGTTTATAGTTTAAATATTTCTGCATATTAACTAATAAATATGTCCCTTTTTTGTTTGCTTCTTTGTTACAAAATGATAGGGAAAAGTGAAACTATATTTTCATGAAGTCGTGGGCAACTCTGAAAAATCCATTTTTAATGCATGAGGAAGGAGAAAATGCAGTGCACTAAGCAGGATGGTGTACTATTCTGTGTTACTCTACAGTGACTCTATAGCAGTGCAGTAACAAGTAGTACCTTTGCGTTTTATTTGGTGTTTTGGAAGCAGTTTTATTTGCTGCAACGGTTGCCATCAGTGAAACCATTCCACTCCAATATATATATTGCAATTGAAACAGTACATAATTTTATTTCACTGCAAATACACATTCTGTCTTTTTCCAGACATCATTCACTGAAAAGTTAATTTTTATATTGTTCTACTCTTCTAATATGTATTTATTTATTTATTAATGTGGTTCCTCTTTAAATAATGGTGAGAGTTCTGTTTAGCAAGGAGACAAGGAAGACTGGCTAGAGCTCTGAAATATATAAATCTGTAAGCTGTAGTCCAGGTGGTAGAGGGGACACAGAACAAAACGTTGGGTATGGCATTTCATGTGTGATAATGAGCTTTTCAATTGCAGAGAAAAGTTTTCAGTTCCCCCGATCTGTTTTAAGCAGGTGGCTTAGCTATCTGCTTGAGCTGGGGCTCCTAGACTTTGAAAGGGTAACAGCATCACCAGGGAAGGAACTTTGCTCTGAAATTCCTGTGTCTCTCTGCAACAGCACTAGAGTAATGGAATTTACCATGTCATTTGGAGCTATTCTGCTCTCAAATGTTGTGCCATAAATGAATGCTGTGCCACTGAAGTTGAAACAAGTCACAGCTGTGTTCAAAGCAGAGAGCATCAGACAGTTTTTAATTAAACTCCATTAAAAATAACTCTTTGAGCAAGGGACCCTATTGTTTTTGCAGACTTCCACTATCTTTGCACTGAAAATTATGGGGCCTGGGTTCTCATAGTTTGCTGTTTTCCTTGGAGATTTCTTTCACTTTGTAGCAGCATTAAAAAACTCTACCTTGACTTCTCATAGCTCCTTTCCAATAATGCATTAGAGAGTTTTGCTTACTAGCAAGAGCAGCTTTTAAAAATGCCAGAGGGAGGCTGGGGTGCCAAGGGCATAATAATGGTAGAGCTACTGCAATCATTAGATACCGAAATTGCTACAAGATATTCTTCTCTGGTGAATAGGACATGAAAATACTCCTATGTAATGGACGTGCAGACCAATAAATATACAGGGAATGGTAAAAGCCATAGGTGAACTGTTCTGGCATGGAAAGTATATGGTTTATTATACAAGTAAACATTAAGAAGGAGTTTTAGTGCTTTTGATTCATGCCTGGTTTTCAGCTGACTTACCTGGTGTAGAATTCAGTTAATTTATACAAACAGCTTAAAGAATTAGCAATACGAAGGACAGGATATTTCAGGGGTTTTTTCCTGTATTACAGAGGCATCAAAGGATTTTGCCTTCTTTATGAGCTGTCACTGACAGAAGTTTAATTTAGGAAGAGCTGAACTCTATTGTAGGGCAAGAACAGTGGTTTAGCACAGGGATAACTCCTAGGCAAGCTGTAGGTTTTCGCTATCCATTTCTGACTTTTTTTTCCTTTGTCAATTAGAAGCAATAACACGAGATTCCAATTCTGAAATGAGTTTTAGGAAGAACATTCATTTTTGTTGCATTTTCTGTGAAGAAAAAAATCCCCAAAAGTTTGAAGTTCATCCATTCTTTATACCACTGTAATCTTAAGCACATCAGTAGTCTGGCTGAAGTCAATGACAGTTGCTAAAAGGCTTCAGTTTCAGACTGTTGTTTAAGTGCTTGTCTAGATGAGAATGAGCCATTGCTAAATTGCATCACATTACATCCATCAAACAAACAGTTAATCTTCACAATTTTTATACCACGGGATACCTGAAATAAACAACCCTTGTTGACCAGTAAAAAAGCAATAAGCAGTTGACAACTACCATACTTTTGTATACTTTTAGGAGCTAGAGATGGGGTGACAACAATACTCGACTTTAATTTTGACTTGCCTCTACTTGAGAAGTTCCTCATTTGCGGTAGTAAGTACTGGTGGACAAATATTTGCATATGTGTTTAATTTTTTGTGCAATGTATCAAGAAGGAACTGGTTAAAAAGATGTGTTTTCAGAAGAATGAAACCAGAAAAGGCTACAAGAAGCATGCTACTTTCTCAGCAAATGAACCAAGTTGATATAAAAGCCCTATAAGAAGTAGAACTTAACAAAATGTCAGTGAACAAGTTCAGCAAATGTTCCATTCATGAAGTTAGATCGAATTCAATGAATACAGTGAGGTCAAGGAGAGAAGCCACCATGGTATGCAAACAAGATTATTCTACTTGATATTTTATTTAAAAATTAAGTGGAAGGCAACCTTTTTTATTATTATTATTAAAAAAAAAAAAGCTAAGCTTGCAATTCTTTTCTGTCTTTTACTGCCCTCTGCACATGAGAAATAAATGGCTTAGGACAGATTTAAGGAAAGTGTTCTAAAAGACAGTAATAAATCATAAATTAAAGGGAAACACAAAGCTTTTTTTTCTCGGAGATTCAGAAGTATTCTCTGAAGCAGATTATTTTACAGATGTTAAATCTCAGGTATTGAAAACTGGAACAAGATTATACCACACTTTTAACTCCATCCTGCTCTGCCAGTCCCCCTTCTCTTTGTAAAAAGATGCAATGCCACAGTAGGTTGAACCACTGAACTGTAAGGACTTCACATGTGTACGTGGTGTGCCCGTGAAACTCTGGCCTTGCTATGCCCAACATAATGCATACATTGTCCTATATGCTCAGTATTTTGGCCTTTTGTTGTTGCTGTTGTTCTTCTCTTTTTTCTTTTTTCTTNTTCTTTTCCCAGCTAAGGAGATGGATTCTGGTCATAAGTGTTGTGGCCTTCTCTATTAAGTAGTGTGCAGATGTGTTTTCTTCTCTGCTTTCCAAATGCTGCTTTTAGTTCCAGAATTGGATGATCATAGAATCATTTATAAAACCACACAGACAAACCGGTGTCTCTATTTAATTACTTAATGGCCTGTTTATTTCTTACAAGAAAATGGATCCCTTTTCCACATTTTCAGTGTTCATTACCTTTGAGAAGATAACTATTTAGCAGATGCTTGAGATAATTGTAAATATGAACGTTACAGTTATGTATATGGATATCTCCATAAAATCTGTGGAATTCATTGGCTTTATTCTATTGTGTTATAAATTGTGCTTATTTGCATACCTTGCAGATTTGGATTTGCTGCCAGGAGCTTGCCAGCTCTTTCACCTTGCTCATAATGTTTTTGTTCCAAATGGTGAAAGACTCCATTTAGTCTTCCCATTAAGCAGATGGTTTATTATGTCATGTTATTTTTCTTCAGCAATAGTCTGTTGATTCTCTAGCATTACGAGGTTAGTAGATGCTCTCACACCTACTGTATGTCCGACTAAGTTCTCTGTTTTTTCTCTCCCTCACCTGTTTGCAGTAATCTTTGTCCAGCAACACGTCCCTGGCGCAGCATTTTCTAGATGATACTCGGAAGCTGTTGTGACCTGGTGTTTTGAAATCATGAATGTGTGTTTTCCTTTTTCTGTATCAACTTTATTTTTGCTAACTTCTAACAGGGACGGTATGTTAGCAAGTGTGGCAAGAAGGCAGTGGTTTGACCTGAAATTTTTCCTCTGCGCTAGAGGCTTCCATCTTTCTGGGGATTAGTCAGTCTTCACTTTCCCCAAGCCACTTTTGGCTGTTTCTAGTGCTCCAGAAATGTCTTCCTCCTAAATTGCAGACTAAACCAGATTTGAAAAATCAAGTAGTTTGTTTGACCACCAGCTCAGGAGACATTTACTTCCAATTGCCAATCTCAAGCTACAGTATTCCTGATCTTGTTTTTCTGATCATTTTACCTCTGTTATTTGGAAGTAAGACTGAGCAGGTTGGAAGAACCAGTTAGAACAATCGGTTAGAAGGTACCAATTCACTGAGAACACTGTTAACAAGAGAGCCCCTCTTTCTCTGTCTTGGCCCTTTTGTCCCCTAGATTACTCCATCAGCTTTTCAGGCATTTGCTTAATTCCCAGATTGATACATTTCTGCCCATACATAAAGCTACACGGAATTCAAAATAGCTTATAGTTTTAATCCTCTATTATAATGAAACAAGGTAAAGGAAAACAGTGTTTTGTGCAATTGTATTTACATAGACAAAAGAACAGGCAAATTTGCATCCTATTAGTTTTGAGTGAGGCTGGAACCTGGGCAGGATACCAATAGGAATCATTCAAGGCAGCAATTGATTATTGCTCTTGATCTCATGGCTAATCAAGCTGCCAAGGCAGTGTGTTAGGCCTTCGTTACAGTCTACTGCTTTTCTTCTGAAAAGCCATTCCCCAACAGTCATGCCCCTGCAACAAAACACTGCCTTTGAACTGATGAATCCAGCTGCTGTCTTTTAACACAGCCTGTTTGCAGAGCAAAACTAGGTTTGAAGTTTAGAGCTCAATTTTTGAGTTAAGATGAGGATTTAAATGTAGAACTTCTAAGATAGCATGCAATTTTCACTAAAAATCTGTTATTAACTCAGTCTCGTCTTTAATCCCAGTTGCACTGCAAATGTAAAGTTATCACTCTAAAAAAGTTAGAGGGGTTTTTTCCTGCATTCTTTTCCTTCCTTTCAGCATCCATTTAATAACTCACTTACTTAGCCTTCTGCTGGGGGTCTTCTCTCAGGCACAGAGTCCCTTCAAAATAAGCAACATCTGGTAATCATGCAGATTAGCTGTACAGAAGGCTTAGCATCTGTTGATGTTTGCCCCAAGTTTACACATTTTAATGGACAGTTCAAGAAAAATCCTACCTCTGGATTTCTAAGCAGAACTTTGCAACAGCAGTGGACATTTGCCAGGGTATTTTAAGAACAAAATGCAGCTTTTGCTGTGTGAAAAACACAGTATCTGCACTGTACAATTTGATGTACCATGCAGTGTATCTGGTGATAACTTGCTGTCACACTGATCTTCACAGAGAAACTCTCTATTCCAGACTCTGTGTGAAGAGCTTTAAGGATAATGGATTGAATTGTACTGTGTGCATAGTTGCAGCTTCTGGTACACAATGCAGATGCAATCCTTTTCTTACAGTACAAAAGATTTTAATCTAAGATCACATCCAGTCCCTGAACAGCTTATCTGCACCAATGCATTATTCCTAGTACTTGATTCTAGCTAGGTAATGCCTGGGGAATGACGTGATTTTCAAGTTTCCCCCAAAATGAACATTTATGATTGTAAAAACTCAGCTCTGTATCTTGAAGCTGTGATTGTCTTGTCTTGCTCATGTTCCTGTTTCCCATTCATGCACTTTTTCCTGATTGGCAATACAAGATCACCTCCTTCTGGCTTAAGTCCATTATGATGTCCCCAAGTGTTTCTTCATGAGTTCTCCTTGTCTTACCCTCCACGAGGGCTGCCTTAGCAGTACTCAGACACTTTCCTACGTTATATATCCACTATACAAATGCCAGTCTAAAACACCCACTTGTTTTTCACTCTCCTGGCCAATCCCTTACATTCTGCATCTCATCTTCTTAATTATGTCTCTGTTGCTTTTAATTTGCACTCATCACACACAATATATGAAATCACACCCTCACTTGAGTCTTCCCATTCATGCCACCCTTCTGAAAATGAATTCAAAATTAAACTATCTTCTCTCCTATTTTGGCTTGTCTGATGTATATAATGTGCAAATCTACTATTTTAAGTTTTTACAAGGTGGTTTTCCAAATGGGCATCATCCACTTTTGGAGGAGGTGAAAGTAAAAAACCTTGTTTAAGTTTCAAAGGAAAGAAGAAAAAAAAATCTGTTCTACAAACAGCTTTAGCATCAAACTGCCTGTGAAAAGAGTGAGGGAGCTTGCTGTGGGGCAAAGCCCTGGTCATGGCAGTGTCACTGAAGCTGCTTGGTGGTCAGAGGTCACAGATCTCAGTTGCCAGAAGACTCTTGCTACTGAGTGTTCTTGTCAAAATGCCTACAGAAAGAATTTTTACCAAAGGTTTCTAGCATAAGAAGCTGTGATGTACCTGTAAATATGAGGGACTGTTGTGCAGTCTGCCTGGTGGAACTCTAGGATTTTTTTAAGTAAAGATTTTCTTTATAAGAATTACCAGGAAGAAGTCTAGCACTTTTTCAGCAAGTACTGTAACATCATACAATGATTATTTCCACATCTGTGATAATTACTGTGAATGCATGTATAATAAGGTCCCTTTCATGCGTAGATACATATATATATGCACACATGCATACAATACAAAAATAACATTTTGATCAGCCTATTTGTGTTCTCCTGTGTAGGACTCCTGCAGTTTGTCAGCTTGTTCTCATGCTTGCATCTGAAATGTGCTGTTTCAACTCCATCCTACTGGGATAATTCCCTATTTGCAGTACTTAACATCAAAGATTATATTCCTTTTCCAGCTGGCACTCTTTTTTGGGTTTGTTCAGCAATAGCAGTAAATAAACAACTGAACACAGAATAGTGGGGGGAGAGAAAGTGCCAGTTGTTACCAGAACAAAAAAGTTACCTGAGAATTGTCAATCATCTTACCTTCAGGAATACAAAAACGTTCACAACATTTGAAGAACAGATGTAACTTTAGCAGCTTGACTATATCATTGTCAGTGTTCATCCCATGAAATGTATCAGATCATAGGTGACATCCCCATCTGTAGAGCCCTTTTGTGTGAGGAATCTTCTCCTTTGTGTCTTTGTCAGCTGCTCCTATGGTTGTCTGCCTCCCTGTGTGTTACAGGAGTGCACACATATTCCTCTGCGTGAACATCCCTCTTAGAACATTAAAACAAAAACAAAACAGAAAAGAGAAAAATAAGGAGGAAACCTTCATTTATATAATGCAGTACAAATCACCATGTCAGTGATTTGACTAGTTTGTTGATAGTATTACGTAGGATATTAAAGGAAAAGCAATTTAATACAAATCAAGAGAACTACAGCAACATTTAGAGTAATAGATTCAATGACTGAAACTAATTCATATGTAGCATGGTGGTCTGTATGGAGAGTATTAGTGGAGAGTATTAATGACTTCTGTCATCACATTTCTCATTTGAGTTGTTAAGGTGGCATATTTAGTTGTAGATGTACAGATGGCTGCGTATGAAGTATGGGGAGAAATTCAAGGGGTTTTCCATAGATGTGAAATGAAGAAGTGTTGCTAGAGACTCATGTTTCAATTGTCAAACAAATGTGGCTTTCTATTTTTTTCCCACCTTTTACTGCTGGTTATTATCTATTTTTGTGAGGTCACATGTCCTGTGTTTGTCCCATGTACCTGAAATGAAATCCTAGTGCAGAAAACTTTGCTGCAAGGGGCTCCTGTTTAAGGTCTGCATTACAGGATTAATTACTAAATTGAGACAAAATTCTACCTGCTTGTAGGGAATCCTTTTTCTTCAGAATTTGCCTTGAATATTACTGTCTTTATTTCTTCTTGGAGGCCAATTCCTTATTCCATCAAACAAAGGAAAAAATTCTGTGGATGTGAGTCCTAGTATTTGAGCCGATGGTGGTCCTCAGGTTAATATAAGACTGTTCTTTCTGCAAAATACAAATGTGTGTATATCCATACTGGTCATTTCTAGCTACTAAGAAGGCCTTGATTCAAGACCCTCAGATGTGACAGGTAGGGTACATAAATAAACTCCTTCCTCATAATGTGTATATTGTCAAAAGCTAGGCAGTATCCTAACCTGATATGCTTTTTGAAGCCTGATAACATTTTTGAATTGTTAGAAATTTTCATATGCTTTTGTTTTCAAATTGTAAGCAATGTTAGCAAAAAATTGTGGCCCAGATAGGTTCTCCTCTCTGTAGCTTTGATGGAGCATCATGAAATCACTGGAGCTTTATGAGACTATTTTTTGTGAGACTTGTAAAAGGATTGAGAAATGAAAATAAAGGTTTCATCAGAAAATACCACTAGTCCAGAAATTTCTCTTGAAGGCAGCATCAAATAGTTGGATGCTCTTTGTTTTGAAATATGAAATGGTTAAGTTGCTTTGATCTGTTTTATATCTGATACCTAAGCATGTGCTATCTAATTTGCTTTCTTATGCCTTTGTGACTGATCCCAGTCATGAAAGAAATCAGTTAGTTGTTCAGGTTTTGTATTTAAAGGGAGAAGTAGCTATCCTTGTGTGCTATGCCTACGCAAACAGTTTTGGCGAAGAAGAGTACAGAATAAGGGTAATGGCTTCCTCTTACATGACGTCCAAAGACTAGAAAACGTAGTTGTTACTATTACCTGTAGGTTACCAAAGGCACAAGAAGAACTGCTGGTGGTGGGGAGCTGTAGTGGCAGCATCTTCTTCTTAAGATAAAATGTTTAAAATGGAAACTTTGTGGGTATTCTGGGAAGTAAGAGAGAAAGCCTTTATCCAGACAAGCTTTCAGTAAAAAAAAATGGTAGTTCAAATGCTGAATACTCCCAGCAACCAGAACACATGTTCAGAACACTGGTTAATTCCTACCAAGATGTGGGTGGAGTTACTCAAGCTATGTGGAGGTCTCCTGAGAGCTTTCATGAAAAAAATTAGCAGTATTGAGTATGACTTAAGCACCCATGGACCTTCCCAGGCACAGAGGTCAAATGGCTTCTCAAAGTCATGCCATTTCTCTTCGCTCTCTTTTTATTATGTTATTAATGGACAGTACCCTTCATGAAGTGGGATTTATATGATTTACGTTGTATTTTTTCCATATGTCTAGTCAGAGGACAGTGAATGCAGGTAGAAATTATGCTGAAAGATCAGAAGTGATCATTTTGATCTAAACCTTACCACTAAACAGAGTGTATTCTGAAAGCATGAAGTACTCCATGTGCACTAATGCAAATTTTTCATTAAAATCCTTAATGAGAAATTATTATTTGCCATAAGCAAAACCCCAGTCTGCTGGGTTTGTCTCATTTTCCCCATAAGAGTTAGAATTTGAAGGTGTGTCCATCCTGCTCAGGCCATACCCCTGTATTTCAGCGTAGCCCCAAATAAACTAAAGATGTAATCTCCCAAAATAAACATTACATTGCAGAGAACATCATTAATGAAGAGGTTAAACTTAAATGCAGATTTTTAATAATCTCTTCAATAAAAAACATGTAGTCTTGCATTCAAGATATTGTCTTGAACTTAGGATGTTAAAACTACAACTAAAATATGTGAAATTACTATTTCTAATTCTGCTGAATATGAAGAATCTTACTGCTCTGACACATTGACCTTACAGGTTATTGTTTTTAGTGCACAAAGTATTTCTTGCTCAGCAGCTTTGTGTTGTATAGAAAAGAGTTGTTTCTTTCAGGTTTTCTTATCTGTAGCATTATTACTGTGTTGTTATGAATACGATGTGTTATCACTTGAGCAGCTCTTTCAGCAGGTTCTGAATTTGTACCTTTCTGTCACCCCGCAGAAAACCCTATGAGTCTTTTATCTCTGCACTCAAAACAAGTGTTTGAGATTTTAGAGCTCTCTGCCATTGGAACTTTTTCACGTGGTTGAGAGTCAGACCAGCATGGAGCAGAAAAACCACTGACATTTGTGCAAGTTGTTGTAATCAGCCTTTGCAGAATACAGGTTTTCAGTTCTCTTTTCTGGGAGGATAATGTGGTGTTTCAGACAAAAAGCTGAAGAATTTTATATAGGATAGATGCTCTTCTCTTTCACCCTTCCTAAAGTATGAATCAGCGGATTTATCCATAGATCAAAAAATAATTTGTCAACCTGTTTAGTTGCTGCTTTCTCTTTTGGTAGTATGAATTCTTGTAATGCACATTCTGCAATGCAAATGACATCAGCTGTATTTCCAAATAACATATTTCATGATTTCTTATTAATGAGCTTTTTTGTATATCAGTATATAAATGCTAGTACTGCATGGTAATGCAATACTATTTTCTCTGCTAGAGTTTTCGTTTATAAATGATGTTGCCACCGCTCTTGATGTATTATGCATTTTCCAGGGTAATTTCTTACATAAGCCTTTGATTATATTTTTTTTTTAAAGGAAAAGGAAGAAAGGAAAAAGAAAAAAAAAGTTACTTCCCAATGCCCCTGTGACTTTATTATTGAATGTTAGGCTTATGGGGTTTTTTTGTCTAGAAGTAGATAATGAAGTCTATGTGCTGTTTAATTTTTGTTAAGGAAATGTTATAGCTCACACACATTGACAATTGAATGGGGTGAATCAATTCACTATTAGAAACTTGGAGAGGAAATTCTGAGAAACAGCAGAAAAAGCTGTTCCAGCTGTCCCATCTCCCTTTGTGGCATTTAAAAGGCAGAATTCTAAGATTTTAAAGCAAGATTATGTAACACCTCTGGCACTAAGCTAAAGTAACCCCAAATCTTGCTCCCGAGAGTTTCATCCTGCAGTGACAGTTGTGACCGGTGTGTCTGAGTGTCACCTCTCAGCTTTGGTGTGCGTTTGAGGGTTTCTTTGAGCTGACTTTCCTCCTGGTGTGCCTGCGTCCAGCTTTGCCCACCAGAGCTGTTTGCCATGCACAGACAGAGTCCCTCTTGGTCCTTCTGTGTGTGCACAGCTGACGAGAACCAGCACCTGGTGTGAGGTTCACTGCCTGTTCCATGTGTGACATGGACACATGGGTCCCTAGCATAGCAGAGCAAATCAAATCCTGTTGAAAGGAAAGGGGGGAAAAACCATAAATGCTTACTAATTGTGGCAAATGAAATGTCATCTGAAATAAAATAAGTCTTGCTGTTCTTAACCCATCAGTTTAAAAACTGTTTGTTCCAGTGAGATTACTTACTGCTATAAACAAGCACTATAATTTTTCTGGTTTTAAAACAGTTTCCCTTGGAGTCCAGGGAAGAGGGGAGGAGGAAGGAAAAAATAACAGATAAAAATCAGGTCTTGTTGAACACAGTATATATAGAGAAATGAGTACAAATTCAAGCTGAAGCCTAATATTCTGTTTGCAGAAAATAAAACCTTACTGGACATGTGGTCTCGTTGAATTTAATAACACTCATTGAAACAGGAAAGAAGTTAAAAATTCCTATAAAAAGGATTTTTATATAAGGAAGAATAGGTATAATAAAAGTGTTATTGATATGTGAATGATGTCAAAGAATAAAAGCCCACTCAGATGATGGTGGTTAAAAACAAAAATAACTGAAGACAGCTTTGAATATAATAATTTAGAATTTATTTAGGACCATGAATAATAAGTCGCATTAGTAGTAATTCATGTCTGTGCTGTTATGGGCCACTAAAACTGTCTTATCTTTTTATGTATTTATCTCCAGTAAGAAATATATGTTAATATGCCACATATGTAAGTGATAAAAATCTAAAATTTGAAAGGGGAAGGTTTGACTTTTCTTGAATAGACATTTATGATAGAACAGATGGATTTGATTCATTATTCCATGAATCTTTAAAAAGCTTTTAGTCTTCAGACCAATCATAAGGCATAGCTGGCATCAAGTAGAAGTCATAGTTATGTGAGGTGAACAAAATGTGAAAAGAAATTTCTCAGGTTTTTCTTCACCTTTCTGTCATGTGCACCATTTATTTTTGGCTTTATTTATGTTCTTGGTTTACAGGAGAAGGGGAAGTGTATGAAATTAAACTTTTATGGCCTTGACAGTGGAAAATCACTTTTCTTCTAGAAGAGATCTAGAGTAGTTGCACAAATCAGCTTAGAGGAGATTTTCAGCTGCAGAAAATCGTCCTGTCGGAGAGCTCACCCAGCCAGGACAATGCAGATAGGGGCTATGCCCTACTGTTTCTATTAATCATGCTGTGCTAGCTTCATACTGCAGGGGCTGCAAGCACTACAGGTTTGCTTATCAACACTTGCTAAGTCTTTAGTGGCTTTCCTCCACCAACCTCCAGTGGAACAGGTGCCAGAAAAACTGAGAAAAAAAGCCTGTAGTCAAGGAATTACATGCTAAAACAGAAATAAATAAGTAAACAAAAGCAGAAAATGATGGCAAAGCTTTCACTGATGTGCTATTCAAGCATACAAGGAGTAGTATTGGTGTTCGTCTCCTTCAAGGAGATGATTGCAAGTTATGCAGTTAGAATTAGAGAACTTTAATTATGCAAATCAGAATTCTGCACATGAGGAAAAGGCGCATTTTCCAGACTGGTGAGAAGACAAAAGCTTACCACTAAAATTAAAACCCAGCGAAACTCAAGTCTTTCTTCCATTCTACTCTTTTGTACTTTCTATAACCTCCTCCCTTCCCACTTAGATTTTTTTTCTTTCAATGTTCAATATCAACAATACTTCCCCCCTCTGACTTCCAAAGCAGTATTCTCCAGATTATGCAGATCAAGAAAAAGCAAGTGTAGAGCTCTAGATGCACATTAGATGGTTCTTTCTAAAAATAGGTGGTCTCTATGGCAATATTTCACAGTGCCCTTGAAGGTGAAAATTCAGTTTTGCTAAGCAGAAGTCTTTCAGCAAAAATGACAGATCTCACTTCTATAAGGAGATTGCTATTGTCAAAGCTGTATATTCAAAAAGGCAGAAGTATTTTTTAAAAAGTTGGGAACTAGACAAACTCTTCCACTGGAAACTATTGCATGTTACTGTTTCATTACTTTGATATTATTTTTGTCTCCTTTTGTTCCGTTCTATAAAATTTCATAGTTTGATTTTCTCAATTTATGACAAAGGCCTTTATGAACTGTCTAATTTATTATAGAAATTAAACACTTAAACAACTCTCCTTACCAGTTCAAGAATTGTTTGTGTTTGTAGAAGGTGCCTGAAGATTGACTGTAATTGACTAACATTGCTCTGTAGTACAGCCTCCATTAAAATTTGGCAGGCTAAATTCATTCCTATAGATATAAAGTCAATTAATATAGTGGACATGTATCATGAAAAAGCAGGACCCCTGTTTTCAGCAAATGGCATTACAAGGATAAGGTAAAGCATTTGTTCTGCTCAATTCTTAAACTGTGGGAATTGCTAAGATTAGTACTGGTGGAATTTTAAATTACGCTTCTGTCCTCCTGGAGTTTTGTAGCCTGGCATCTATGAGCATTAAACAGCAAAGCGACAGATCCATGCACATGTATTCTGTTGTGGGTCTCACATAGGCAATAAACAAGTGATTTTATATCACCTTATCAACTGTTTATCCCCTAGTGTTTTTCATTAGAAGACACTAAGAACGCTGTGAAATAAAGAGGAACTGGAGAGGGCAATAAAGAAACCATCAAATTTAGTTATGTACTGCTTTTCAGTGTGCAGTACATATCTACAGGCATGTAGAACACATGTAAAGTTATAATGTTAATGAATTCTTGGGTGCTTTCCTAATAGTAAACGTGGAGTTAGAAGCTTTCAGAAATCCCTGAGAGTCACACATATGATTTTCAGTGTCAGGTCGTGTCCCATCACTACCTAGTGTATCAGACCCTCATAATGTCACAAATCATCTGTATTTGCATATGGCCCTGCTGTACTGAATTAATTTAGTGAAAGTGCCTTAAGAATCTGTCTAGTCTAGTAAGAATCTGTCATTATTTATTAAAACTTCTTTGGGATGTGCTGTTTAAGTGAATATGAAGCCCCATAGAATCATATAAAAACTAATACAAAAACACAAATGTGGCAAACTAATGTGAATTATTTTTACTATATTTGTGTCAATTTTAGCTTAATCTTCCATGAGCATTAGATGATTAGATGTTGTGATGGGACTTATCATGAGAATATTAGAACCTGCACTGATAATTTGCTACTGCTGTCATTTCTTTGTCTTCAAAACAGAATTTAAAATAATCAGTAATTTGGCTCTACTTAGCAAGTTTGTTTTTTGTAGAGGATCAGAAAACCCCTATTGGAACATGAAGCTGCCAGAGCAACATGAGAATTACTTTATCTGTTACTGAGAAAGCCGCTGCTTGATTTTCCTGGTCTAGGCAAAAAAAAGAGACTTTTTGATGAATTTTACTTGAGTTCCCTTTCCCATGTCACATGTTTGAAACACGTTCTGAACATTAGTATTGACAGAATGCGTTGTAGATATTTATAAAAAAAACACATCAGAGGGCAGTGAGAGGGAATTTATTTACTTTTTGTATGTATATTGCATCTCTTCCCTGAAGCACTTCATATCCCAAGAGCTTTTTCCTCTCCATTATGAATCATTTTCATATCCACTGAACACTGAAACTGCTTTGCAGATTAATAATAAAAAGACATTTTTAAGGCAACAAATATGGAAAACAAAAGCCTGTGCACAGCACTTACATTGCTGCAAGACTTTCTTTTTCTATAACTATGAGGAAAAACCCCACCAAGTCAAGAATAGAAGACTTATGAAAAGCTTATTTGTTCTTTTGTTATTCACACTGATAAAGCAACCGTGGGGTTTGAAATGCTGCTATCAAGCCCAAAAGATATTAGTTTGTTGAGGTGCTAAAATACACCTCAGGTTGTACTGAATGGCTCTGGTAATAAATCTGAAGGTAACATACATCAGTGAAATATAATTTGAAAATACCTCTAAAGGAATTATTTCATGCTAATAGTTTGCTGACTTCTTTAATTTCAAGGAGCATACAAGCTGCTTTCTTCTCTGAATGTTATTACTCTGTCCAAGTAAAAGAAATAGAATTTAGAGACACACCAAAAATTACATCTCATTATTCATTAAAAGTGCTCAGCCTGCCCAGTTGATCAGCTTTCAGCATATTTTTGTGCACCATGTAAATAGCAAAGCTGTGCTAAGCACATTAATGGATGCCTTCATGAACAAACATAGAGATGGAAAAAAGTTCTGTTGAATCTTAGTTCTTAATGTACACTTTTGGTGCCTCCCTCCCTCCCTCCCTTTCTTCCTTTTCCCATTCCTCCCTTCTGCCCTTCCTCCCTTCCCTCCCTCAGGGTTACTGAATTTTGTATCATAGACCATATATGTGGTTTTCCCCCCTCTCCTCTCTCTGCCCAGCATTTTCTGCCCTTTCTCAAACACACTTTGCCCAAGGCATCGCCATTCTGGCTGAGGGGTTCAGCTGTGCCCTGCAGTGTGTTGGTTGGTGCTTCACTGCGTTCTCCTTTGCTTCCTCCCACAGAAGTTTCACTTTATTATTAATCTGAAAATAAAGTTAGGTCAAGCCCTGCATGCAGGGGTGCAACAAGCCCTTTACACTTCACAGTGGTGTAGCCTTCTTAGCTAGAATAAAATTTGTCACCTGGTGAAAAGCATAAAACCTGGGGACTGCCGAGTCAAAGATGAATGTTCCCTAATTAAATTCCAGAATGCAGTGCAATCTCTGCTACTGCTTTGCTAGTAATGCATTATTATAAGACTGAAGATGGAAAATAGTGTTCATTGTGTAAAGCGACCATTGTATTACACAGCGTAACTGGGGCTTCTGTTTCTTCTTGCAAGGTTTTCTGAACAAGATCATTACAGAATATTGATTAGCAATAAGAATTACAATGTTTCTTGTTACCACTTGACTGTGCAAAATTAAGAAAATAGCAAAATAAATTCCTGTAAGTTATAATCTGTCTTGTTGTTCCCTTGAAAATACAGAGGTTGTGTTTCAGTCTTTCCCCTGGCAAATTTGAACTACAGTGTTAAAGTGGAAATTTGATTGTTGCTTTTCACAGATCTCTATGAACTCCAAGCTGTCAGTTTTGAACAAGTTTGGATCCAGATATGATTTTGATTCCCAGAAGATGATAGGTTTGCAGCTTTACTGTTTAAAATAGAGTAAAATTGTATACAAACTCTGTCATTAGAATCCATTTTGTTTTCTTTTGAGGACTGTTGACTGTGCTACTGTACAATAGTCTTATCAACAGAATGAGACACTTTGTGTACTTGCTGAGAGAGAAATGGGCTGAAAATACTCTATGGTGGTTTCAGAAAAGAATCTTAAAGTATTATCTGCAATTCAATGTGCAGTATAATGCTAAGTAAGTTAGTGTTTCATAAAGCAGTTTAATGACATCTTAATCATATTTCGAAAAATAAGATATCATATGGTTTTGCCATTTGTCATAGGAGTGCTACCACATTTATTAGTCTGCGTTTTTCCTTTCTCCAATGTTTTGTTACTATTTCCAGCATTTTGTAGGCTGAGCAGTTTCCGAGTGAAGTTTCTCGCATTAAATCACTTGACAGTTTTAATGCTAATAAATTTTGCATCTTCAAGAGAGAAAAGGGCGAATTTTGATTCTTGTCTGCAAGAGAGTGTGTTGAACACAGGCAACTGGTCATAAACCACAGCAATCTAAACAACTCCCCATCCCTTGTACTGGGGGTGACAAAGAATCTCAGTGGCTAAGATTGGCATTATTCAGACATTGCATAACTGCAGTCCTAGGACAAGCAGCTCTTTTTAGCTTTAACAGAACCTCTGAGGTGGGTAGGTGTCCCTTCCTTGAGAGCACAAACAAGAGTTTTAGCATCCGAAATATCTAGACATGTCTAATTTTAAAGACATAATGATATCCAAACTCCCCCTGCATTGCATCCTAAAGATTCAATGTATTCTTTATGAAACTGTTTTTCCATATAAAACATGGTGAACTGACTGTCATGTCTGGTAAAACTAGAGAACTGTGACAATTTTCAGTGAACTGACAATCCCAAATTTAAATTGAGAGTACAACAGATGATTTTGTTCTAAGTTATATACAGTCTTTTCCAGTTCCTTTTCCTGTGATGAAGGAGAAAGAGAAAACAAAGACCACAGAATTACAGCAACCTACTGATGTTCTCACCCAAGGACCAATGAAATAAAATTAAGTTTTTGTCATTTTTTTCAGTGAGGACTGAATTAGCTTGAATCTGAGGAAGCAGCTTCAGGAATAAAGTTAATAAAAATGAAATAGCTTTATGTTAAAAAAATAATTGGCTTCCTTTTCTTTTTTTCTTTATCAAAACAACAGGAAAAAAATAACATAGAATACCCTCTTTGCTTAAAGACTCCCTAGCATCTAGTCTTCTGATAGAATTTAAATACTATATCATTACATTTTATTGTGACTTTTCAGAAAACTAAATACTGTGATCTATCTTTCAAACATAGTCAACTAGAGTTACACAGACTTAACTGAAATTGTAAAAGGTCCTGTATATTTCCTCCAGACTTTTTTTAAGGATTAGTACAAAACTTCAGCAAAGCTCAAACCTCAATCATTAGACAAATCTTTTGAGGTTTTTCTCCTTTTCTGTAATTAGTTTTAGTGGGGATATTATTGAAATTCAGCCTGGTGTTCTGCTGCATTATCATGGTACATTTTGGCAAGACTGCTGGAGTTAATTTGAAAGGAGGAATGATGTTTTAGTTATTTCCATTTAAGCACTCAGTCTTACTTGGGATATATCACTCATGCTCAGAGTAGCATTATGAGCTCCTCTTTTAAAATGTTTGATATATTAATACAGTATTAAGGAGCTTTCTTTCCAGCAGGGTTCTAATGTGCTACTCCTCCACACTAAAACATTCAGAAGTAAATTCCAATTATTAAGGGCCCTAATTCAGAGCTCTCTAAAGTTAGTGGGTTAATTTGTAAATTCCTTGGTAAGAAACCACTGAGTTGTATCATTTAACTGAAGCCCTTAAGAATTTTATATAAGTGCACCTGGGAATATAAATTAGATTCTTTCTACATAATTTTTAAAGTTACTATAGTAAGGTCAGAAGTTACCCTTTCAGACAGGAAAGCAATCTGAATGAGTGAAGAGACAGCAAAAGTAGCAATGAATTTATATGAATCATTAAAAGAAAGGCAGGGGGAGGAAATAAAAAATACTAAAAAAAAAAAAAAGTGAAAAAAAGAGCAATATAAAGAAGACCAGAAATTTGAAGTAGGATTAAAGATGTTTTTAACAAATATGTTCAGACCACTGAGGGAGGTATACGCTGACTTCAGAGGGCTTCAATTTAAGCCTCAAGCAAGGTTTTCAGAAAATTCTAACTTAAACTTGTGGCATTAAAATAAATCTGTTGGATTGTTTTGAAAACAATATATGCAGTGGATGGAAGGATCTATGCATGGAACACATGCACCTCATACAATTGTTCTTAGCCTTAGGAAACTTTTCCACTACCTTTTGTGCAGAGTTCAGAAACATGACATAAAAATGAGGAGCAAAGGGTTCTTGTATTGTGGCAAATTCTCCATTGCAGTGTCTGAGCTTCCACTGTAATGGAGGAAGTGGGAGGTGAAGGTGGATTTCCCCTTTACATCCTTGCTTAAAAATTCAAAAACTAGGATTGTGTCCTCAATGGTCTTGAAAATATACTTAAAATATGTCCTTAAAATATACTCTGATAGCAGTATCTGCCTCTAAAATCTGGGCGGACACATTTCACCATATACATAACAAAGAAGAAAAGCAATTTCTTCCTTCTCAGTTATCTGGTATGCTGTCTATAAAGCAAGGACAGTAAGTTCTCACTTGATACTTCTGGGAGTTACTAGCACTCCTATTTCCTGTTACTCAGAAGGTATCAGAAGGGGGAAAAAACCAAACAACCAACCAAAAGAGCATTTTAAGTGTATTCCTTAAAGCCCCAAACCTTCACTAAGAGTCATGCAGGTGTATGCTCATATCCACTGAGCAAGTGCTCTTTGTAAGCAGCTGGCAGAAGTGCATGCAAAAGATTTAAATCATAGTGAATTTCTATTTTCAGCAACAAAATGTTCTGGAGACCTTACAAGGGCTCTGTATAAAACAGAGCGTTTCACCTGAAAGCCCCAGCTACCATTTGTCTTCTCTACAGCTTTGTATCACCATGTGCAGTCATTTGTCTAAGTTCAGGATCTCCTCCTGTGGCTGCACGGCCAGCCACCGCAGTGCCCTCAGCAGCTTGCCAGGTTGG
Organism: Edolisoma coerulescens; assembly: GCA_013397115.1. NCBI lineage: Eukaryota > Metazoa > Chordata > Aves > Passeriformes > Campephagidae > Edolisoma > Edolisoma coerulescens. The sequence goes on from VWZW01002032.1 coordinate 1,459,750, forward strand.
CTGCTTGGGGGGCGCGCGAGCCCGGATGAAGGAAGCCGGGGGCCTGCCTGCTGCGCCCTCGCCACAGCAGAACACACACAGAAGCGGTCGAGGACGCAGCTCCCTCACCCGAGGGGACTTCCCCCAGGCTGGTGGTGAGGCGCGCCAGCAGAGGCAAAGGAAGAGAGAGGGGCCTGCTGCTTGGGTTCCACAGGTTTATTCCTGTGGAGGGTCGAGGCAGGAAAGATGAGGAACAAGGGAAGTACAACAATTTTTATAGTGGGACAAAGGGAGGCGGGATGAAGGGTATAACCCAATGGGGAAAGGGAACATGGGAGGAGTCGACAGGGGAACAGCCAATGGGGATAGAACAGAGGAGGGATTAATACAGACAACTAATGGGGTACTGAGGAAAGGGGAACATTCTGGAATATAATGCATATGGAACAGGGGAAATACATAAACATAGGCTTATACGTAAAACTGGGAGGGGAATACACAAACCAGTAGGGCTGCAGGGGGCTGTGGGAGCTCGCCATAACTGGGAGGTGGATTTTAGGAGTTTCGCACTGCTACATCCTCCGAGAAATCTGTAAAGAAACTAAAGGTTTCATTATGAAAAAGGCTTTGTCTAGGTCGTTACATCACTTGGTTATGAGCAGTGTGGATAAGCAAAAACCCTAGTACCTTCACTCTCAAAATAGAAATATCTAAGTAATTCAAAGTTGCAAAATTTTTGGAAACACCTTTTTCAATATATGCAACAGGGCATAGAAGTGATGCTGATTTATTTATCCTATATTGAATACTGTGTCTGAGAATAGCATTAATGGTCATAAATAATAATCTGACAAGGAGTCTGTCACATTTTAAAAATAAGCAAATGCCTGCCAGACCAGAACAGATGGACTTTGGGTGTTGCAGGATAAGAGTGCATTAAGAATTTATTTCTTCTGTAAGACCAAACTATGAACCTTTTATTTGCTCTGTGTAAAAGCAGGTACCTTTTACAAGCAGTGAAGGTGTAAGAACCATGTTCTTCTGGACTGGAATCCAGAATGCCTGAGTCAGTTCTGGGGTCGAAAGATTCTTGTGTAAAATTAGAAAATCCTCCTCTGTTTGTCATGTGCCTATTAGCTGATATTTCATCCTTTTCTCCCTTGACTGTCATCAGAATACTTGTATTAATACTTATGAAGTGATCATATAGTGGAGGACAGTAGTTGTATGAGTGGACAAGTTAAAATGAGGGAAGTGTTAAATGAAAAAGAATTATTTAAGCTGAACTTCTGAAAGATGAAACACTCAAGAACTTTATACCTGGCATCATCCTTCAACTGGCACTTCCATAATATGGACAGGAATGTTTTACATCCTCCTATGACCAGTAGGCTTTCACAGCAGCGTTAATGAATCATTTTATCTCCCAAATTTAATAATAAATTTTTGTCTTTACAGCTTTTTTTTAAAACCTGGAAAATATACATACATTACACTTTTGCAGATAGTTTTTTAAAAATGTCATCCTACAGAACATTATCTCTGGTTTTAAACAAATCTGATCTCAGAGTGGAAGTCAACTGACACCATGTGCTTTAAGATTATGTAATGTAACCCATGCAAATCCCATGTAAATGTGTTTATTCCAATGCAGTTTTTATTAATAATTTACATCCTAGAAAGAATAATGAAGGGCTCTGTATATATTTTAGGTTTTGATTTGGTTTTTGTCATCATTTACCTGAAGACATGACATTTACCATGATGATGGCTTTCATTTAATGGCCTACTAGGAAGTAAGACAGTTGGATGTTTATGGCTTTTTCCTATTGAAGCAGTGAATACAAAGTTCCTTAACAGCAAAGTCGAGTTAGATGGTGCCCTTGGGAAATTCCAGAGCTGGTGACTCTCACTGATGTCACATAGAGAAAAGTTTAGGCATTCTTAGTAGAGTATATGCTAGTTATAGGTGAATTCTGGTTCTTACAAATTAGCGGGGGAAGACAAGGAAATGAGGTATGAGAACGAAATAATTTAGAGAAAGCTTAACCAGTACTTGCAGCTGCTTCCATGGCTGGACAAACCAAACCTAGGAACAAGTCTCAGATTGGTGGCAGATCCAATAGCCATGCAGGCTGGGTGGAGGTGGCAGTGCCATAGGACTAGGAGTAGGAAGGCTGTAGTTATGCACAGGGAAAATTCTGACACTGGAGGTGACTGGGATCTTTTATAATGCCCTGTGTCTACAGGAGTCTTGCTTCCCTTCAGGGACAAATGCCACTGGTGCATCACAGCACAACAGAGGCAGAAGTGCTCTGCCTCTGGCAGCAGAGCTCAGGCAGGGGAGGAGATGGATCCCCACCAAACTTTTTGGCATAACTTGTGTTCACTTTCCACGTCGCTGCTCTCTCATTAAAAACAAAAAAAAAAAAANTCTCTCTTCAGCTGATCTGGCTGCTTTTCTTGTGTGACTAAAAAGCATTTGATCAGTGAACTGTTCTGGTTGAAAAATAACTTTCCACATAGAGAGAGATTTGAAAGATGTAGTTTTCAGCCACACCAGCTTCCTTATTTAATTCACTGCATAGCCACTCAAACCCTGACACTGGCACAAGGGAATTAGCAAGGATGGTTGCAGAAAGTTAACCAGTAAAGATGGCAAAGGAACAAACCTTAATACAGTGGGGTAAGTTTTGCACACACAGGGTTCTGCCCCATATCGGCTAGCATAGCAGTGGCTGTTTTACTTGCTATAATTTTAAAAAGTGTGGCTCCCAAGAAAAATATCCTGTAGAGAACCCCAAGTCCCCAGGGCAAAAGTGTAAATAATGCTGTGTGGATGCTATACTCTGCTTGAGGTGATTCCCTCAATGTAGACAACCTGTTACAGCCTCATATTTGAGAAGAAAGCAATAACGACCACAGTTAAATGCAGGAAATGCAGCCTGAACTGAGACACAGCTGCTGGATATGGGGCATTTCTGAAACAGGCTTTGGAATGCTCTGCATCTGTCGGAATTCACACACAAAGCTTTGGCGAGATGGGGACATAAGGGGCTTTTTGTAATGCCACACCCTTATAAATTATTTCATTCTCATACCTCATTTCGTTGTCTTCCCCTGATAATTAATAAGAACCAGGATTCACCTGTAATTAGCGTACTCTACTAAGAATGCCAAGTTAAAGACTTTGCTGACACAGTACAAATGGGAAGCTGCAGGTATTTTTCTTTCATGTGTCTTTTTTGGATCAAGCATTTTGCATGGTAAAAAGTCAAGCTGTTGTTGCTTTCCACCAGCAATAGCCATAAATGTTAAGAATAAAGTGAAAATAGCTTAGGAAATTACCATATACTTCTTTCCCGAGAGAATGAAATAACATATAATAGGTATTGTTTATGGCATTGTAGACTAGTTAGATTATTTAGTGTGCTTTTTATTTCACATTTACACTGGCTATATATATATATGTATATAATATATTATATATATATATAACGGTCAAATTCAGCCAGTACATCATTTCAGCATTTCTAGCAACATTAAAGAAAATATTACCTGTGCAATGTGACCTGACCTGTTCTTACACTTCCTGTGGGTGAGAAATTCGTTGGTTTTTTTCACTAGGGTAAAGTTTTTTTTTCCTTTCTGCATTTTGATATCTCTGCGAGTTCTTTCCTTCTCTGCATTCACAAGATTTGTTCTAGGCAACATTGTTTGAACACTATTTAATATTAAAAGCTCCAAGAAGGAAGAAAATATTTTTATTAAGCAGAATCTTAAATAACAATCAGTAATATTTTTTCTATTTAAATATCTACTAAACATAGAAAGAGAAGTTTGTACTGTAGGTATCATTTTTATTTTATTTTTCTTTATGTTAACAAGCAAGTCTGCTTGATCTCATTGTAAGGTGATATAGTGATCTTATTTTAAGGTGATAAATTGTATTAAAATAAAGCTTAGTGACTATTACCAGGTAAAAAAAAAGAAAAAGAAAATATTTAATGTCCTTGTTAGAGCTTTCAGGAGGATGCATTTTAATATTAATGAAAACTTACAGTGGGTCATTTTGGTTATAGATTCTCGTAAGGGTTTGTGTTGAACTTAAAGCATGAATTTTGATAAATCCACCATTAAGATTTCAAAGCAGTGGTGCTCTTATCTTGAAATCAAATTTGTTGAATGCAGACTATTTTTCAATTAAATAATTTCTGGAGAGAAGGGAGAACCTATGTTTCTGCTATTTAGAAGCAGTTTCATTTTTGCATTGGCATGAGATGTATTTTTCTTCATATATAAATATTTGTATTCACATACACCTTCAGCATTGCTCTTCAGGTACTAAAAGGAAAGTGCTTTTCTTTCTCCATAGCAGCTGCTTATTATTTATTTTCTAACACATGCTTTTCTGAATTTAAAGGGAAGCAGTCTGTGAAGTTAAGATCCCCATTTCAATTCAAATCCACTTTGCAAAAGAGTCAGGCTGAGGGTTTTTTTGCAGCCCAATTTACTCCATAGATCACTGCATCTCGTGAAAAAATTTCAAGTGTCTGTGTGTTTCCCATATTTGAAGAGAGGGTAGTTCATGGAAAGGGAATCAGAGAGTGTCATGTCCCTGGTCAAGCTTGCAGAAAGAGCATGACTGCAGCTTTGATAGTGTGCTTCTCTTCTGGCAGGATTGTTCAAATTCTTTGGAGCTCAGGGCAGGAGCAGTTCTCTGCACTGCAGCCTGGCACTCAGGCACATTCAACATTTTCTGTTGTCATTACTCGACATATTGTCACTGTGACTGTTGGGCAGATTGACTTTTGGCATAGAAGCAACTGCAAGCTGCAAGTTCTTCTTCCTTGTAGCTGTGCCTCCAGAAAAATGAGGAAATGGAAAAAGAGAAGGACAAGGAAGAGAAAGATGAAACAGGGATGCTTCTTGAACCTGAGTTTTCCCAAAGCAGCAATGTACTAAGGGATAACTGATCGGGGTGGGTGGGCTGTGTTGCAGGGCTGTGTTGCAGGTTTGGGGTAATCAGGCTTGGTGTGGAGCTTCTGCATTTCATTTCCTTCCCTGGCACTACGCAGGCAGATATCAGCATGGGAGTTTGTCTGTTGAGAAGTTTCCTACATGGAAAGCCAGGAGTTGGCTGTTAAGCTGTTTGGCCTGTGGAGGTGAGCTGTTGAGACTGCTCTGACAGCATGACTCTGAGCTGTTTAATGCACGTGGCAGGTACCAGTTGGTGGGTGTCCTACTGCTTGCCAGACTTCCTGAGATTACTTGTGGCTCTCCATGCAATTGCTCAGCCAGTTGGAGGGAAATGTAATCTTGGGACTATCCTGGCAGCCGTAAATTAGATGTATATTAGGACAAATGCACTGAGTTGGGCTCCGATGTCCCAAAACTTGATTCATCGTATTTACGTCTGGAAAATATTTGTGGAGTTTTCAAAATTTCTACTTGATATTCCTGCTAAGACAAGGGTGCTTTTTCAGCACACCTAGTAATATACTCATCAGTATATTTGTTTTTACTCCAGGACACCCTGCTTAATCAATCTCTCTTTCCACAGCTGAGGAAGGATTTTACTTTGGGACCAGAGCAAAGAACTGTCAAACTAGGGCCTAAGCATCTTCCAGATCACAACAGAGATTGTGTTTAAGAGACTGAAAGGTAGATGACATGCACTAGCTGAATGTCTGGGGGCAGCAGAATGGGTGTGTGCCCTGAATTATAGAGTATTCCCAGTTTCCTACAAGGTTCACAAAAGTGAGGGGAGCAATTTGCCAGTGGCTGAGAGGCAGAAATCCAGAGGTGAGATAGGCAGCTTGTAAGACATCCCCTCCCAAATAATGATCACTTATGTGTGGTAAGCATAGCCTACACAGCCTGCTTCAGCTTGGAATATTCTGGGAGTTGTTTGTGTGTGCTTTATAGGCTTTTAGGAGTTGGTGGATGTCAGTCAAATGTGAGACTATCTTTTATCAGTCCTCGGGGTGTGTGTGTGTGCGCGCACATTGTCCTTCTTCATGAATTTCAAACATTGCTCATCTTTTATCTCTCAGTGTACAGTTAATTGGGGTGTCTGGGATGTTGCCTTAGACAGCTTTGTTGTCTGTGTACAAAGTTTTCTTATCCTGCTTGTAGTTTTCCTGAGTTGAAGCATGGTTTTGGCTATATTGGCTAAATTTTTAGCCAGTTTAAGTGTTGTTGGTACCTCTCAACCAGAAGCCCGGTTCATTGCCTGTGGATGAGAGCTACCAACATTAAATGGATCCTTTGTAGGTAAGCAGCCATTAAAAAAATGTGCTGTTTTGGCTGGTGAGGGAAACACTGAGAATATCTGCAACAGTAATAATGCTTCAAAATCAAGGAATTCAGCGTCAAAGGGATTTCAGTTTGCAGCAGAAAGTCTGGCGGTCAGGTCAGAGATCTCTCCCCTAGAGTGTGTTTTGAGAGCTATTTGTTGCTTGAATGGCTTGACTGCAAGCCATTCAGGTCATGCCACTTAAGCTGGTCAAAGGACTCACCCCTTGGAAAAGTTTGTGTTCCTTCCCAGATTTAGCTGTAAGGTCTTCTGGTCTTATTTAGGACCAACATACTTCAGAGCCCTGGTCATAGTGGTTAGCAAATCATCTATGACTTATTGTTTTTCAAGTGAGAAACTGACATTATGGGCTGTAAAGAAAAGAAACTGTTAAGTTTTACAGAGAAAGGGTATGCTGTAACAGGCAGTAGGTAAGTGCCTTCCTATGTGCTTTATTACAGAAAGTTGGAGGTATAATATGAAATATAATTTTGCTAACTTTCCCTAGGCTAGGCATCGGAATAGAGAAGCAGAAACCAATAGAAGTATTCCAGGTTTTTTGCCAAAATTTTTGATGTCAGTTCTCCTAGAAGGAAAGGCAAAAACCAAAATTTTAATGGATGTTTATTTATGTTTTCTTTTGTTCATTTTCCCTTGCTAAATTTTTGTAATATAGTTTTGCTGAAGGAAATAAGGAGCTTATCTGCTGAATATTTTGAAATAACTGGTTGGTTGGTTGGTTTTTTTCCATCCAGGGAAGTAGGATAGAAAGGAAGGTTACTTTTCAAAGTAACGTGATCTTGGTACTATAGGTTTTGGGGTTTTTTGAAGTTTTGCATTCTTTCTCATTTGAAGGCTGTATTGGGTTCCTCATGGTCATGCATCCTGTATAATCATTTATGTAAGAGAATAGGGCCTTCAAATCATACATCTGACTATTCAAACAACCAAAACGTTCTCCAGACAGGCTTAGCTCCAAACCCAACCAGCACTTTCTCCAAGAATTGTGTGTTCCTAAATGTCTTAGGCACTAGTCCCCTCTGCTCTGTAGAGACACTGTCACCTAGCAGCAGTTTTGTCAGAAGCAATATTGCTCAAATATTAATGTAGGATTTGTCACCAGAATATAGCAACATTTCCAGTTAGGACCTGGATAGCATTGTTATAGAAATATTTTAATGGATTAAGAAGAAATAAAATGCATTCTCCATTACTTTTAGTTTCTAAATTATGCTGTAATTCCACCCCCTCTTCTGGATTACCTGATTTCACCAAGAGAAATCTATGGCTCCTAGTGCAGAGAAGGGCAAACAAGGTGATTATAACGGCATTTTCTGGCCTTAAAATACATGAAATATATGAAATAGTTTTACCTTGTTAGAGTTCATTTTCCTGGACACCAAGTAGTGTGTCTCATAATGAACGCTGTCCTGCACTAGGTGGGTTAAAGAGAGCTGAGCTGAATGGACCCTTAGAGAGGTACAGTAAAAATTCTATGAAATATTTTTCTTTTTTTGTGTAAGCTGCTCGTGTAGGCAGAAAGAAGTTATTTCATGTCCTTATCTGATGGGTTATCTTACCCATGTGAAACTTGGTTTGTCTGAAATTACACAGTTAGGGAAATTTTCTATCACCACCTGCTATTGACAATTTAGAAATGTAAGGAGATAAGATTTTGGATATTTTTAGAACATAATGGATTGATGACAGCCAGCATGGCTTCCCAATTTTCCTGAAAAATCTGGTGTCCTTCTATGACAGGGTTACAGGTGGATTAGGGAAGAGCAGGTGACATAGTCTACCAGGGCTTGTGCAAAGCATTTCACTCCGTCCCACATGACATCTTTGTCTCTAAACTGGAGAGACATGAATCTGATGGATGGACCCATCAGTGGATAAGGAGTTGGCTGGGTGGTCACAGTCAGAGTTGCTGTCAATGGCTCAAATTGGAGAGTTGTGACGAGTGGTGTCCTCAGGGGTCAGTGTTGGGACCAGCCCTGTCTAACATCATTGTTGGTGACAGGGACAGTGGGATTGGGAGCACCCTCAGCAAGTGTGCTGATGACACCAAGATGTGTGGTGTGGTTGACGTGCTGGAGGGAAGGGATGGAATCCAGAGGGACTTGGACAGGCTGGAGAGGTGGGCCCACATGAATTTCAGGAAGTTCAACAAGGCCAAACACAAGGTCCTGCACATGGGTCAGGGCAATCCCTGGTATCAATACAGGCTGGGAGGAGAATGGATTGAGAACAGCCCTGAGGAGAAGGACTCAGGACTGTTGGTGAATAAGAAGCTTGACATGACCCAGCAACGTGCACTCGCATCTCAGAAATCAAACATGTGCTGAGCTGCACCAAAAGCAGTGGTCCGCAGATCAAGGGGGTTGATTCTGCACTTCTACTCTGCTCTCATGGAACCCCATCTGGAGTAGTGCATCCAGCTCTGAGATCCCCAACATAGGAAGGATATGGACCTCTTGGAGCATGTCCAGAGGAGGGCCTCGAAGATGATCAGAGGGCTGGAGCACCTCTCCTATGAAAACAGGCTGAGAGAACTGAGGGAAGGGAACACTCTGGGGACACCTGACAGCTCATTCTAGTACTTAAAGGGGGCTGAGAAAAAAGAGGAAAAATGACTTTTTATATGGACAGGTAGTGACAGGGCAAGGGGGAATGCTTTTAAACTAAAAGAGGATAGGTTTAGACTAGATATTGGGAAGAAATTCTTTACTGAGAGGGTAGTGAAGCACTGGAACAGATGGCCCGGAGAAGCTGGGGATGCTCCATCCCTGGAAGTGTTGAGGACCAGGTTGGATGGGTCTTTGAGCAGCCTGGTCTAGTGGAAGGTGTCTCTGGCTGTGGCAGCGGGTTGGAACAAGGGGATGTTTAATGTCCCTTCCAACCCAAACCATTCTGTGGTTCTGTGATTACATCATTCAAGTGCAAACACTGTTTTGCTAAAGCAACTTCTCTTTCATGTGAATCAGTTGTATGGATTCCTTGCAGAGGTCACATTTCCTTTACAACTACTTATACCTCTTGTCTGGCAGTCCCTTTCCTCTCTCTGACAAGATTTTCTTGCTGTAAACATATTTGATACTGGCAGACGGAGATTGGAGAACAGAATTTATATGAACCCATTCCACACAAACAAGGCCAAAACATTCTTGGGTCATTGGTTTAACAGCAAAAGGAAAAAACTATAAAAGGTAGAGATATTCCCTGTTCCAAGAGAATCCTATTTGTTGTTTTGCTATTTCTAAGATTTTCAATGCCTTAAAAAACCCTAGGCATGGAATGATTCATTCAGCATAAATTCGTAACCATCATAGTTAGTAAAATCTTTGAAGAAAATATTTTGAGGTAAATTTTTCTATTATGAATGAAGTCTAATTCACTGAGCATTGTCCTATGGTGCAAAGTTCATACAGGTTTTTTTTCTGACTGAATCCTACAGCGGGGAGTCAGTATCTTTCTGGAATAGTAATGCATCATCCTGTCATAGGAGTCTCTTTCTTCATCTTGTTCAACACGCTAAACCCAACAAGTTAAGACTAGGGATTGATTGTTGTTATGTTATAATTTTTGATCTAACCACAAAGAAAGGCCTAATTATGGAAATTTACTTTCAGGATAAAAAAAATTTGACTACTCTGTGATATTTCATTCCTAAAATAGGTGCCCTCATATATAGATATTAAAATAAAAAGAGTATTTTCTCTTTCTTTCCCTTCAAAAATATCTTGGTCTCAGTAATCTCATCATAAAAATAAAAAGTCAAATCAATTTAAGGGCAATTAGGATTTCTTTTCTTGTCATCAGGATAAAATTTGTCCTTTTTGTTAGTCAGCTGATTTCTTCTTTGTAGACTGTATATTGACCTGGGGGACAGTGTCACTGATTAATAGGACAGTAGCTGATCATCGTTTGCCAATGTGTGCAATATCCCCCACTGTCCTTATAAGTTCAGCCCTTACTGATTTCAACAGTAAGGATGTCAATTTATGAAACTCATTTATGAAAATTTAATAGAAGGATTTTTATTGTTGTTAAATAATGTAATGAAAAAAGATGAGTGTTGGCTAAGTATGATCCATCTGGGGTTTTGTGTGTTCTGTTATGAAAAACCAAGCAGTGCTAATTTCAGAAGGCAGACATTCATTAGAAATCTGATTTGTGGCATTCACTAATTGAAAGCTAGATGAGAAAGTCCTGAGCTCAAAGATAAGTATATATGATTATTTTCTTCACAGAAGGTAAGATATAAAAAATATACAGAGACTCAATAGATTTGAGACCCTATAATATGCCCAGCTATTAAAGCAAAGGCCTCACATGCCAAAGTATTACGATTCTTATCCTGAACATAACATCTGTAAGCATAATATCTAAAGTTTTACTTTCTTTTCCTAGAAGTATTTTTCAGATAAAGAGCAATATAGGATATAAACAACTGTACACTGCATATTAAAATCTTTCTGAGACTACCACTTCTAAGGCTGCTGGTATATTATCTAAGGGAATACATCATCATATGAATTTCATTTTATGTATGGAATTTCTAATGCTCTGGGAAATCACGTTAGGTGATATTAGATTAAGAAAACAAGTAAGTGTATAATTGGAAACTTAGTAAAGACAAAGCATGTATGTATTAGTAGCTGTCAAAGGTACTTGCCACCTGCAAGTCAGTTCTAATTCAGATGATCTACAGATAAAATAATCAGGTTTTGGTGACCACATGTCAGGCCTGAGGCTAGAAATGGACTTCACAGCTTTCAGACAGCTGGTCATCAATAAAATAGGTAAGGCACAAGGCAGAGATCCTTGAACAACTTATTATGTCTACATGGCACATCAAATGCTGTACAGAAATACTGGCTTGGCTTGCAAAGCCAGAACTCCTGTCAGCATAGCAATAAATGTCAGCTAAGTGGCACATGCTTTCAGAAGGGCTAATTAGCACTTGTGCAGGTTTTGTGCTTGTAATTCCAGAGCAAACACCCTTAGTGTTACCTCAGAACCTTTGTGTCTTGCTTCACTGCCCACACTGCATTAACTGTGGTCTTTTGAAGTGACCCTTGTGTTCCTGTGGATCCACTTCTCCTTTCCTATCAGTTCATTTTGCATCAGTTATGCAAAAGAGGACCTTAGCTGTATATACCTATGGCTTTCTATATGACTGTAGCTAAAAGTGTTGCACAGGTGGCCCTGATTCCTTGGGTTGCACAGAGATAGTGAGACCCGAAGTGCTGGGTGAACATGGGGCTTATCCAGTCTCCTGGAATGCAGCCTGGGAGGTCCAAGGGCAAGTTTGACTTGAGCATCTTATTCCAGGCTCTGCTGCCTGTAACCAAAGGTGGAGCCTCTGTGTAGAAAGAGCTTAATGAAGAGATTTTCCTCATCATTGGCTGCAATAGCTGTCTGCCCAAAGAACCTGAGGAAAAAAAGATGCTAAAGGCTTCTGTAGAAGCAGAGTTGTATGAGAATTGTGGGAGATAGGGGAGCTAGAATTTACTAAAGACAGGATGTTTCCAAGGTTAGGGATTTGACAGATTTTTTAAATGTGTGTAAAAGTGCATTGCATCTTTTTTACCAATTTTTTCTCTAGGTACAACATAAGAAAATTAACTTTTCTGGTTTGACTTTCTGATCTTGGAGAAGACTTAGTTGCAGACTGAGAAACATAAAATTTGTTATTTCATGTGGAATGTCCTGCTATTTGGTAGTTCTGTCATCGAAGGATCCACACTATTTAGTAGCTTTCATTTTTGTAAGTATTTTTGCAGTTATTTAGAATTTTAAACCATAGGGTATAACAAGGTATATTCAGTATCATCTAAATGAATTTTGTAGCATTTTTGAAGAATGTGATTAGCAGCTCCAAATTTCCAGTTGTTTTATTCGGAAGGTGTGGCAAACGGCTATAAAATGCAAAATTTTCTCTTAGCTTTACTAATGAGAAAAAAACTCTTACAGTTAACCCTTGAAATGCAGTATTGAGCAGTGATTTACTGTTACTAGAAATTAATTGGAAATTCTTTGCTGTTTTCTTCCTGCTTTATAAAACAGCATTACATCTTTACAAAGCTAAATCCTAAGGCATCTTGTTGCCTGTGCATTATTGCTCAGATAAGTAAAATTTGTCAAGGATAATTCCATGTTGTGAGAAGATGAAGATCTTTTTTAAGCACTCAGTCTGTTACTTATCACATTGTATCATCACTACCATAAAATTCTTTTAGGACATTAACTCACCACTATAGTTAACTTTTATTCAATTTGCCTGTTTGTTTAAATAGCCTTATGGCAAAGAGGCAGCATTTTAGTATCTCATAATTTTTGCTTTCAATAAGGAAATGAAGGTGTTTGGAAGGCGGAAAGAAAAATGTTTGTGATTTATGTTGGCTGCATTCATTTTATAAAGGACGACAGTAGAGCTGGCAAATTGATCAGCAGCTGGTTCTTACCCATAACCTGTTGATACAAGCCCATGCCTTATTTTGCCACGCTGGACTTTATTTCTTTCATTTGTCCCATATCGCCAGAAGGCAGCATCAGATGTTCAATAGGTGCAGGTCTGGATTGTAAAAGCTACCCTTTCAGTCCAGGTGTGACTGCAATCAATAAGAGTGAGTGATTTTTAAGAGACTTGAATGAAGAACAATTACCTGCTGCAGCTAAATTACATTTTGTGTTGCATCATCTCTAGGCTGGAAGCTGGTAAGCACAGAAGTGAGGAGGTGTAGAAATTAAGAAGCTGACATAGTGACAGATGTGGCATATCAAAGCACTGAGTTAACCTGTGTTTTGGTAAATTAGATCTGCACTTACATAAACTGTCAGAACTGCAAAAGGCATCTGAAGGTGTATAAATTCAAAAGCATCATGAAAGGCTTCATCCTTTCCATCCTTAGAAGAAATATAGAGCTATAGCACCTTGTTTTGTGTCTGGACTCCTTTATGTTGCTTTATATTTTATGAATTCTGGGCTAGGCTGCAAATGGAGACAGTTCTGTGAAGGTGCTGCAATCCAGCTGAGACCTGACAAGGGCCAAGGGAGCCGTGCTGGGCTGTGTAGTAAATACTATATTGGAGACAACATTTTACATTCCTCGTGTATCTGCAAACACAAAATAATTAAGCAGTAGAAAACACGATGGAATCCAGAGAGTCTTCAGGTTTCTGTCAGAATAATTGCTCTCTGTAGTGTGCTTCCATTAACACCTCTGAAAGTGTAAAATCCTTTGGGGTGGTAAAACCATGTTCTTCAAATGCACCATTGTTTGGTTGTCAGGGTGCAACAGGTACACTGATGAGAGTGTGTTTTGTTTGGTTTTATTCTCTATGGCTGCTGTCAGAATGATGTATTTAAGAAAGTTGCTGTACTTGGAAGAATTACATTATAGGCGTCTAAGACTCCCAGATGCCTCTGGGCGCAGACATCTTAAAAATCTGCACCCTTTTCGGGGTGTTTTTGTAATTCATGTCTTTTCCTGTCATTTTTTATTAGTACTTTATCACCAGACAGTCAGAAACAATATTCATTTTCAAATGTCCTGCAGCAGTGTTGTCTTGTTGTTAACTCTTGTCATATTTCACTCATTGGCTTTGAAAATGGAAAGTGATGAATGGCTGCAGTGTTTTGTTTATAACATCTTGTTCTGGAGCTTTCTATAAAAGTAGTACTTTTTCATTACTTTGCACTGGGTCATTGAAGGGGCTTGGGTTTATTTCTTAATATAAGGAAAAGTTGCTAGACTTACAGTCACAAAAATGAACCCTCAAAAAAAAAAATGGAAAAACTATTTTAAGAATATTAAGTTCCCATTTTGGTTCAATCTTAATTTATTTAGCACTAGTGTGGAATAACTCAGCCTAAAGTCTGGTGAACTTTCTCACATTTGTGTACCTTAAAACACAAGTGACCACGACACAAACTTAAAAATATTTACAGCAAATCAGATTTTACTAAAATCAGTTTTTTTCCTTTTTGAGAAATAGGCTCAAGCACGAAGGCATGCACTTCTTGTGAGTGTGTCTAATATGATCAGGAAATTCAAATCCAGATGTTTTCTTAAAGGTTAAGACATATTTGAAACAACAAAGGAGGCCTTTTCTTTCCTCTGCATATATTTTAAATGGGCTACTTTTGAAAGAAATTTCAGAACCCCATTTGCATCCTAATTGCAACCCATTTCCTGGGTCCACAGTTAGGCAGACTATAGAGTGGCATTGGGGATTTCTGGGGCAGAGAAATTGTTGGTTCTAGCTGAGCTACTGAAAAATAAAAGGGAAAAAGATGAATGGATTTTTTGCTTCAGCAGTCACCAGCTGGCAGATCGGCTCCTTGGAGCTCCGCCAAGCAGCAGTTTACAGCAGCCCTGCAGCTGCTCTAGGCTGGGCTGGAGCACGACTGGCACGAAGCCACCTTCAGCTTTGGACAAGGGCTCAGCCTTCAAAAATTGGCCAACAGATGCACTGGGATTGTGGCTTTGCTCGCTCATGTCTAATGCTCAGAGAATGCGGTTGGTACCTGAAAATTCAGCACTGAAAATTTTGCATTAATCCTCTACAGGAAGATAAGGAGAAATAGGTTAAAAATAAATGTTTAAGTTTGTTCAAAGTCAGCTTGATTTGGGGTTTTTTTGGTATGGCATGTGTGGCTTTTACTTTTGTGCATCTCATTCTGGGACATTTTTCTTATTCTGACCAGTTTGTGAGGATGCTAAATAACTGTAAAATGGACCAGCAAGAACACTCGGTTGCACTGCATTCTTTCAAGCTAAATTATCTGAATTCATCAAAAGACCAATTAATTAATTTCAATTCTGTATGTTGCAATTTTTATAAAAATGTTAGAATCATACCAAGAAATAATTTGCATGAAAATCAAAGCAACATTGGACTTTTTATTGACAATATTTTGGAGGGAGAACAATGTTATTGGGACGACGAGAGGGGAGAGGATTTCTTGTTGATTTTGACTCTCATCTGACAACTGTTCTCTCTTTTCCTGATTAGAAGCTATTCTTCAGTAATTTGTCATAAATAACAGCAATAGTATTGGGTTTTGGCAGTGTTTCTATTAAAATCTGTGCTCATTTGATGTGTAACTATGCATCTGATAGAATGAGTCTGTCTTTCCTTGTTAACCGTCTTATTATCTTATTGCTGGGGAGAGGGCCAAACCAATTTCTTAAAATTCTGATGGCATATTCTGAATTTCTACTGATGTTTTAAAATGTGTCTAATTAGCTCTTAATTTGTCACCACCTGGTATTTGTTTAATTATTCAATAGGAGGGGAATTTCAGCAAGTTACAGCTTCACAAAACTAAGACCTTCCCTAGTCACATATTTATTATTAAATATTTATTGATATATACACACACATTGTCTCCCCCCATCGGCCAGCGACCAGAAGCAAACATTTCGTAGGCCTACAAACCCAGCATTTATTTTCAAAATTGAAAATATTTAATGTGAAATATAACCTTGATAAGGAAGAGGAAAGAAACACCCCAGTGCTACGTAGTCATAACAGCATTTCATGAAATTAAAAAAGCAATATTAAAAGAATCTAGGTGGCAATAATCAGCTGAACTTAGATATAACTTTGCATTAAAAAATCATGAAACTGTTGTGGACAACTAGATGAACACAAATGAACGATTTCATGCTGTTGCCAAATAAAATCACTAACCTCCTACTGGAATAATTAATAAGAAGCAGATGAAGAAGTCCTTCATAGGATTAATAGTGTTTGATCTGCTTCATAATGGTGGGGAATTACCTTGAGTACTGTACTCCTGAGCCTTCTACTTCAAGAAAAAAATAGTGGAATTACTGAAGGGAATCTGTAGAGAAGACAAGTGTGAATGACTCAGAGTCTAGCAGATGAGTCCTATGAGAAAAGATCAATGTGGTATTTTTTTATTCTAGAGCAGAGAGGATTAAGGGGTTGCTTGACAGCTGTTCTTTGAAGACATAAACAGGTATTGAAGATCAAACAGCAATTCTTTCTTCATTTTCGTGGGAGGGAGAGAAGGAATAGATTTGAAGCCAGAAAGATTCGGTTTAGACATTAGGAAGACCTTGTCTAAAAGTATGGGTAATATAATGAAAATATCTCAGTGGAGAAGGCTGTACAGGTTACGCTGATGAAGGTCCTTAACAGATGGTTAAGGACCGTAAATGTCCAGAGGGATAAAGTGGAGTTAACCAGAAGTTTAGGATAGACTGGAGGTCCCACCATGAAGTTCCTCTAAGGTTCTATATCAATCTTTAGGTTTTCAAAGATACAGGATGGCATACGGTAACTCCAGAAACATTCCCTTACAATAAATGCATGGATTTTTGACAGGGCATTAAATTTGACTCTCTTGTCCCAGTAGGAAGATTATATTTACTGACATGGAAATAAATAATTAATAGGTAAATATATAAATAAATAAAAAGTGTTTGAACTTAAAGACAGGTCGTCCCAAGAATGATACCCTAGGAATTAAATGGAATTTCATGTCAACACCTATGTGCTGTATGTGTAAAAAACTGAAGTAATGTTTTCCAAGTATTCTACTCCCATTTATTCATCTGGGTGCAATCAGCACTGAATGAAGTGGGAAAAAATGATGTTCCAGTACTAATAATTTTTTTAAATATCATCTCTGATGCCTAAAATGCACTGCAGTCCTTGTACCCAAACCTGCATATGGCTCTGCATGGAATCATGACCACTAGCCTACCTGCACTAAAAAAAGGACTTAAGTTGTGAATACTGACCGTATCATTCTTCTGTGTTGCTTAAAACAGAAATGCATGTGAAGTGATACAATTCATTCTGAAACAATATATCTGAGTTTCCTGTGGAATTGTGGAAACGTCATGAAATATTTTTAGCCAAATATTGCTGTAAGGCTTGGTAGTATTTTTTTATTCTCTCAGCTTTGTTCTGCACCATCAGAGCCCATATGTCAATGTAGATGTCAAGAAGCTGCTCCCTGTGTTCTTTCAGCGTTCTGTTGCAGAAAACCTGTAAGGAGTCGGGTTGGACTTTTATTTCAATTTAACCAGTTGCTTTAACCATTACCTGGGAAGGTGTACCATCATCTCCTCCCCAGACAGGTGTTCTAGGGACAGTACGAACCATCACACCAGGTACACACGGAAAGTCTGCAGTGATCTGATTTGCCGTGCACAGACAAATTACCATCATTTCAACAAAATCAGATGCACGCATGCTTGCACAGCATCAGAAGTTGGTAACATGCTGGAATCCTTCTTACATTATATTTTTTCCAGGCAGCTGAAAGAAGATTTTTGCTCTTCTCTAGCAGAGAATTTTGGCATGCATTTGACTTGTAAATACACAACAAAACATCTGGATTCAAGGGACAATGAAAATTGAGCATGTTCTAAGCTTAACCGAGGCACGACAATATTTACAAAATATGTTCTTTAGATTTTGTAAGGATTTGAGAGTATTAAGTGTTGAACTCTATGCGATCAAATTTCTTTGTTTCATTATGGGAATGCTTTTGAAAATCTGCTTACAATTCATGGAAACTTTTTATCCATTTATTATGTTCTGAAAAAAAATTCCTCCTTTGATTTAAACTATTCTTTTTAAGGAAAATGCCCAAATCGTTACCTGTAGTAAGCATTTTTCAATCCTAGTGCTGTTAAATGTGAATGAAGTTTTGCAAGTTTTACCATCAATTGGAGTTGTCTTTCATTTTAACCTGCCACACCCGAGTGCTGTTCATGTGTAGTAAGGAGTGATTTATGTACTCCACACCATTTCTCTGCTATATTCTATTACTAATACTTTTTCTTTTGTTTTGTTTTGTTTCCCCAGACTACATATCCAATCAGAATGGTGAGCCAAAATCTCAGCACAAGGGACAGAAAGTCAGCACATACTCCCACCGAGGACCCTTTTAGACACCTGCCAGGCAACCAAGCAGCAGCCTATGAAAGCAAGAGCTGTCAGCTGTCTAATTTGTGTCTGAGCAGCCTCCTGAAGGAGAAGGAGATCGTGGAAGTCATCAAGCACACCCGAGGCACGTATGAAACCCTGGCTTCAGAGGTCACCCAGAACGGTTTGTCTGTCACGACCCCCAGTACAGCAAAGCCAGCATCCAAGGCCGACAGCTTCCCCATGTTCTCAGGAGCTCCAAAAGACCAAAGTGCTGTGCCTCGGCAGCACACCACCTTCACAGGGAGACTGGGACAGCCCCCAAGGGGACCCATCTCTTTACACATGTACAGCAGAAAAAACGTTTTCCTCCACCACAATTTACACACGGCAGAGCTACAGACTTTAGGTCAACAAGATGGCTAGCAAGGTGCTTATTTTCTTGCCATGGAGAGAGAGTTGATTAAAGAGGGATGTAAGCTCAGCTAGAGCTCTGTCTTCAGTTCTCATCTGCTGCTACTTTCATGTGGAAAAAAAAAATAAAATAAAAATTTAACATTGTCTGTAGGTTCCATATTTTCCCACCTTGGACTGAGGCAAATGGATGAATGAGATTGTTAAATAACTGGGCTGATTTGTCATGCAGAAGTCACCATGGGTTTAATAAATGGTACCATTTGGCTGGCACTGCTAGGCCAATATTGGCTAAATGTATTTTTTCCCCTCTGTAAGTCACTATCATTCCCTAAGATTCTAGAAGATGATCCTTAATAATACCTGTATGTTTAATAATATTACTGTTAAAGTAGATGTGAAGAATGAATAGATAAGTAATTAGTAAACCCTCTTGAATTTCATAGAGATTAGGGAAATAAGGAGTCAGAAATCTTTAAGGACCCTCTTTTTACACTTTTTTTTTTTGATACGGTGAAATTTGATCACTTACAGAGTGCTACCACTTCCTCCTGTTTGTGTTTCCTGAGTGCCTCATGCCACAAGTAGAGGAAGTGACTGATTATCCTCTAACGGGTTCATAGAGAGTCGCCAGGTACTTGAGTCAGTAATTGGGCCCCAAACTGAGGATGTCAGCTTGTTTCCTCAACCTTCCCTTCCCTCTTCACACTTCTATTTAACTACATTTCTTTGAGTGTTTCTGTTCTATCAGGACATGTCAAGTTGTGGTGATCTTTGTGCTTTGCAGGCACTGTAGCACTCATGATGCAATGTGATATTCTGCTGTGTAATGCATCCTATAATTTCATTTCACTTCCCAAACCAAAAATGAGTGAAAAACTAAAGTAAGAGAAATCATCTTATTACCCAGGCTGAATGACCTGCCAAAGTCATAATTTCTGTGGGCTGTGTCGTCTGCACTTCAGGACCTGTTGGTTTACATCAGCTCAGTGGGTTTGCTAGTCTTGACATGTTGCAGACAAGTGAGATTAATTTACTGCCTGGTCTCACGGGAGCATGAAATCATCTGACCACGCCACAGAACTTGAAGAGCCGTCGGTAGCATAACATCCGGTTTTCCCCTCTCAGAAGGCATGGAAACATCTCAGTCCAGTTACTCCAAACATGTGGCATATATGAAACACGACACTTAGTTTACAACCTCTCTGATGCAGGGTAATCTGTTTGAGTTGTGGTGGCACATGCAGTTAGTAGTTTAGAAATAATCTGGCACGTTTAGGTACGATTGAGGCAGATCTGAGACAAGTCACCTCTCTCTTTAACTGGTGATTAATAAGGAAAGACAAGGGTGCAGCACATTCTCACACACAGAAACAAGCCATTGTGACTTAACAGAGATAGCATATAATGAAAAATAAAGCCTCTGTAGCCACTCAAAATCTGTAAGTTTTAAAAGGTAAGTCACATAGAGTGTATGAAATGAATTAAAGATAAAATTTTACCTAGTGTTAAATATATCTGCTTCGCTACTTAATATTTGGATTAATACAAGGAAATTGTATTAGCAAGTCTTGCTTAGACTAAGAAAAAAATAGACTATGAGCTTGGCAGATATTCTGTAAAGCAATTTCAGCAGCCTGAAATTTCAGGCTTCTGTTTACTGAGGATTTTATTTTGATTAGAGCAGATTTTATTACATTATCTGATGTTGAAGAGAGCAGGTTTTGTCTAAATATTCTATAGTGGTAATTTTGGGTATCCAGAGATGGATATAAAACAACCAAGACAAACATTTGCCAAAATTCTTCATGTTCATGTGTGCATTGCTACTGCCAAAAGAGAATGTGCAAAAATTGCAAACACAGCTTCACCGAGTTAACTGTGGGTGTTCAAGACTCTCAGTCCTGCACTGAAACTCATAATTTATAAGTCTACCAAACAAGTTAAAAATAGTAATAAGTTAATTTCACTGCTCAGAATCACTTTTTCTTCTTAGCAATACCTTAAAGTTGTGGTAGATTGAAAGGACAGTTAATTCTTACTAACAGTTCATCTCAGTATTGCTCATCTCAAGAGCTGATGTATGCAATTCTATTTCAGATCTGTAAATAAATTAAACATACACTGTAATCAAGGAAATTTTTTTCCAGGATACAAATGTACTGTACTAAGCTAAAAAAAAACCCAAACAAACAAACCAATACCCTCTTCAGTTTTAGGTTATGTACTGTATCTATAGTTGTTTTTTTCCTGGGAAAATGGACTTTTGGATTACACTTTATTAAAAAAAAATCCATCTATAAACTTCAAAAATAGCGTTTTAAATGCTACTATTTTCTTGGAGAATCTTTTATAGAGCTGAATCTTAAAAAAACTGGAAAAAAACAGTTCCGTGAAAGTGAGGGTTATTTTTAAAATGTCATCTTGAAGCTGTTTTGTATCAGTATTTTCAGCATTGCTATGTTATTTGTAATACTGAGTGTAAATCTCACCCAGAGAAGGGTATTAGCCACATGTTAATGTACAGTACAGCAGTAACTGTAAAACAGAGGTCCTTTCTTTGATCCTCTTGTGTATATAGTAAATCATAAAGCAACAGCATGTGGACATTCTTGCAGTGAATTGATTCCTTTGTACTAAAAATCTCTAGTTTTTTAAGAGTTCCATGTACAAAATGATTTATACATTTCTCCAAGGCTGTACATATCCAAAGACATGACACCAGGGGGAAAAAGCATTTATTATTTTTTTCCATGGATGTACCTTTCTTCCCATCTTTTTTTTCTCTTTCTGTACAACAAAGCATAACTGCAAAGTTTCTGCTTAAAATTACTTGTTAGTTCCATGTCTTTCAGTGTGATAGAGGGCGTTTTAAGGAGGAGGAAATCCCCAAAGAAAAACTGTTTCCATTTGAAGCAGTACCCGTCCCATTTTTTTTAAAGCAGTCACTTGGCAAAAGAAACCTTAGATCTGTGCCCTAAATATTTTTTTAGTAATTTAACAGAGCCACACCTGAGATGGCTTATCATGATCTCTAGACTTACCCTGACTAGGACATGGTTATAAGATACAGTAACAAGCTAGGGCCAGCCCTGGTCAGAAATTCTTGAGATGGAAGGAGAACACTTGTCCAGTACTGATTTTGGCTTTCAGAGCAGTGGAAGGGTTTTATGTGTACCTTGTACATGTGAATGAAGCTCAGACTCTGTGCTTGGGCATACTGGAAAGAGAAGTCTTAATAAAAAACTCTTCTCTATTTAGGCTATTTAGCAGCATATGAAAGCATCCAGCAACATAAATTTCTGCCACCTTTCCAGACAGGCCATCCCTCTGTGTGTAAAATGAAACAGCGAGAATAGATTCCTTTACTTCAGTCCAGACTGTTACTGGGTTTTATTCCACACACCTCCACATAAATGTTAGAAGGGCTTTCTTTATGTGGCTTTTTTTCTGGAAGTTGTGAAAGGGTGTATATCCAGACTAAGATGCTGAAATGATGTTTAGATAAGCATTTGAAAGCTTACCAAAATGGTGACATTTGTCCTACAGGTTCATTACAGTCATTACAGGTTTGTTACCAATAAAAATTGGTATTTTTCCCTTTCCTAAAAGCTAGTTTGGAAGTAATGATTTCTGTCTGTGCTGATCCACTTTATACTGTTAAATACACAGTATACTCTGCAAACTAATAAAAATAAGGTATTTATTTACAAATCAGTACTGTAATTTACATGCCCTAACAGTTGTGCCATATTTCCACTGGTTTGAATGGTATGATATTGATTAGATTATGCCGAGTTAAGTCACCTGATGATTGGGATTGTGACCTCTAATCCAACTAGTCTTGGTTTATGCATAGGACATCTCTGAATTTGGAAACCTTTCCTGGCTCACAGAACACCGAGAAAATCTTTAATCTAACGAAAACACCAGATCATGATCTATGGTGAATGCACTTTTTTTCCCCCTTCACATTCAAAAGCAAAAAACCCCTGCAAACCCCTTTGTCCATCTACATAGTTCATAAATGAAGTAGAGTAATATCTAACAAAATAATCTTGAAATAAATGCCTGGAGAAAAAAATCCAGGGGAGTCTTCTCACCGATATTTATGAAGTTGATACGTTTGTAAAGGTGTTGGTAAGTTCTCTATCTGAGAGCAGTAATGAAATATGTTCTATGGCCTCTCCCGCCCTCACTCTGATGATTTTTTTGGGGATAATTTTCTGTTTGAAGCTTGTTCTAGACAAAGCAGGCAGTACAGTGTGAGGAAGTACATTGAGAGTAACTGTGGAGGTCTTCTCCCAGCTTGGAGAAGCACACAGCATCATTTCCAGGATGTATCTTAGTGTTCTTCAGCCAGCAAGAAGTTGACAGAGATTCCTCAGGAGAACAGCCTCAAATCGTGCAAAACACGACTGCATTTAAATGGACTTTACTTTAACATGTCCTATGTAAGGCATTTCTGAAATAATTTGGAAATTTCAGCAGCTGCAGGACACAGCTTGCTGGGTTGTTGGGGGCTTTTGAGATAAAAATGCCATGTGCTGGTTTTAACCTTGTAAACTCTGGATCTTGCTTGCTCACTGGTGATCTGCCCAGGATGTGAGAGTTTATCTGCTGTAATGGATATGATACTAACTCCTCACAGTATAAAGACACTGGATATCCTCTCTGAGGAGCTTGAGATTTGCAGTGTATTTTCAGTCTAGGAGAACTATCTCAATTTAATCATCTTCTTCTTCAAGGATCTTCTGTTGTTCCAAAGTCAGTGGAAAAGAAACTTGCTTATTGAAGTATTTTGGAAAGATGTTGTGGTTAATTTTATTTTAAAATACACTTAAAATTTATCTCCTTGTATGCAAAGACAAGAAAAAAAAATAAATAAACTTTTATCAGCATAAATTTCCAATAAATCTGAGATTCTCTCTAGCCACAGCTGTCACTTGCATTCTGTAGAGCTGTGAAATATTTTTGGATTTGCTGTTTTTGTTGCCTTCATTACCTGCAAATCATTACCCCTAGTTCTGGGGTTTTAGTGCCATCAATCCAGTCAGTACTTGAAACACACAGAGAGGGCTGTTGAGGATTTCTGTGAAAGTAATCCTGGTACTCTGAAAGCAGAGCAACAAGAAACTTACCTGAAGGTCTCTCTGTGTTTCCTGGGGATGGAAAACCTTTTCTGATTGATCTTAACTATGAAGGATTTGTGAGAATCTGATGGATGTGGCAAGTAGCAGACCTGTTTGGTTTCTAAATCGACGTAGAGGTTATAGAACAGAAAATACTCCACTGAGAAGATTTTTCTAGTGGGAAAATAGTAGCTCCTTATATTCTGTACCATGACCATTTCTGTGTCTCTGGATTTCAGGAACATTTCCCTTGGGTATGGAGTTGTGATGACCCTGTAACAGGTTGCACGACAGTGTTATTTCTGCTATGAAAAGGCTCCACTGGATTTTTTTTTTTTTAAATTTAAAATATCTCATCATTAAAATGTTTTAATGTTTTCCCCCAAAACTGCTGTGCTACTGGTGTAATAAAAAGCAGTGCATTCACAGAAAATGTCCCTTTCCCATCTGGGTAGGCTGTTGGTGAGTTGAGGTTACAGCTGATTTACATCTACCCAAAAACTGTCAAACTTTCTTAAGCACCTACATAAACAAATACATTGCCAGGTTTGAGCCTGCTTTTGTCACGTTGAAAAGGCCCTAATAATGCAGTTTTTAAATGCATATGGATATCAACAGTAGTAGTAGAATTTTAATTGATTTTGAATTTTCCATTATCTCATTGCACTTTATATGAGGATTTAATATGAACTACACATTGACTTTTATTTTTTTCTAACCTAAACTTGATTTCAACAGGGTTCAGAATTCTCTACTTAAATTTAAGCAATCCCATAAAACAGTCAAATCCCTCTCCTTTAAAAAGCTAACACACAAATAAATAATATTTTTTCCGACATAAACAATTTCATTCATATTTATTGTTTGAAAGGTATGATATATAAAAAGTATTTTTACTTATATCTAAATATGAGTACTTTTCAAACACCCCACATTAAGTAGAAAATATAAGAAACTACCTTCTTATTAAAGTCACTTTTCCAGCTATACCATTAGGCTTTGTTTGCCAAATCATTAATTTCTTTTTAAAGAAAATCTATTTGTTTTCCATGGTTAAGAGTGTGAAAAAAATAAAATGTTTTAGTACATGCTCTACAGAATGTGTGGAGAGATGATCAATATCACAAGGAGAATATAAGCAATCAAAGTCCCTAATCAGTGATGCATCTGATGTTTTTTAAGCAAGAGGATCAACAGGATATAAAAATCTGTGTAAGAGGAGAACAGATGTTTTGTTGCTCAGAAAACTCTAATGGAAGGGTAAAGGCTGACAGATTAATAGCTCTTTTTCTGTTCCAGGGCTGGTGGTGCAGAGCCATTTGCTGTGAAATAACACTGAAGCAATATTTATAAAGTAAATCTATTGGAATAACAAGAAATGAGATAAAATGGTTGTGTAACACCCCAAAGTATGGTTAAGGGTACTTCCATAATTTGATCAAATAGCATCTGAGTGAATTTACATCTTTTTATTACCAGGGTATTATCTTTATCTGAAGGATAAGTATAACAGTGCAGTGTGCATTGTAACACAGAAACAATTCAGACAAAAAAAATAAATAAAAAGATTCTATCTCTAAAGCCTTGCACTTTGTACAGTCTTCTCCAACTATCTGCAGTAGTTTTATGTAATTTTATTTCATGCAGCCATGGTAATGCCCTTATGTTGGGCAACAAGGAGAAAACATTGAAGAGAGTCGTGACCCCGACCCTGCATCGAGAGCTGCACTTGGTTAACGGGGTCACACTTTTGGTTTTCCTTTCCAATAAAGGATCAGGATTCTTGTGAGAAAACCTTTATACAAACATCTCTACAAGCAGCTTGGCCTATGTGAATTTCAAACTGGTTAGGGGAAAATAAAAATTTTAATTTAAGAAATGATTACGATGCTGACTATTTTTGAAAATAGTTTCTTTAATAGTGCTGAAGGCCATTAGAGAGCTTTGGGCAGTTTTCTATAAATGAAAGTGTTCTGTTTCATGTATTAAAATTGGACATTTTATCTGATCATTTCCTCATTGTGAACTTGTCTGTGAATATCCTGCTGTCCAGGATGGTATTTTTTAAAACTACTGACCACTATAAAAATTAAATGACTAATAAGACACTGAATTTTGTGTTCTGTGCTGCTAAACATCCATTTAATTTTAATAACAGTACACGGCAAGGCTATTTGTTATATACTATTGAAATTAATTTTTTAAATGTAATTGGCAATACTATAGAGATTACTTGAATTAAAGACTTTAAAAGAGCAACACAGATGAGAAAAGGAGGAAAATATTAACTTGAAGGTTAAGTATATGTAATGTACTGTTGAAGAGTGTTGAAGAGTAAAGTTCTATGGGAGACGAGGTAAAGCTTTTTCACTGAACACACTGCAGTCAGTCCAGGATCACTTTGCTGATTTAGATGGTAACTTAGATTTAATAGGAAAGAATTAAGACTATTTTTGCTAAGAGATAGCATGCAACATACAGGCAACATAAAAATCAACTTTGAGCAGAATTTTCAATAGTGAAGGTGTTTGCCTCAAGGTCTGAAAAGAAAGCTGTAAAATGTATCTAAGTTCTGATTAAACAAGTTCATTAGTGATTTTATGGGTTTTACTCTACAAAGCCGTGAATTGGTTAAACTCAGTTAACAGGCAAATACTTTGCAATATTTAAGAATTGCCAAGGCATAACCCTAACCTTTGACTTTAGTACCACAGTATCACACATCCTGATTTTTTCTTTTCTGTTCTTTTTTTAATTGTTTTGAGGTTTTGTAACTTCTGTGCAATAAGAATCTGATTGTTTCAAATTCAGTCATTTTGCACTGACTGAAAACAGATACGTAGCCTTTAGATGAGAACACTGTTGTCTCTAAAGAATATTAAGCAGCATTCTGTAGTTTTTTTAAATCAGATTAATGGGTAAATAATTTCTGTGGATTACTCTGAAGAGTTATGGCAGTTTGTAAAACAGTACTATGGGATTCTGTTGGTATTATTTAATGGTCATTTGTTTGTTCCTGGTTTTAGTTGGCATTATTTCTCCTTCTATGTTTTATGGAAAGAAATATTATTTTTGAATATTTGTATGGACTTTTAACTTTCAACCTTATTGTAGAGGTGCACATTCATATATTTCCATATTTGAAATGAACATAAAGGGCTCTTACAGGTTTTTTTTTTTCTTTTCATGCAGCTGAAATATTATTTGTTAATAAAAATCCTGTGTTCTAAGATGAGCCTCTGTTGGTTTTGTCTTTGAAATAGTTTATATTTCTTTGACATTTCTTCATACTTTTGCTGGGAAATACATATTACACTTTAATAAACACTAATTCTTTTATGGCTTAATGCTATTAGCAATCTGTCACAATCAAGAGACGTATCATTTTTTCCTGAGGTTCTTTAATCATTTGATGAGAGTTCTAGGTTGAAGTTATTTGATACTGTGCTAATAATAAAGTACAAACACCTGTTCAGAACATTTTATAAAATCTAAAGGTTATATACAAAAATTCTACTGTGTTGCAGGAAAAAAAATCCATTCTGCCTTGGTATTTTGCAAATTCCTTATTACACTATTTCCTGCATATCCAAATAATTTTGCTTACACAGCATTTCTCAATTCCCTACTCCACTTCTCAGTTGTTCTTAGTGTGAAAATAGCAATGTCTATAAATAAAATTAGGCTTTACTTTTGTTTTTCTTCTCTTTAGTGTCTTGTTCCGCTATATTCTTTTGCTCCTATAGTATCTGTGTATTTTTGTGTAGTCCATCCCAGTGTTTCAACTAAGGATGTTATAAAACACTTCTCCACTTTGCTTCGTTTTCCCCATAGCATATCTAAATGATATGTCTTCACCTTCAAAGGCCACAATCATTAATATTACTTTAATTCAAATATAGAAGAAATAAGAAAAATTCCGCATTTCTAGGGCTATAAAGTACTTGTCATCACTAATAGTAGTATATAAATAGAAGAAGCATGCAGACCAAAGTGATTGCTCATTGTGTCATAACTGAGTTCTATTTCAGCTTTTCCCTGCATGTAAATAATTCTTATGGGCTGCATTCCCAGAGCAGGAGGTTTATTTGTTTGGGGGGGTTCTGGTTGTTGGTTTGGGTTTTTTTTTTTTTGCATCACTACCAGTGTACCATTTTCAGTCCCTGCTTTGAAAGCCTCAGCTCGGCTTCCAGTTCTTCATCTAGAAATTGCTGTAACTCATTTCACAGTACTTAGATGCCTGCTACTCTCTCAGTAATACTGTTTAAAATGTATGTTCCACTCTAAGCTGTTTCTTCCTGTTGCCATCCACTCTTGAATAGCTGCTTCATTTTGGTGCTGTTTATAGTAATTCTTTCGAGCGTTTGGGTCCCTGGCAGGAATTTGAAGCTTAATAGGTTATTTGACTTTATAACTTTATATATAATCTTCCAAGGAAAAGTAAAACTGAAAGAGAAGTTTTTAATCTGATATTTTTTCTGTGAATTTAAATTACTGTATTATCAGCCTTCTACTAAATGAAGCTAAAGAAACATCAAATTAGATGCAAGTCCTGAAAAATGGAAGATTCTTTGGAATTAGCACAGGTTATACAAAGTGCTTGGGAGCTAAGGAAGCTTTCCCACATAATGGGAAGCTTCTATGAAGCTTGAGTGTATCAAAAATGATGGAAACCTTAGTATTTGTGTTGTGATGGCCTTTAAAGTGCCTGAGAATTTTTTCATGGTTACATTATATATGATTTTTTACTTCCTTGTAAAGCATTCTCTTCTTTTATGAAACAGTGGGACAGTAATTTATTCCCTATCACAGGAATACCTCAAAAGCTACTGATTACTGAGAGTGAAACAATATTCATAAGAGAGCAAAGTAATTCCTCAATTAGTTTGTATGTATTATAATTCATACTATTTTATGTTGTAAAAACTCAAAAAATAATATGAATGTTGTTCCTTTTGCAAAACTGCATATAAGAGAATGAGCTAAGCCTTAAACATAGTTTCAGATTGAAAAAATACTAATACAAAATTAAAGGGAATAGATATCTCTGATTTTCCAAGTGTTGGAAGAGCACTAATAATCAGCATAGCTCGATTTCGCTTCTTTTGATGACGAACGTGAAATACTTTTTCTAAGCATTAAATGTCATTCAGAAAAATATTGCGTATAGTGACTAAGTGTACGTTAAAATATTTGCAAACATGATTACATCTTCATGCTGTTGCAAGCACCCTGATGTTGTGCAGAGCAGTGTCAGAGGAATCAGCATCTACCCTTAGGCTGCTGCATTCCAGCCCTGCTTGCAGCACTGGCTAGGTGAAGATACTGCTCCAAATCACTTCAGTTATTTTAATCCATTCCTCCTTCTACCCTTCACTTCTTTCCTTTTCTCATATCTCCCTTTAGTACAAATTTCTGTCTGTATTCTATTCTGACCCCTGTAAGGCACTGGGAACATTAAGAACCGAGTTTCAGCTGTGCCTGATTTATTTACCAGGTGATGAGATAATTACCAGGCCTTAAAAGGTAAGGGTGGGGAAAGGCAGTTTTTGCCATCATTTGTAGCAGAGGTTTGGGGTGAGTAACAGCCAGGAAAAGGTAGTGGAAGTGTATTTTGGGGTAGGACAATGCTTCTGTGAGTGGTGTAGTCTGATTTATGTGGACTTTCTGTTGGTTAGTTGGGTTTAAGAGTATAGTGCTTTAGGCTCTTTACTTGATTCAAGTGCATAAATTCAAGACTTGTCTCCACAAAAGATGCTACAAGAAACCAGCTGAAGAAGTGCTTTGGTAAGTCCATGCATTCCTATGGTTTTGTGTTCTGAAATACTTGTTATGTGGAGATGGTTATGCTGTGGAGTCCGGTGGTTTTGCACTCATTAAATAACATTGGGTTTTGTTTAATCCCCGAGTTTGTTGTGCTTATGGGCCTAGAAGTTACACCAGTATATAATTACTTGCCTGTTATATGTCTTCTTCTATTAAGTTGATTTTCATTTTGAAATATGAACGGTGCCTACTAAAGTAGATGTGATACTTCTGCTGTTATTTAACATGGCTTAGTGGAGGGAATTCCGACTACAAATTAAGATTGTGTGAATTTGTGTTCGCAATTCTGCTAGGTGTGTGTGATAACTTGGTGTGTAATCCTGGGGTAGTTATTTCTTCTGTGTTACTGCTTTTGGTTTTGGCCGCTTTTTTTTTTTTTTTTTCCAGACTGTATTAGCTTAAGGCCTGAGACTCTTGGTCTTTAAGACCCAAGTCTGGAAAACATCCAAGTTTGTGGTCTGCTCTAACCCATGGACATGCACACACAAAATCTAATGTAAAATTTTATAGGCAAACCTTTGTGAACCTGCTGTCACTACCCCTTCTTGAAGCCTTTTTGCTTTGTTGCTGCAGAGATACAATTCTTCACATGTCTATTTGAGTCTAAGTGAAGGTTTTTAAGCAGACCAAACTAGATAAGAAGATGAGAGAAAAAGTACTGTGATAGGATCTTGGAGTAGGAGGAACCTAACTGTGGAATTTTCTATGCATTCCACTCCATTAAGAATAAGGGGAGCTAAGGCAACTCAGTGTCTTAGCTGCACCAGGACTTAAAAAGGTACAAACTAGAGAAGCATCAGACAAAGTGTATATGAAGTAAGCAATTTTCTTTATTAGTTCCTATGGTAACACACCACTACATAAAGCTAAAGAAGAAGTAGTCCACCAAATGCAGCATTAATTCAACCATGTGAACAGTGTCACTGTTTGTCTGATGTGTAAAGGCTTAAGAAAACTGTAACATATAGTGGGAGCAGCCTAACTGTTAAATTAGGAGCCTGAGTCTTGGAACCACAGCACTGCAATATATTGCTGTGATAAAGCAATTTGTATGGAGTGGGAGGTGGCACTGCTAGATATTGACCCGCATCATTTCTCAAAAGGCTTACAGCCTGTAACAGGATTAATGAAAGCAAAATGAAACTCTTCTTTTGCTGTGAAAGGAAGGTCTTTAACTCATAACCGGTGGAAAAGCCGATAGAATGGAAAAGGCAACACATAATGCAGAATAACTGGGCTCCTTTTAAAAGGTTTTCACACATCCAAATTAAATTCAATGGGACTTTGGCAGCTCTGATGTTGCTCTCAGGCTCCTGAACTGAAAGGCAGACTCCAAGGAAAAAATTCAGATCTAAAATCTGGTGTATCTGTTTGAAACAATCTGAAAAACCCTCCCAGGTTATGC
Source organism: Edolisoma coerulescens (assembly GCA_013397115.1). Lineage (NCBI taxonomy): Eukaryota > Metazoa > Chordata > Aves > Passeriformes > Campephagidae > Edolisoma > Edolisoma coerulescens. The sequence continues at coordinate 1,490,723 of VWZW01002032.1, forward strand.
CTTGAAAAAGAACTTCATCTTGTCGTTCCAGAAGGCAGTGCTGCCTCAGTGACCAGGTGACTCTTGACACTGACTCTAAGGCTGAGTTGTCTGCTCAGAGATTACTTGCCCTTCTACTTTCTGGCAATGATACAGCTATTTTTATATATAAATTTCATCTCCTTAAATTGCTAATATCCTACCTCTCTTTCTTAGCTATTATGTAATAGTCATCTCAAAACCCTGGTATCTTATTTCAGAGATAGTTTTGTTGAATTGTTCCACTGTTTCATGGAATCCCAGCTCCTTTTCTGTCCCACTCTCCACTTGGACTGTTTGCATTATTCTCTTGTACCAAGTACCTGAAGTACCAAGTGTATGACTGGCCTTAACAGCTCTGCCCATGTATCTATACAAGATGAGGAGGTGAAAAAATAAAAGTAAAAATCAAGACCTGTGCTACTTCAGAGCAGCAACTAGAAGCTGGACATGGTATACTGGGACATCTAAATTAACAGTGGACAGCTTTGAGCAAATGACTGTTATAGCCTTTTTCAAAAGTGATTATAAATTAATTAGAAATTCCTTTATAAATTTAATATTCTTGTCCTGCCCTTTCAAATATAATTAACCTGCTAATTGTATTGGAATGTGGAAATTTAAGGCTGGTATTAATAAGCATTTGTATACACTCAGTCAAGGAAGTCCCAGACCCAGCAACCTGGTGACATATTTTTTTTTTCCTTTGGAAATTCCAGGGGGTATATTGTAGTGACTGTTATTTCTGTGTTGATTGGAAGAACAGAAAAAACTCTCAGAGAAAGAAAATATTACACCAGCACACATGCCCGCAGATCACTTCTGTGGTATCCTCTCTTGTGAAGGTCTACTGACACCTGATGGGATGCACTTTTCCCAGAGGGGAAAAAAGGGTTTAGTACAGGAGCTAGCAGGGCTCTTTAGATTAGTTTGAGAGGGGAAAGGGACGCAACGGGGCATGTCAGTGATAAGCAGTGGGATGGCATATCAAAAGTCTGGGAACTGAGTGCTAGTGAGATCCCTGAATCTGCTCCATGAGTTGTCAGCATAGTTACCTGATAAATAATTGGGGAATCATCTCTCCTGTCAACAACCTTTGCTGTGAAGGGTACTTGAAAGAACTTTCTGTGGCTCACATGAGTGACAGGCACTAAAGATGAGAAAATGCAAGTATTTGCAGTACATGGCTCAGAAGTAGGTAGAAATATACTGACTTCAGGACACTGATGCGTGAAAGAAAAAAGCACCTTAACAACAAGTATGCTTTCCCACCTGAATCCTGCATTCTCACATTTAGGTGTGATTGTATAAATTGGTATTGGTAGAGCTGGTAAGGTAAATGTTGAAAGGAAGCTGTTGGCTATGGCAGTTCTTAGGGAGGTGCAGGGACTCCTTGGCTTGTCTGTGTTACCCTGGTAGCAGTGGCATGCACTGGTCTGGTTCAGTTCCCCACTTTTTGACATGCTGGTGTTTGCTGGCAACAGCTTCTAAAATGCTGTTGTCTGTTTAAGAGACTTTTGTATTTTTGTTGTCTATTTAAGGGATTAATCTATTCCAAACACTGAGTTATAATCTGCTGGAAAATGTGTGCCACAGTAGTGGCTGGCATCATGGCTCAGCTAATCCAGTGGTAAATGGGAAATCAAAAATTGAAGAACTTCTGATTCCACCCCCATCAGCTTTTGGACGGTTTGTACTAACATGGCCTTCCTGTGCTTGCTTGGGAAGGGATTCAGTTAGGCTCAATTTACGAGTAAATGTCTTTCACTTGAAGAGGAGCTATCTATCTTGGTAGTTTTCAGAGAAAATTCTCTCTGTGTTAATTGTTTTGTACTCTGCAAATGAAATCCCTTGAGGGACTGTTTCTGTAGCCTGTTCTCTGGAAGTTACACTGATGAAGATCCTCGTCATGTAATCTTTCTTCCATCTCAGAAAACCTTGCTAGGGCTGGACATGGGTTGCCTTCCACAGTAGCTAGCTTATAAAATCAACGAAGAATTTGGACAGTGGAGGCTGACCACCAGGAGACCCAAGAAGTGCCTTTTTTCTTGGCAATACAAGCTGAATCTTATTTTCTTTATCTGTAATTTGGAGCTAAATTGTGTACGGGTACACAGTCAGCCAGCCCTTAATGCTAATTGCCCCAGTGAGGAATATTTTTCCTTTGCTAAGAAATCAAAATTGCAGTGTTTTAGGCAGGCTACTTCAGGACAAGCCTATGATTTCCTTCACTTGTATTTCAACTATGCATTAGTGTGGTTCTAAAACCTTTCCAAGAGGCTTCCTCCATACAAACTGGAGGACTGTTCTTTAAACAAGGCACAAAACCATCCCAGGTTTAAAAATTGCCCTCGCCCCTTTCTTTAAGGGTCTCTTTTAAATACATGTCACTTCAGTCTAACTTAAATAGTTGCTGTGGAAGTGTTGCTGAACAAATAGGTGGTAACCCCCCAGGAACACATAGGGAACATGTGCCCTGACCCATATGGAATGCATGCTCTGACCTTGGTGCTGTGGTATTGGGTAATGTCAAATTCTGTCTTCTGAAATAGCTGCAGCTTGTTCCACAGCAGCAGGGGCACGTGGCCACTGGGTCACATCATATTATTTGGACCTGCCATATGGGAATCTAATTTATCCAGGTGGTTTTAGCCTTCTGGCTTCTGACATAGTGAAAGATAATTGCAGACTCTGTGCAGCTCCCAAACCCCACTTCTACATATGTTGTAACTTCACAGACACCAAGCCATGAGATGTCCATAAAAGATAAATTCATTTTATACTGTATCACTGAAACTGAGATATGCTTCCCAGTGCAAAACCTGCTGGTGGTAAATATATCATGGCATGAGTTTACATATGTATAATTAAAATCTGGCACGTAGGAAAACGGGAACCGCAGCAGCTTCCTGTTTGTAAGAAATACCATCAAGGGTGCTGAGTCCTTATTTTGCTTTCTGTGGTCATTACAATCAACTAAGAAAGCAAATTACTTGAGGTATTTATAAAGCAGCAAAATATTCATAGAAATTGTTTAAGGTTCTTTAAATATTTATAGAAATAATGAAAATTTCCATCTGTCACCCTAAAAATGGTGCTGATGGTTGTTCAAGATCTGTCATACTTGAAACTGTCTGGCACCCTGAGAAGAGCAGGGAGAAAAGCTATTTGTTTCTCTCCTATGCAGATAAAGAAAATTGTGCATACAATTGTATACATGTAGCCAACCAGTAAGTAGTGCCTTTGATTTAAGAAAGCAAGTGGTTTTTTTTCTTTTTAAACAAAATAACCAAGTCCTACCTTAAGCTCAGTAAGTCTTTCAAACAAGTCTCTTGTATTTTCATAATGTGGAGTCAATCAATATGCAAGACAATGTGGGTGAGTCTATTAATGGCTAATCTTCTGGGGAAGGGATGTGATGTGTGTAGAGAAGTGGCCGCAAGAGGTTTTTTTTTTTTCCATTTTGAAACATTGCCCTATGGTGTAAAGCTGCTGTCACAGAAATGCTTGATCATCACCCATTCTTGTCACAGGTTGAGTCAGCTCCCCCATCATCAGTGGTATGGGATGGTGTGGGGCAGCCTGAGACTCCCTGAGCAGTTTCTGCTGTATCAGACAAGCAGTGGACCTCAGCAATCCCGGGATGAGATGCCCTGAGGATTCCAATTACAGCCACTCATTCAGGGGCTTTGTTGCTGCACTGTAAATGCATCCTGTAGGACTGGCAGATACATCTGTGCCTGGATTTACTTTAGCTATGGAATTGTGCTGCTTTTTGGTGCTAATAGCAAAAAAATGGTCTCATCCTTCAGAGCAAGGACCTGGCATTCACCTCTGTAAGCTCTGAAGATACCTGGGGCTCTTCACATTTCTGTGGGGCCCCATGTTTCTCTTCTAAGAAAAAGTGTCGTTTCCTTGATAAATTAGTATCATTGAAGTGGATTCTGTGGTCTTAAGGCTGTGTGCATTGCTCTTCTCATATGCTGTCCTTGCACTTTTAGGAAAGATGGTTGCTTTTTCTGAGCAGTCTAGAGACCTTTCTTCAGCATGACAGCAGATTTAAGGATTTAACACTGTATTATTGTGTTATATGGAGGATTAACATGGTGAAGGTCCTATTGTTATTAATTAAACTATGAGGGTTTTTTTAAGCAACTGAGAATTTTACTTTGAAAACCCCTGTATAACATCCAGCAACAGTACCCTTTTTACAGTACATTACAATAAGCTTTTTGAGGCACCATGGCCCAGTCAAACTGCTAATACTTAAGGCTAAGAAAGGAGTTTTTGTTTAACAATATGACCATGCTTTGCTAAACTAGGGAGAAAAAAGGAAGCCTGATTTCAATAAGTAAACAAGTTATTTGCATCTTAAACAGAACAAACACTTATAACACTTTTAGTCAAAATTACCATGTGTTTATGCTTATTTTTGACTAAGTACAAACTCTAGCACAAAAATACTGCTGTGGTACTTTTCTCATCTCTCTCTCATCAACCTCCTTCCCAGGTTTTGTCTAGATTTCCAGGCTTAGCCAGAAAATAGGCTGGATAAGCTACATGAGGCAAGTTACAACGTGGGGGAAAACGGTAAAGTTAATTTTAAGGACACCAGGCTTGGAGCCAGGTATTGATCTGTATGATTTTTCCTGTTTCTACTCCCATAATTCATGGCAACTGGCAGGATGGAGGAAAACAGAGCTTGTGCTCCAGATGTCTCAACCAGTCATCCCAAGGTCTTGAGGTTGTGCCTGATGTCCCCACTGTTTTTGTTGGGAGGAGCACACTTCCCTGTGGGTTGTCTGGTGGTTCTCTTGGGCCCTCTGTCCCTCTCAGAAGGGAGTCACCAATGACAACCACCCTTCTCATCCTCTTAAGGAGGTGGTCATGATCTAGGAGGTAGATCTGACTTGCACTAGGTAATTCCTCTAGCCTTTATGATGGATCCTCATGCTTATTGTCATTTGCCTGGTCCCCAAGTGCCCTACTGTGTCAGGACACCTGGGTGGGTGAGGTAAGCTGGGAGATATTTGCCAACCCCTCTCCCCAGCAGAAAAGGTGCATTTATCTCCAGGATGGTGGACTGGGAGAGGCATCTTCTACTTCCTCAGAGTCCCTGAGGCTCCTCAGCCTTTCCAATGCCTCCCTCAGCTCTGCCACCAGGCTGGGCAGATTGTCCCCCTGGTCACACCTGGACAGCTGCTGACTTCTGATACCAGTGACAGGCTGTGGTCCTGGCTGCAGCCCGAGGCCTGGGCAGCTGCACATTTTCATGGGAGCTTTGCCTGGGTCATCACGTCCTTTCCAGTGAGTGCAGAGGATGCATCTCCTGCTTGCCCCACTCTACAGGGGCTGCTTTTGTGTCTGTGTGGGTGCCACCCTCACTCCCATTATCGGTGTTATTGTAAAATATGATCAATATCTCATGACAGAGTTTGGCTTGTAATTTCCAAATATTAGGCTGGAGTAATTCTTGATCCTGCACTGTCAGTTTTAATCTTTGATGGTGAAGAGCTTTTCCAAGTATGTCCCTAATGGAAGTAATGGTCATTGTGTAAAAATAAAGCAGGTTGCTATATTGGGAGGTAAAAGAGACAGAGTTGTACTTGCCCTTGTCTCTTACGCTTTGCTGTTTGGAATTACAAGGATGTTGTTTGCCAATAATCTGGCTGACAGTCACCTTTTGAAGGTTATTGCTTCCCAACAGCCGGCAGAAAGCCCAATCGGGAAGGAGAAATCTATAAGTTTCCTTCTTAATTTGCAAGGACATCTGCCGAATTTCGAGCTTTAGAGAAGAAAATTGAGACAAGAAGTGGGTGGGAACAAGGGCTAAGTACTTGGCATCAAAATATCAGGCAAGGTTTTGAGGGGAGAAAAAAGGATGGATACCTTATCTTCTCAGCATCTCAAAGTATCTTTGACCCTTCATTAGCCCATCAGTGGTGTTGACAAGTGTTTTCTCTCTGTGTCAGGAGCATTATTATGCTTTTTGTTTCATCTTTCTCGGTACTGATAAACACCATTAAAATACTTTCTGCTCTGTGCCACTATATATGTGATTATAGTGACAGCATGTCAGCCTGCATGACAGGCCAAGGAGTAATAGATTGGTGAAAATTACATGTATTACTGTAAAAAAAGTAACCTTTTCTGTGTGATGTGACAGCACAGGACCCTACTACCTCTTTCAAGATGACTGTTTTGAGTTAGGGTGGTGTGTGTTCAAAGTGACTAAACTTCATTGGTTACCTACTCCAAGCACGGGAATAAGGCACAGTAATAGCATATACTGCTGTCTCAGGGAACAAAGCTACATTATGCAGGAAAAAGAAGTCTTTGAAGTTTTAAATGCATCCTAAGTGATGCATCACAGCACATCACAGTTTGGATACTGAGCTGTGCAAGCAATGCTACAAGCTCCGTTTGGGCTAACCACTCAGATACTTGGAGTTTTTTTTTTCTAATTTGATAGTTCAGCCAGTTCATAGCAAGTTTTTGCAACTCTCACAGTCTATATAATGTCTGAAACTTTGAAGTGTCTGTGTTGGTGTTGTAGGCAAGGGTGTTGACTTGATCCTTTTAAAATTGTTTTTGTCTTGAGTAAAAAGTGCTATCTAGTTCTTCTCAGGTTAATGAGAGCTTGTTTCTGATTTGAATGACCAAAACCATGGAAGCCAGTTTTAATACTTGGGCTTGTATCAACTATGAATGCAAATACATAAACATGCAGGAGTCAAGTGACATCTAAGTGATCACCTTTTGGTGTCTGAGGAGCCAGATGAACTGCAATTCCTGTACTTTAGCTCCAAAAATACAGACTAAGGTGGGGTTTTTTTTCTATTTTTCAGCCAATAACAAAAGTGTAACTGAATAAAAACTCAGTAAAAGTTCAGTATAATGAAGAGTGGCTAGAAAACTAACTCCACTTAAAAATATTTAATGGGTTTGGAGGGAGCCTTCCACTGAAGCATTAATTTTTGTGTGCAGGCATATTACTTATCTACCTCTGCCACCCCAATGTCCAAGCCTGGGGAGTTCTTTCTTGTATTTAAGAAAACCTGCACCTGTTTTATGCTTTTCATTTCTGACCCAGTTTTTTCTTGTTTTTCTTTGCTGTTAGAAATGAAAAAAGAAAGGGCTTTTTTCAGAAAAAGCTATCAAAGATCAAAGATCTTTTTTTGTCAGTAAGAGAACCTAGGAAAAGAGGCATTTCCATGATAGAGGGCTTGATAATTTTTTGGTGGTACTTTAAATCATGAAAATAAGTTGAAAGACACATGCCCATTCAGTTAGCTAAGTGCTAATTTTCTTGGGAAGGAATAAAGTCATATAATACGATGGATGCTTGAAATTTTATACAGGGCTTCAACAATGGTCCCAATTATAAATGGTATGGCCTTTACCATTAATAAGCATGCCATGGCCAAAGTGCTCTGGTAAGAATGATCTCTATTTTTTTTTTTTTAAGTCTTTCTTTATTTTACAGGGTTAGTTGTGGTACTGATTGTGTTTAGGAGTTCATTTATTTTCTTTACTTGACTCTTCCAAGTACAACTGCTTTATTCCAATACACATTCTGATTAATTAAGTAAGGTCTATTGTTTCTCTACCTGGCTACCTCTCACTTCAGAGAGGCAGGAGCATCTTTCCTTTATCTTCTGCACATATGATAATTTTGCAAACCAAGAAAAAAGTGAAGAAAATCAGCTTATATATCCTGACTTTGACTTGATTTAGGATGAAAGAAAAATCTGCTTTTTAGTTAATTTATTTTCCAAGACCATTCTTGGAATTAAGTTTTTCTCACAGCTTATTCCTCTTAAATAGTTCTAGGAGGGTAAATTCAAGTCAAGAAACACCCGTATTGCTAAGTCAGAGGATCTGGCCTACAGATTTCCTAGCAGGCTCAATGCATGAAGAGGGTAGGACTGATTTGCAGAAACACAGCTGAATGCTGGACACTTCATTGTTTATACCTGACCAGTTGTCTTATTTCACTGGAAATGTGACGTGAGTCTTTCCCCTTGTTCAAACTTGTTGAAAATTAATTTATTTTGATGAAACTTTAGTTTCTAACCTCAGGTGAGAAAGACAGTAGTTCAGGCAAAATGGAGGAAATACAAATAGTGAAATTGGAAGGGCACATTTTGATGTCTTGTCTTTGGCAATTACTTTTTACTAAAAACTGTTTGAGTTGTACCATGAGATTGTGACAGGTGGAGAGGGCTGTGCCAGTTAAAAGCTACACAAAAACTAGTATGGATGGCAAAGAAGCCTGAACTGTAGAACATGTAGTTCAGAGATTATGATAGTCTGAAAAACCACTAATTTGTCAAGGTTGCAACAACGGGAGAGTAGGGCAGCCACACATATAATAATAATTTAAAATAACTTAGTTATTTAGGTCAAACCTATCAAGAGAATAAATGCAGTGCCATGCCAAGCAGTTTAAATAGAGCCCCATGTCTCATGTCCAGGAAAGAGAGTTGTCTGACTTGAAGTAATTCAACTCCAATACAAGTTTAGCACCTCTAGGCAACCAATTTGTGCATCCATTGTAGCCATTATTTGCATTTGTGGGGTGGATTTTTTCTACTGGTACTATCACTGACTACAAGCCTTCAAGGGCTGAGTAATACTTTTAAACCTTGTCTAAGAACTTAGTCCTGTCTAAAAAAAAAAAAAAAAATTGTAATATATGTATGACGAACTAAACATTGATTCTCCTGTGATGAAGGCAAGCTGTTAATGGAGGCATAGGAAGCTTAAAATACACCAGGAAACTCCTGGAGCTCTTAATGGTATAGATATAAATAACATATTTCCTGAAATGTGCCCAGATCAGCACAGGAAAAGGTACTCAGCTGTGCACTCAAATCTCAATTGTGGGTTTTTTTTACTTAAATTAATGGGTTTAATTTCAAAGAAAGTTTAATATCAGGAAGGAGTCTGAATATAAGAGAGGTAACAGTATCTTCAGTAACACAGTTAAAATGAGTGCGTAATTGTTGAAGGAACTTAAGGTCATTATTACTTTTTTTACAGTGGAAAAAAACCCCACTCCAAAGACCCAAATTCCAGCATGCAATTTGAACATAAATCTTGCCATCTGGGAAATCGGAAGTAATCCAACAGTTCTATGGCACCACAAAGGGATCCGGAGAGCAAACTGCTTTCTGATTAGCTTCCATGCCTCCAGGGCTTAACTTATTTTGTCTCTGGTGAAGACTTGGACTCAGAGACAGCCCCTGGAAGAGGCTGTGCCCTCTCTTCAACAAAGACTGCACTTCACACAATGCTTAAACTGATCATCTTTTACAGGCTTCTTCAGGAAGAAGTGTTTCAGGGACAGCCAGGAGGTATCCTACAGGCACAGTGTTAGCCCCCTAAGCAAAGTGAAAATTGAAGTGCACCTTCTTATGGGTTTTTATGTGAGTAGAGATGGAGGATGTTGCGTTGTTTTTAATGAAATGTTAAATGTAACCCAATTTGCAATACCAGAAGCTACTTTTCACTTGGAGGAAGTGTGCCGAGTGCAGAAGCCGAGGGTAAAACTCTAATTATATGTGACATGGCTTCAGTTACCCACAATTTACTTTGAGGATTAGAATGCCAAGGTTGGGGCTACAAATCTGTGATCCTAAATGTTTACGTATTTTTACCGACTTTACCTTGCCAAACAACAACAGGAAATAGCAGCAGCAGCAGGGGTCCAGCAGAGTGGTTTTGCTACTGTGCTGAAAAACTGTGCTAACAAAAATGATTCTATTTAGTTTGTTATTGTAAAGTTGAGTTTGCCACCAGTGTGAGTCTCAGGGGGAAAGACAGAGGAAAAATCATCTTCACTGCATTAAAAAGGCCTGTAAATGAGTTAAATCAACAATAACTGTAAGTTACCCTCAAATCTTCTATGAACACAGGTTTTTTCAGAAGGTCTGTAAACATTAAACCTATTAATGTCTAACTTGTCTTTTGAACAAAAAGATAAATAGTTGAAGTGCCTTTTTATTATTATTATATTTCAGTGAAGAGAGTTTGCTTCTGGTTGCAGGAGATGAATACTTTGCTCATCTACCTAGAGCCATTTCAGGAAATATCTTGTAAGAACATCATTAGTGCCACTTCCATGGCTTTTTCTTCTACTCTGGTGATAAGACATGGAAAAAGTAACAACAGCAGTATGTGATATTGTCACCACACTTGAATTCACATTGATGAGGCCATTACTCCCCAGATATTCAAGCAGAACTAATTTACGAAGGAGGATGTTCCAGTCTGAGCTTGGACAATTTCTTGGTTTATGTAAATTAAAATTCATGGAAATACATCTGAGGAAATTCTACTTCTTAAGCAATGCTGTGTCATGTTTATTCCAAACTTGTGCTCCTGGAGGCCTGTTTTCAGTGGCTGTGCTTTTGTATGTGTATTCCAAGCAGAGGCCAAAGCAGGGAAGTTTTTGGTGAACCTTGAGTCCATTGACAGAACTGACACACATACCTGCCGTGTATGTATTACATGGTACTAATGCTGTTTGAGAAAGACTTCTTTTTTTTAACGAGCTCAGATTTTGTAATTTTAATTCGTGCAGTTTCTGTGTTCTCCTAACATTAAATTGAACTTGTGCTTTTCCTCTAACAAAAGAACTTTTGTCTATAAATAGAATGCAAACAGCTCTATGGGAGAAGAGAACTAGACAATTTTGCGTTACCTCAAGGACATGAGGCTTTTGTCATACTTCTCTTCCTCTAAAATTCTGTATTCACCAATACAATTCTTCTGGTAACCACAGGGGAAGCTCTCACCACAAAGACTCTGTGGATGGTGTAAGAATAGTTGGAAGAATTAGGGTTCTGCCTTGTTGTGCAAGAATGAGCCTACATTCAGCAGTGCCTATTGCTTTGCCATGAACTCGAGCTCCTTTTGCTGATCGCAGCATTTGGGAGGCTCTTACCCTGGTGAAAATGGCTTATAAGGCTGTTAAACTGGGCAACCAAAGCTGTGAGGCTTTACCAGCCTGTTTCTACTGCATTGACCATATAATTCTTAGTGTTATATGCATGTTTGAGCAAATGACAAAAGGCAGAATGCAGATGCTTCATCAAGATCTTTCCAGTCATTCTCATTGTAGAAAGAAGCTTCAATAGAGAGGTAGGAAACTTGATTGGAAAAGTAACCCACAATTGACTTTTTATGAAATGTCTCTACTCTGGTATTCTTAGGCTATATTGTAGTGTGAGTTGTTAATCTCCCATCTTTCCAGCACTCACTCAGCATAATTTATTGTTTCAATGAAGTTTACACAATGAACAGCATAATCCCACTTGGATATTGTTAGCAAATATGTTTGTTCATGTTTAGATTAACAGAAAGTTCAGTAGATGGAGTTGCTTCACTCTTTTTTGAACTGTATTGTCAGGGTAACTTCATCAGTTGGGAGGTAGTAGGGGAAAATTGTTGACTAGACAGCCAAGTATGTGACATTGTCTAACATATATAGAATTGTCTACCTTGGAAGTGTGAAAACATCAGTTTAAAAACTGACAATTTGAAGGATTCTTGTATACCTATACACCACAAGGTAAAGGCAAACAATTTTCCCATGAAAAGGAATGATGACATTTGATAAGTCAATTTTTAGCCCCTGGAGGCACTCAGAAGCGCAGAAAAGCAATGAAATAGGCTGTGACAGGTGGTGATTTTTCCTAATGGGTGCACCAAGGAACAGGTTCCATTATGAGAGACACAGAAGTTCTGAGATGCTTTCCTGACATTATCGACAGCAGGCCAGCTGGCTTAAGGTAGAGAACAAACCTTCTGATTTAATACTGAGCTATGTTTGGGATAACTGAGCCAAACTCAGTGCTGCACAAGGGGGTGATCTAGGTTCTGGCATATATAAAAGTACAATAGAGAGAATAATGGATAACCCTTATTTCAAAAAAGAACATGTGAAGATACCAGAGGTTCCATGATGTTTCCAAGAGATCGTCTGAAGTAATAATAAAAAGTGGTAGAATCATATTGATTAAGGTGAAGATGAGTGAAATCTGACAATTTAAATCAACAACTTTGGATTCAGGTTTTAATTAGATACTTTTTCTGTTTTATGCTTTCTTGTCCCTTCAACTGCGCTTTGGATGCCCCTCAGTATTTATCAAAAACATAAGCTCCAATTCCTATGTCAGAGAGAAAAACATATACTTTAGGTTTTCAATGTTTTTCTTTTTTATAGTCTATCCTTGAAGGAGAACCAAGATTATTCACAGTCTAATCATCTTACTATTATTTATCCTTATTTTCACTGCATTTTTTTTCCCTTAGTGGTGATTTCTCTTTGGTAGAGATGAGCCATTGATGCAAAAGGGGGCAATCAGCTCACTCCATCCTGGATTTAGTTTGTTTGTTGGTTTATTTTAGGACAAGACTTGTTAAAACAAAAGGAGGGAATGTGATCCTTTTCTTTTCATATTGACTGTAGATGCACTTGTATCTCACTATTTGAGAGTGCTTTATGTTCATTGTTGTGTTTGACTCACCATAAAAGAAAGCATTACCTTTTTAAGAAATAGTATTGGAGTATCATTCTCTTATTTCACTGTTTTCATTTTCTTGCCCCGTAGGAGCACAAGGATTGGCCTTTGGTTATGTATCCAATTAGTTTCCTTGGTTTCTTGAACAGACAATGGCAAGTGTCGTAAATTTTTCCACTGTTTCTTCCCAAACCTAAGAGTTGGTGTTATTGCCTGTTGCTCTGCAAGTCTTAACAACAAAATATAAAAATGTTGAACTCTGACACTCATTCTGTAGTCTTCTTGTGAACTGATTATCTGTTTATAATGGCCTCTTCCCTTCTGGTGTGCTCTCCCTAAGGAATGTTGCTCCTTTTTCCCTCAGGTTACAATCACTTGGTGAATGAGCTTCAATGCCAAGGTCCACAGTTGATCAGTCCTCCTGCGAATTATAATTACAATGGGACACTGCATTCCCTGCTCCTACACAAAGCTGTTCAGCAAAGCTGTCTTATCTCATCCTTTACCACCTGTAACAACTGTTTGCTAAATCAGCACTCCCCCAGTCATTCACCACAGAAAATACAAAATGTGCCTGTTTCTGTGAGCTACCTTCTGACTACCTTCTCCTCTATGTGGTTTTTATCCCTCCTCTGTCACTCACCTCCTGCCTGCCCTTGCTCTCCCTCCCACTCTGATCAAACTCTGGCAGAATTCATATTACTTCTCTATTTGCTGCTATGTTGTTCCTTTGAATGCTGAAGTCTCTGAAGATATACCTGAAAAGACAATACAGAAAATGAGAGCGGCAAGGGGGGGAGAAGCAAATAAAAAAAAGCCCTCTAAAAAAACAATAACCAGGCAAGGGAGAGTCCCTTAGAATATGTAATAATGTAAAAAAATGTAATGTAGAGAGTTTGTATTTTTTCAGATGACTAAATGGAATATGGTACAATATTGGTAGAAATCACATTTCTTGGAGTTGAAAATGATCTGTGAACTTTTATTAAATTTGTGCTTTAAAAATATGTAATTTTTTTTATATAACATCTAAGCTTCTTCCAATTCATTAGCATTTCACTTAAAAACCTTCAACCCTACATTCACTTTTAATTATCATCCCTTTCTATGCAGTGTTATTCAATGCAATAGCTCTTCAGAATTTCCAGATTAGTATAAATTTCAAGCTAACAATGGCATTAATATCTGAAAGGTATTTTTTTTTATGCTTATGAAATGTAGTCTCCATTTGGTACTACGTACCAACTCCAGGCACGTCAATACAGAAAAGGGCATTTCTTTTCCACCCGTTAATATTCTTCTGGATGATTTCCCCGATGTTTGCATTCAGTCTTCTCCAAAATATAGAGTTCAAGACTAAAATACATCCTCCAGATAATTTCTTCAGCATCATCTTCTTTCTAAGACCATTCTGAATGAGTATATGAAGAATGTTTTCTTTAAACCAATCATTTATTTTCTCTGTAAATTATTTCAAATGCAGTCAAAGTACAGTACTTTCTACTAATACAAAGCTGACCACTAGCTGAAGGAAGGACTGTTAATTTTGTTGTAATTTTTTCCCTACCTCTGGAATGGAAAAATGAGATTAATATGCCCAAGGAGATGTATACTTAGAGAATTGTGGAAAGGAAGAAAAACTTCAAGATAGAGGATGCATCATTGGAAACAAACACTGTTCTTTGTCAAAATGGGTTAGAATTAATGGATTCATCAAATTGAAAAAAAAAAATACATGTGAAGAAATGGTGAAGTTTTAAAGGAATTTCAAATGGGAAAGGACACTTGAAAAACTTGGTAGGAGAGCTACCTAAGGATAGTGATAGTGAAGCAAAATAACACACTGGAACTGCAACAAAAAAAGTAAGAGGGAAGTTATTTATGCAGAGAACTTAGGTGACCAATCCTGTGTTAAGTTTGCAGGGGACTTTCTTTTTTTTTTTTCNGAAAATACATCCCTCACTGCATGCACATATTTAATTTTTGGCATTCTAAAATTCCTGAAGTGGATTAATCTTGAGAAGGACTGTAAGGGACAGTAAGTGAACTATTCCATTTTATCAATGTTCTTTTAGCTCTTGTAAATTTGTTATTAGAAAATTATTTGCCAAAAGAAAAACTTTTCAAAATTTCTAATTTGGAAAACATTTTGTAGGATATGACAGTGGTTAAGAGGAAATTTCAGAACAGGATGGCATCATACACTATTCTGCTTGGCTTTGTGAAACTTCATTTTTACCATGTTGGGGGAAATTAGAGCAATTGACTAAAAGTACAGACCCAGTGAGTGGGCTGACATTTATTAGCATAGCCCATGTGTGACAGGAAAGTAGGTAAATATCCTTAAGTCTTTTATTTCAAAGAAAGCAAAAGGTTACAAATTTCACTTTAACAGGGGCTTTGTCATTTGAAGTAATTCGTGCATTAGTTCTGCCACAGTAGATGTGACAGCGGTTACAGTGATACTTTTAACTCCTTCACTCTCCACTTGCTGTGTAGCTCATAAGCTACAGGCTCCCAAACTGCTTGAGGATCTGATTCCTACAGAGCAGCAGAATAAAAGTGTGGCATCACACTAGGCACTCTCTCAGTGGCTGAAATGTAGTAAATTTTTCCAACGTGAAATGCATCATCAACAAACCCCTGTGTTGTTCTGGAAAAGACTATTTCCAGTAACTTGCATTTCTGGAAACAATACGAGAAAGTTGATTTGCTGTAGTACACCTTGTGTGTAAAGCATTGAGAATATTTGTTAATGGGTGTGTGAGCAATGTGAGCATCCTCACCCAGACGGATAAGTTTCACTGTTTATATCTGCAGCGTTGTGTGTGGATACATCCTAAATTAGTTCATGTGCAATCCTACACTGAGGTGGATCCAAGTTCATCACTATTTTCAGAGATGTAAATCAGCGGCAGGTCTGGTACTTAACGTGTGAGTGCCCTGTTTCTGATGCTGAGATTACAGGGAATATTTGCTTCTTACCTCTGCTGTTCTTGGCTAACAGGATTCTGTTCAGAATAAAGCCACCTGCTGAAGATGAGTGCTCTGAATGTTTTTATTAAGTCTCTGAAGCATTCCTCATTTTGTGAGGGATAATGGGGGCATTGTATCATTGTAATTTCTTGCATCTTGCCTGCTTCAGTGTATTCTCCATATTTAAGTAGTCTTTACAGCATTCCTTGTTCTTGCAGTAGGTTAGTTTTTCTTGAACTTGCAAAAACATTGCTGGTGGTTTTTTTGGAAGAAACTGTATGATCTTTTTTTAATAACCTTAAATTTTGCATCATGCTAAGATTTTTTTTTTACATATATATATATATTTGGGGTGATTTTATTTCTTTGTGTTTGTTTCACATCTTTACTAACCAGACAGAATTAATTACACAAAGGTGTGAATTTCTAAGAGGTAAAAAGGACAGGTCTGGATGTGACATGTAAACTCATTGTGTCTGCTGACTTTTGTTTGGCATAGCTTTACATTTATTTGTACCACTGCATAGACAAAGGCCTGCTGAAGAAATTATAACATGCAAATAGTCAAATTTCATTTAAAAATGACTTGAGTGAAGATGAAAAGAAAGAACATCTCGGTAGATACTTGATTATCAAGTTCAATCACACAATGTTTTAAATATAAACATTTGAAAATGAGTATTTATTACTGTGTATTTTGCCAATTAGTATGGAACAGTTCAAATTAACAGTACAGCTTGCTTAACAAAGAGTAATTTGAAATAATTATAAATTGGCTCAATTATTTCTAGAAATATCAATTATGTACTAGAAAGCATAAGAGAATACATTCAACTTATCAACAAGTGAGTATTCACAAATAGAAGACATGGAAACACAAATTGTCATTGTTTTGGGGAGAAGGAAGGATGAGAATAGAGGAACACTAACATGTGGTTTTAGATACTACTGTAATACTGAATTTTTTGTGTGACTAATGCACAATAACCTCATCTCAAATGTTCACATAATTGAAAATGGCTAAATGCCATTTAAACAATTATGTATCCATATTGTGCATATAAATTGCACTGAAATCCTTCAAAAACTTAGGGATGCTTTAGAGAAAGGATGTTGACCTGCTTCAAAAGCAAGGTCACTGAGTGGAATTGGGCATTTCATTACTTTTGACCACCTACTCATGAGATTATGGGCCCTTCACCTGCATATCACATACATTGAAATATTCAAGTTTCATGTAAAAGGAGTAAGTTGTAAAAGAACATGAGGTGTGTGGGGGAAGAGAAGGAAACCACATGTTGCAGGTTATATGAAAGAGACTAGATAAAAATAAAAGAGAGTTTTTCCCCATAGTTTGGAAATGAGAAGTTGAAGAATCAAAGAATTACTGTCTTTCAGGAGTAGAACTCTTTCTAGCCCCTTAAACTAATAATTGCTTTTCATCTATAACCCACTTGCATTTTTTAACATGGAAGTTTAAGGCAACTACTGTAACTAGTAAAGATAGCTGATACTTTTTTTTTCCTTCTACCTCTCTCTGTAATTCTTGGAAGCTTTTATATCTCTTTAGCCACTGGAGATGCAATGGCTTTTCAATTTCTGCTCTCTGTTCTGGAAAAATACTTAATGGCTAAAAGGACTGCAGAAGTGTGTCCTTGAGGGTCACCCAGGGGCCTACTGGCACTTTATTGCTGGTAGAGATGCATGAGAAGAAAATTATGCAGATTTCAGGGCAAGGCATTAGTGGCACACTTCCAACTAACAAATAATGATAGGAAACAAAATCTAACACCAACCATAATATTTCAGAAGCTGTGTCCTATGAATGGCACCAAGATGTGGTAAAAGTAAAAATCACTCTTTCCTTGACACAAGGCCACTTTGATGCTTCTGTGTATAAAGCTATCTTGATTCTTATACCTATTCCATAAAATAAATTAAAAAGTCTTATAAACAGTGTTTTTTCAGGATGAATCTGACGCTTACAGCCTTGTATTGAATTTTAATTGATTCTGCTTTAGCATCGTGTTGTTGATTTGAGACAGTTTCATTACAATTATTTGGACTATAGCACTCAAGTATGTCTCTGGATGGATTTATTCTGTCAATTACTTCACTGTGCAGAATGCAGCACATAAGATATCTTACAGTGTTACAAGTGCTTTATTGTATCATGTGATTTGTATAAGAAACAGAAACTCATTTTAAATGAACCATAACAAAGGTTATTACAATAAATTCAGTACATAGTTCAATGAATAATGCATTGCTGAAGGTGTTTATAGATATAGAACATCAGCTAATTTTACTCACTGTCACTTACTTCTAAAATAGTGTTTGTTTTTCCTGAAAGAGCAGGAAGCCCACCAGTTGTCTCCTGTGAATGTGTTGAGGCTGAGTAAGATCCAGGTGCCAGATTCAGTCTGAATCAAACATGTTGCAAATTCTTGCAGCCATCATGCATCAGGTAGTCCCCATTTTAGATCAGTATCTGCATACTTAATACACTTAGTCCTTTTTCATTAGTAAATATTATGCCTTGTCTGAGGTGATTAAATTGGGTTATATATCCCTTCACAGAAATGGATGTCCACACAGTAGCATTAATCTGCTGTTTCCTACTGCACTAATAAACCTTTTAAGAAATTGAAAATAAATTTCATATTCGAAGCCTTGCGCTCTTGTCCATCTTAAGAAAATGACCTGAACTGGCCAGGTAGACTTTAACTACAGTGAAACCTAATAATGAAAAATACTCAGTGCTTTGAGAGGAAGGGGTTGAGTCTTACTGTGCAACTGGTCCATTGTATGTTTTACCAGTTAGAAGGACAAGAGACAGGAACTTAGAAACAATACAAAATTGAGAGTGTTTGAATTAAATAGGCATTCATTCCTGCCTGATGAGGGCCTAATTGTCTGAAGAATTTTTTCTTCAAGAAAATACACTTCACAGGATGAACTTCAGTTTTCCAGTGTGAAGCTGTGGAGAGCTGTGTCCAAATTGGTAAACAGATTTTGGCTGTGTATGAATAGATAGCTTCTAGCTTCCATGGCCAGCTACAGCAGGGACAAATGGTCTGGTCTGTTACAAGTATGATGAGAACAAAAGATATGGCATTTTCTAACTTTTTTTTAGTGCTAAAAACCAAAGCCAGACTGAAAATCTTCCCTGGGTCTGTTGCAGTGTACCCTCACTACTGCTAGAGACACTGACAGCAGCACCTGTATCTCTCCTTCCTAAGGTCACTTTTAAAAAAATGCTGACTGAATTTATCTATTACTGCAGTCTGCATTCTTCTGGCTTTGAATACTTGTAGTCCCAATATGCTTTGCAATTTACTGCTCTCAGACTACTTTTCCCTCCCACTATCCCCAGTACAGAATGCAGTCAGGTAGCTCCTTCTTTGTCCCTTCTGCAAGGAGAGATGAAAGAACCATTCAGGAAATGTTTTCTTCTCAAAGTGTTTTTGCTCTTTTGTGCTACCTCTGAAAAAAGGACTCCATTTTTGAACATAGAGCATAAAATCAGTGTTATTTTTCTTAGGTTTCACAAACAAAAAAAATTAATCCCCAAAGAGTTAACGATTGTTTCCATTTCTTTAACTCCTGTGGCAGATTGCCATATCAAGTTTTTCTTAGTAGACTGGTGAATGTCAAATACGTATTTTAGCACAGCAGATGCATGTTGTTGATTGGAATGTAACTCTGACAATAATAGCATTTTGATTTCCCAAATAGTCAAATAAATTAGTTTTTTTACTGTTTATTCACTTAACTAGTGTAGAGTAGCTGATTGAAATTTGACTTGAAAGTTGCTTTAGTTGTGAGTTCTGGGTGAGGGACTTAGTTGTTTGAACCATGAGACATCAAATGATATTAAGGCTATTTAATGCCTAGCACCTGTATAAAAGTAACTCTTTCGTACTTTTATTCCATTGAAATTTTGCATCAAATGCCTAGAGAGTGAGTTCTAAATTCCACATGTGATGAGCAGTTACTAATAAGAATAAATATGAAAAATAAAGTTATTTAGGGTAAGTGCAGTTTTCAACTCGTCAGAAAACATAAACTGTTTATTCAAGATATTTATCATTGTTGAAGTAAAAATTATATTTCATATGTCTTTCCATTGAGAACAACTTTGTACAAGTGCTGAGGCTCAATAGTAAAAAATGTTTCAAAACTTAGAGTATTGGCATAATGTTGTTGGTAAACTGTAAGATGAAAACTACAAGGTCGCGACTTATTTAAAAGCATATAAATGACTTACAAAATCATTAAAATAATTATATCTCATCTCATTATATCTCAAACTGAGATAAGAAAAGATATGAACCTATCTTTCATGGTTTATCTGGTTTGATTTCTGTAGTTTCCAATTTCAGTTCTAATAATACCACATTCTCTTCTCAAGCTTTTCATCCTTGAGTAAAGCTTCTATTGCTTTTTTTGTTATGAGCATATATATTTTCCTTCTTTTTTTTTGTAGTTAACTTTCATTTACCTGTTGTTTGCACTATTTTCTTCCATCTGGAATGGAAATATTTCTTATACACTGCACTCACAATCACCATTGTCATTATTAATCCTGGAAATAGCATTACTAATAGGCTCATTATCATTCTTGTCACTTGAAAACAAGTTCATTATCTGATGAGATGCAATTATCTTCATATGCATTTTAACGTCCTTCATTTTCTTCCTTTATAATCTTTGTAGACAATCCTTCCTCATGATCTGTAAAGAAGAAAATTTATGAATAGATTAAAATTCCATTTATTCCTTGTGTACTTTTTATCTGTTACTTGTCTGCCTATATATGCTAGTGGAAAAAATTTTCTCTAGCGCTTTTCAATTTAATTTTTAAAAATTAGAATTCTTAATTGCTTAGGTTCTCTGTGTTGAGCTGAATAGTTTGCTTTAAAAGGTCTTTGAGGTCAACAAAAGAGAGGTTCTACCAAAAACAAATATTTCTTTTATACGGAGCACTCTCTCTCGTCTCAACCACACATTCAAATGTAAATCACCCATTTTAAGGTATCTTTAGAAGTCCCTTCTGTAAAATCTAAATATTTACCTCTTTTCTATTCGTGCAATTCTACTGACTTGGAGTAACTAGTATCAGTTAATCTGACCAGGCTTTTGGAGTCCTTGCGCACTTTGTTTAGTACTTACAGATAGACTGATTCTAGGTGCTTCAAAAGGAGAGTAATTTCAACTTTATGATCTGCTCCTCACTCAGTGTGTGAACACAACTGTGGATGGAGATGCTTATGTAAGTGCCTATACACAAATTAAAGAAAACCACCCAAATATTTGTCTGTAGTCTTCTGGATAAAACGTTCTCCTTTGTTCTGCACCAAGTCAGACAACTGACTTTTTAAAAAAATTTGAATTTTAAGTATGGGTCATAAAATCAACAGAGCAGGTGCTGCTTAGTCTAAGTTGGCTGCTAAGTTAAATGAGAGAGAATTAAAGACATAAGCCCAGACAATTTCACTAATAAGGTATTAGCTAAGCTCCCCCCAAACCCTAGTGAATTTTTTACATGCAAGCTTGTAAATTTTTCAAGTATGACATTGTAATGCTGGATAGAAATGTATGATTTAAGGTATTTCAAATTTACTAGTATAACTTAATTACTAAGGAAATACTCTAGAGTCCATAAAGTATTGAATGTAGTCAAATAAAATAACTTTTTATTGCAAAGAATTATTGGGAATGTGAGCCTCTGTTCTAATAGAACTTGAGATATATAAAGACATTCTGTCAGCCTAACACAAATATAATTTCATTAATTGACTAGCATCATATATTTGTAGAATATCTGTCTGGAAAATAGCTCTAGATGATTTGTATAAAATGAGATTTATCTTAAATTAAACCCTCATTAATCAATCATTTTCATAAAAGTATATGCTTGGCTTTGAATATTTGCAAGGAGCAGAGTCAAATGGTATTCTCTGAAGTGCTTTAATTTTACTTAAGATGAAACATTTTACTTCTAACTTACTTCATTTAAAAAGACATATTGCAGAAACGTGTGATGATTTGTCAATCAATCCAAATCCTGAAATGTGACAGAACAGATACTTTTCTGCTCTGATAGCATATAATAATTATGAAGAGTTCAGGAGAAGACTGGCTTGTTAGTTTGTCTTAATTTTGTTAGCATGGCAGTTGAAAGAAGATGTTTGAGAAAGAAATGCCCTAAAAGGAGAAAATAAAACCTTGTTGTTAGATATGAAGTAGCATCCAAAATAAATCCATCTACTAAACAAATTTTCAAAGAGATAAGTTGATTTTTTTTTTTCAACACTTGTCCCATTGTTTTTTTCCTTCCATTGAAAACTAGGAGTATACTAAGGGCCTTCATTAGGTCAGTATCAGCAATTGGCTCTAAAACACCGGTAGTTTTCAGTGAGGCTGTTGATGGAGACCTGTAAGGAAGCTGCAGTTTCAAGAGTGTAAATTGTTTGACCCCAGCCCCACCTGGTTTAACAAAAATAACTGCAAATGCTTCTGTTTGGAGAACAGAAGTAAGCACAGGATGAGTTACTCTAGTTCTGTCTTCCTATTTATTTGCTTATTGGCAACTTCTTCCTCTATTAGCAGCTAATAGAGTAACAAGGGACATCATATCTAGGTTTTTTCCCATTTTCTGAACAGGATTTTTCCTTCCTGCTGAAGAAAATTTTTTTTCCCCCTCTCTATTGGAAAGGAATTTGTGGTTCTTGGTAGGTTTTTTCTTTTCTTTTTTTTTTTCCTCTTTGCTCAGCAAGTGTTGGGGAGGCTGGGTAATGCTCTTGGGTTGGTAGTCAACATGTGGTCTACAAGTGAGTGCCAGGTGATGTTAAAGATGTACTGCCAAACACTTTAACCTGTGTAAGGACCTTCATGGAAGGAACCATAAGACACCAACAATGCAGGAGATCAGCAACAGGAATTAGTTATAAGGCTCTAACCTGTTTTTCTTCTAGATTTAGATCTTGTTGAGCCACAGCCCCTCAGGTTGTAGTCACTGATCACAAAAAGTAAGCTTCAGTTTGTTTGCTTGAGTTTGGTTGCCCTCCCATGTGTAATTTTTTCAGTTTTTGTATGTTAGGCTTAGTTCGTGCCATTTCATTTACTCTCTGTATCTGAACTCTGGTTCAAGTAAGAATTTGTCCAATTATGGGGGTTAAATTCAGATCAAGATGATGTGACATAGGGTCAGAAGATGATTGTTTCCCTTTCACTTCCTGCTGTCTGTGCGATGAACAAATTTTGCTTACAGAAAAAATTCCTGAACTGACCTCATTATTCTGAACTGACCTATGCTACATTTGGTAAAAATCCCAGGTCAATCACCTTTTTTATGTGCTATTTCTCTCCTCCCCATATGTAAGTGTGTATATACATATATATAAAAAATTTTGTATGCAGACTTCACCATCACTACCATTGCTGATTCTACAATATAGCTTCTGGAATATTCTTAATGCCACATTTATCTTAGACTCCAACCAGACTGTTTTTTGTTCTCCTTATTACCTTCTTCTATTATATCCCAAGTTATTCAGGAAATAGTCAAGTGTTATCCCTAATCCAGTTTTTTTTATTAGCTCACATTATTTCAACTGAGGCTGTATGATTTAAAGCTTGCCTTCTCAATCAGAATGTTGCGGATATGCATGCTTACAGACATGCTTACTCGCTCTTGAAACCTAGAGGAGACAACAAATCTTTTTGTAGTGTGTCCGTTCATGCAGAAAAAATAATGTGGACCATTGAAGTCAGTGCCA
Organism: Edolisoma coerulescens; assembly: GCA_013397115.1. Classification (NCBI taxonomy): domain Eukaryota; kingdom Metazoa; phylum Chordata; class Aves; order Passeriformes; family Campephagidae; genus Edolisoma; species Edolisoma coerulescens. Next base: position 1,514,031 of record VWZW01002032.1, read on the forward strand.
TTTCGTAGTTGACATAATACTGTTTGTAGTTGTTAGAGTTGTCCTTTGAGTGGGTTTTTGGGGTTTTTTTTCCCCAAGTGTAGGAGGTAGATATACAGATATAAATCTCATATCCTCTAGAGGTATAAACTATCCATTGACTTCAGTAATACCACGAAACTTTGTATGCATGAACCATGAGAGATTAATAAAGTAGGGAAGTGTGTAAAGGAAGCCAGGACTTTGCGCTAAATGGTCAGCACCTTTTCCAGAATAATCCTGTTTAGAGGCACAAAGAGTGAGAAGAAAAATATACTCAAAAGAAAATTATATCAGTAAAATTATACAAAAATAGGCCATGCAAAGTATTGTACTCAGCTGACAATACACACACATTTTACGGCTAGGAATTCAATAACACCTTTGTATAGCAGATAGCTTCATACAGCAAGACGTTCCTGTCCTCAAAAAAATGTGTTTTAAATTCACAAACGTATCCTCTTAACAAGAGAAATTAGAGTACAGATGAAAAATATAAACAAATTAACCAGATCATGGGATCTGGAATTTCCAAAGCAAATTGCAGTGATTCCTTAGTGATACAATGGAGAATTGTGATGGAACAAGTAAAGGTCATGGTCTTAATGACTCAAAGTAGAAATCAATTTCTAACCCTGATACAGCTCTAATTAATATAAATAGTTAAAATCAATACTCTAAAACAAATGGTAAAAACAGAGAAAAAAGTGTTCTAATAGAAAAAGTGATTTAGTAAAATATAAATACTAGCACCCCTCTTAGGACTGGATTTCTTCAGTTCAAGGAAAAGTTCCCATAACTTAACTGCACATTTTCCTACTCACATCAGATCCCAAATGACCAATTTTGTGTCATGCTCTTGTTTGGAATTGCACCTTCTATTCTACTTTCTTAATGGGCAAAGTAGGACTTCCCAAAAATCACAATAGAAAAGGCAACATACTGCTTCTCCTTGGGTGAATCAAACTGCTGGATGGCACTTGTGCGTTTGAAGCCTCCCTGTATTCAAATGGTTTAAAAAGGGGATGAGGGACTGATTATATATGTGTATTTTGCCAAAAGATATGCACGGAAAATAACCTTTTTTTCCAGTCTGCAAAAGGCATCTCAGAAACCACTTAGTAGAAGCCTGCTAAATGATGTTTTCTTTTTGAAAGCATTTTATATTCCAGCTGAATACCAATATTGCTATTGATAGGCTATTGACCTGTGCAGCATGAAATACAAGTAATTTAAGACTATTAATGTCAGTATATAATACTCTGGTCAGATCATGTTGCAGTGTAATAAAAAAGTCACATATATATTTACGTGGAACATATTTTAATAAATATATTATTGAGTAGCATGTATTTTACCTTATTAGTCTCAAGGTGAGCTGAAACTGCATTGGTAGCACAATTTAGCATTTATAATATGCAGCTTTCTGAAATTAATCACTTTTATCTGCATGTTCTTAAACATCTTTGGCCAGGGGGGTGGATACCATTCATTGCTCTGAAATCATACTGTATTCTTGGCATTCTCCTGGGCACTATTCAACCATGGTGTACATGGCATGCCTTTTAAACAATTATCTCCTGATCTTCGAGATAGAAGCAGAGTGTATCATCCAAATAAGGTTCTTTTATGGCTGTTACTCCAGAACAGAGTTGCAATTTTGACAGAGCACATGTGCAAATACCTTATGCTGAAATTCCTGCGGCTTAGTGAGCCATTTGCTGTGCTGTCACTGCCCAGGCCAGCCCAGCTTCCAAACTGAGCCTTTCTCGCAGCAAAAGAAGTGCTGGCAGGGGTTTCCTTGCCTTTCTAGAGTGGTGTGAATTTGTTGACCTTAGGTGTGTACACACAGGGCTTCCTCTGAGGTGCTAACGAGGTGTCCACTGGTGCTTGGGAGAAAGGTATCAGTCATGTAATTCCTAGCAGATGTGGCTAAGAAAATGAGTGTGTTTTAATTTTAGGATACAGGTTTGATTCACAATTAATAGACAAAGCTCAGGAGAATTCTGTTTGCATGATTAGTGCAGTTTTCCCTTATTTCCTATTCTCTTATGCAGCCCCAGAGAATGATAAGGGTTATATAATCACAGTAAGTGAGATGGTACCTCCTTAGTAGCTTTTGTCTTGTTTCAGAAGCCTACCACAGCAGTGACAGGCAGGATGGCTTTGCTTGCTTTCTGTCTGCCAGAAATCGCTTGCTCCAGCATGTCCAAATGATCTCTTCATAAAATCTGTGCTTAAGAGCAAAAAAAAGACCAAGTTATTTCTGATTCTACAGAAGCTGCTAAGCATGGTGACACTGCTATAGCAGATCTCCTGGCTTCACAAAACAAAACTCTTGCCAGAAACATTCAAAAGTAAGCACCAATTTACTGCTAAAAGGAAATAAGTAACTGTTGGAACATTACAGTGGTTTTGGATTTTAAGGTCTTGGTTAAAATTTCTGGATTTGGCACCAGTGAGAGAGATCTGTGCCCGTTAAATAGCAACACTTTGGTCCTGTTTGCAAATAAAAAAGATGCATGTGGTAGCAACAGTGCTCTGTAGGTGAGTGAGGGTGGGGGAAATAATATTCTTGTGCAAAAGTTAGAACTGAACTGAAATTACAAGTGTCCAGTGTGGGGGACTTGACTTTCTTCTGGTTGAACAAACAACTACCCATCCAGAAGACAGGTTCTGCTTCTCCTGAAGTCACGGTAGTACCAGTGAATTTACTGGTGTGAAAACCAGTAAAAGAAAAGCCAAAGCAAAGTACAGTTAGCCTAGTGTAAATTGGAGTTTGTAGTGAGGTGGATGACAGGTGTTTGCCACAGAGTTGATCAAATTATTTGCTTTATAATTAATCTAAACATCAGAATTTAATTTTTCTTTTCTCAAAGCTTTATTGTGAAGCTTTAACCACAAAAAGTGAAATTGTTTCAAGTGACATGCTTTACTAATAGATATTGTGTTACGTGTCTGCGAGCACTTCTCCCTGCTATTCAGACCTTCACATAAGATCAGCTATGTACAATTATATGGTCAGATTTTGGCATGAAATATAGGGGATTTTTAACAAGTCAGAAATATTTTCCCTTGAGACTTAAAAGGACCAGAGTCTTTCAACATAAAAGGAAAACAAACAAACAGTAACAAAAAAATCCTGGGTTTAGACATATAGGCATTCCAAATCTGCAATTAAGATTTGATCACTGGGCTAGAGGCTGAAGCAGTTGAGAGAAGTCTTTGCTCTTTTGAAGTGTCACAGACCTAACAGGTGGCGTGGTAGACAGCGTATATTGAAAATCTGGAAGGCATCTGACAGCACATCACATAAACTATAGCTGCAGAACTGTGAATAAATAATAATCATATAGTTTGCAATGTCTCTGTGTAAAGTAAGTTGATACTGCTCTGAGACTGTGAATAAGACAGATATTTTTAAATAACCTGTACAATAAAATTGTATTTAAACAGTGTTGCTGCATTCATCTAAAAAGGCAGGTCAAAAAGTGCTGATAATGGCCACAGTACAGATTGCATCCATGAACTTGCATCAAACGCTTTCAAGTAGCTATTTTTGCCTATATTTTTCTTTGATCTGGCTAGCACTAAATAAAGACCTGTGACTTCAACTCTGATTTTTTTTTTCTTTCCCTGAACTTTTTTCCCTCTTAGAAGGCTTGATGAAGTCAGTGCCATCTTTCTTGACCCATTTTATTACTTCTGGTGTTTAAACAGTGACTCACAATTATCATCTGTATTGCAGATCTCTAAATGTGCTCTATACAATTTGCCTATTGCTTACCTTGGGAGTAAAAAAAAAGAAAAATTGAAGAAAATTTGTCTTAAAGAGGATCTCTTCAAGGTTGCTTATTGCTCAGTCAGTGAAAACAGGAAAATGTAATATATGTTGTATGGGTTGGGAGAGTTAACCAAAGTTCTGGCAGAAGCAGCAAGAAATGGGGAGGTAGCAGATATGGCGTGAGGTCCAGGATGAGAATAAGTTTTAAAATGATAACAGAGCTTTGGCATCAGTGCCTGCTCTTGTGCTCCTGGATTATGCAAAGCCCTTGAATTTATATATGAACAAAAAGGAAGAGGCAGTGGAGTGGCAACACAGAAATTAGGACCTCACCAGAGAGTTCCATATTCCTGCCTGCACCTCGATCCAGTTGCAGCAGCAGCACCAGCCTGTACTAAATCTGTGGCAGCAGTGGCCACCACCTAAAAAGAAGCCATCCCCTTTTTCTGGGGCACCCTGTAACAGTTTGTGTCCCACAAGAGGTGGAAGTGCTGTTGGAAAAGTGTGCAGCACAAACATTAGGTAGCCTTTGGGAGTCAGGCTGAGGGAAGAATCCTGAAGTGTGTTGTTAATTGTGCCAAAATCAACATTTTAACTATTGATGTCACCCCTCAGTAAGGGAAGAAGTCCAGAGGAGACAAAAGTTAGTGTGTTCCCTTTGACATTGATAAAAAGCTGTATAAGGAATTATATACAGAGAATTGCAATACAGCTGCATTATTGATGATTCTTTGATCTCTGATCAATTTTTATAGCTTACTGTTGACCTGCACCACACTATATCTTGTTGTATCCAATATTTGAGGGCTACACTACTTGAAAAAGCTTCACCCTCAATTATTCCTCCTTTTTTTTCCCTGTGCTGAACTTGTTCCCTTATTTAGGTTTTCCTAAAAGCTTGTTTTCTCCATGGGAGTTCTGTATTGGTTAGTTCTAGTGTTGTAAGTCATATTATAAATGAATGAATAACACCAGAAGAATACAAGTTTGAAATAGAGTAGAGCCAGGGCGATTGGCAGAAGGACTACTATTTTTTCAGTAGGTTGTGGAGGGAATTAAATTCTTAAAAAGTTTTGTGGTATTCTCTTTCCTGCTATTTCTATTGTGTTGCATGGGGGTTTCTTCCCTCCAGCCTCCTTGTTAGTGAAATGTATTAACTTGGCCCTCAATGAAAAAGAAAAGAAAAGGATGGAGAAGGACAACTTAAATTTGTGTTCCCTCTTAGCATTTCTGCCTGTAGAGGAAAAAGAATATAACCTGCCTGTCACCTGTGGCCTAAGGTCAGGTTTAGGCCCTTATTCCTTTTTGAAAGCAAGGTCTGTATCACCTTCCTTTGCATCTGTCTCCAAATATGCATAAAGGCTGAAAATGGAGGACAAATTGCATTATTTCCTAGGGAACATGTAATAGGGATATGTTTGATTCTGCAGCCCTAATAACAAAGGAAAAACAGTTGCCTGAATAAGAAATGCAAAAATTGCAGAATTTGCAGGTATAGTCTTTAATAAGATTTTGGATGGATGAAACAAATTCTAAGCAGAAAATGAATTCTGTTTCTATTGTTAAAATGCTTATTACAACATTTATGCTTATTTTATGATTCATGAAAATTATTTGCAGTGTGATATTGTAGGGGTTTTAGACAGATATCCAGAAGTAGTCCTGGTTTATGTATGTGAATCTAGAGAGAAATATGCACATGACTTGAGTTAATTTGAGTAATTAGGCTAGCTTTTGGGCTGAGAAATGTAGCAGATGCTTACTCTAGTGGCTCAAACACAGAACTGAGTGGCTGGTGCATGGATAAGTGGAGTACACTTAGATAAACTAGCAGCAGAACATTATGGCTCTCTATTTCCCTCTTTGGTGGAAGGGAAGTGCTGCTCTATTTTGTAATGTAAGTAAGCTTGAGCTAATATCCCTGTCTTGTTCTCATAAGTGCAAATACTCTCAAATATTCTTTTACAATTTTCCGTACTATCAAGAACCACATAATTTTTTTAATCACAATAATTAGGCTACTCCTTTTGATATCTACTTTTTTTTTAATTTTCTGAAATAGTATCTATCTCCTTTTTTTCTTCTAAGAAGATATTTAAACATGGATCTCAAATTGTGTCGTTTATTCAACATATTCTCCATGTGCTGTTACTGCATTTGTCATTGTTGTTAAGTGGATTTAAAATAATCTGCAAACACAAATTTCTATTTTTCCATCTTGACCTGCAGTTGGCATGTAGATAGAACAATTCCAGGAAGTGCAAGCATAATGGCATTAGTGGCAAACTGTGGTTCGGTCTTGCCACTCAGGTGATATTGCTCTTAAATGCTTCCTTTCATGTCAGTGTGCTCCTTTTTAGAGGAATGCATTCTACCAGCCATTACTCATTCTGTCATTGAAAGGCAAAGCAAGACTTTGGAATACTCTAAGACAAATATTAAACACAACTTGGCTTTTTTTTTTTTGAATCTACCTTTTTAAAAAGCAGTACCTCTATCAATGATAAGAAGGCTGAAGAAAACTGAACCCATATGCCAATGGGGAGAACTCTAATTTAAAGACCATTGTTTCTAGGGTTGGCTAATTTCAGGACCACAGGGACAATAAAAGGAAAAATTGCAGGTGTGTGATCCTTGACTATAACTATCTCAAGACAGTGATGGTAGATGAGAGTGTTGAGAATGTGCAGAACATTTCAGCACCCAAAGTCCTCAAGTACCTTCAAAAATCTAAATACAAAATCATATCGCTGATTTCAATATCCTTATTGACTTACCTCTGACTATGTTTTGAAACGTGTACTGAAAATTGTAGAAGGCATATTTCCACGAATTCTGAGGAGCAAACCTTAAAGATGAAAAGATGGTTCATGTTTACTTTAGATACAGGCATGATGAAAAGGGGAGCAAGAAGCTCACTTCTCATGTGAAAACATCTTTGTTACTTTATTTGCATTTTACCCTTGTAAATGCATATTTCTTGTAATAAATCCATCTCGCTGTGCCTTGAAAATAGTGATTGTTCACCTAAAGTCAGCTCAGTGCTGTTCTTTATGTTCTAGACTTGACTAACTGCCAGAATATTTTCCTGTTTTTCACCATTCTCCCAGCTGGGATCTGTTATATATTGGTTATAGAGGAAAACAAGAAAGTTGCTAGTATTTTCTCCATCTGGATATTTAAATAAACCAACCTGTGCTGGGAAAAAATGATACTTTTTCTTTTGAGGGTTAGAAGAAATGGAATTCAAACTTCACATCTGGTAACAGAAGTTTGGGATGCTATTCATCATATTTCTCCTCAGGAAGAGAGCAGTCCAACATGACAGTTTGCAAGGAGACTAATAAATTGCATGGAAGTGTAGCCTCAGGCAGGAATGGATGGATAGGAGCTCATCTCCCATGCATTGCTCTTTGCTGCTCTCATTAGTAAGCAGCAATTGTTTTCCAAATCTCTTCTGGGAAGAGCACAAAATTATCAATAATACGTTAACATAATTCCCCAAGGAATCAGGGGCTGGAGGGACAGAGCTGCTCACCCATTGATTTGTTGCTATGCCTTGTGTTCAACTAGAGTACAGGTATTTAGGACCTGTATGTTTTGAAGATTTAATTTGTATCTGTGTTTAAACCACAGTCCTTTACATTCATCAATCGCTTCATAGAATGCTGTAAGCTGTGGATCTTTTGATCTATTTATTCCAAAATTTCTAACAGTTACTTCTCTTTTGAGAAGGAAATGCACTGTTCCCTGAGGTTTTTAAAAAATAAATGCTTTCCTGAAAGCTGCAGCCCAAACACATTTTCCCTACTTCCTATAGAAATGGGGATATAATAGAATAAAGCCTGTTCTTCATCAAGGTTGTCTCAGACTTTGATGTTAGAAGCAAAAGCCACATTTTTTTTCCCCCAGTTCTTAATGCATTATATATACAGACACATTTGGATACATGTGTGTATAAATATTCATCTTTATGCACACCTCTGTGTACTGTATCTCCATGGCCCTTCAGCTGGAAACGTTTGATTCCTGACAAAATACTTGAAAAGATTCATTATTTGCTTTCCAAAGGTTACTGTGGTTTGACCTTGGCCTATCAGTTCTTAGGCAGATTTGACTCCAATCCTCAGAAAATAAACGTCTCTGCCAAAATCATATTCTAAAACATAACTGACAGCTGCTTTCTTTCCAAATCTTGCCTATGAAAGAACCCTTGAGAAAAAACAAACAAATTTAAACCTAAAATGCAAGAGAAATGTACTTATCTTGGCAGAAACTTGGAGATTATTAATAAACTGGAAAGTGAAAAGACTGACTGCACTCAACAGGGACACCAGGAATAGTGATTTCTCTTGAAGAGCATTACTAACAAAATGGAATGTTGGGTTGAAAAGTTTTTTAATTTTTTACATACAAGAAGTTAATAACTAACTTTATTATATCAAGTGAGTTTGGAGTTCTGCTGCCTCGGCAATGAGCCCTTCTGGGAGAGCCAAGCTGGTTTTGTTTGTTTAGTGTGTCTAGTTGGTTTTGAATGTCAGTATTTTAAAGGGCTTTTTAGTCATATAGTCTAGCTAAAAGATACTTTTTTTTTTTTTTTTTGGGGTTTTGGTTTTTTTTTTTAATTTCATTAAGGGAAGGTTTTTTGTTGTTCATTGGTTCAAAGCCCTTATACCATCCCAAAGAAGTCTAAGGGAAAGTCTCAGGAGTGTCTACCAAACGTCCCAAAATTTCCCTTGCAAAAAAAATAAATGGCCTGAAATTGCCTTTCCCACTTCCAACATCCTCACACTTACATAAGAAGAATTAACTTTTTTTCTTATATGGGCACTTTCAATTTCCTCCAGTGTCCTTCCCCATCCAGAACCAGGAACTACTATGTAGATAAGAGTAAGAAAAATTCTCAGGGCAACCAGGGAAAGTAACTTTGTGGCGTCAGAGTGTAACTGCAGAAACATGACCTTATTTATTTCCACCCTTCTTTCTTTCCCCGAATTTTGAGAGAAACTTATTTTTACCCAATAATTAAATTATTTCTGTTTATCTGATACTTCATAATTAAACTGATTTTAAAAGTGAGATCAAAGACATGTCTGTTCTACTAGGCAGTAGTTTAGCACCAACCACGCTGCTTCTAGGTCTGAGGAGCAGTGTTGGGTGCAGGGGGAGCGAGCTGGTATTTTATCCAGATGCGATATGATGGAAATACATCCACAGTATGATGTGGAAATAACAGCTGAATAAGTGGAATTGAAAAATCAGTCCCTTTTGCAGCACATACACGGTGTAGGGCCTATTTTGAAAGCAGGAGTACAGTAACTGAATGCCTGTCTCTCCCTGTGCTCTCCCAGTGACTAAGCGTGCGTTTGTCAGTAGAATTAAGCTATGTGCTGTTTGAAAGTAGGATTTAAGTTCTTACTTTTATAGCTGCTTTATGAGAATATTATCTATGGCTCAAGTAACAAACTTTAGAATCAAAGAAGTTTGATAGAAACACTAATCTCTAAAAGTATGGATGACCTCTGGACCAGCTCTTGGAAGCAGGAGTCTGTACATTTTAAAACACATCACGTATTTTGAACCCATTGAAACTTCAGATGAAAACGTTAATAAATCCCAAATTTCAACCCTAAACATTTTCAAACAGCTTCAGCCTCACTCTTTTAATGCTGTCATACTTATTTAAACTCTCTTTTCCACAAGAACATGGAAGACTGCTTCTCTTCATGCCTAAAAGGGCTTCAGCTTTAATGGGATTGAGTAGTCTAGTTGATGCTTAAAAAGAGTCACTATCCAGAAAAGGGTTATTTTCTTCTGTTGCCACTTTCTGCCTCATGGATCGTGACACAGTAGTCATTACTAGAGGATACAGGTCATTTAAGAGGGAAATAGGGATATCTGCTTTCTCTGCTCATGCAGTTGCCATGCTTAATGTCCTTGTACATGACTGTGAGAGATTCAGTTCAGCTTTGTTCTCTACCTGAGGTAGTTCTCATGCCCCTGTTGGGTTGATTGTAGTGATTTTTATATAAAACATTTTCCATAATTTCTTTAATATTAAGAGAAAAGGGGGAAACTATGAGTAGATAAAAAGGAGATTAAGATATGATAATCTCGTGCACATCACTGGGCAGGAGAATCCTATCTTTCATCCACTAATCTAAAGTTAATTCAGAAATTTTGCTCTAAAAAAGTCACTTAACTTTAAACTCTTCTTGCACTAATTTGAGCTCTCTTCTCTATTTTCCTCTTAATCAAAAAACACATCATGTGAGCTCTTCTTTCACACAGCCAAGATAAAAAAAGAAATTCATTATCATCACCACTTCCACCTTTTCCTCCCTCCAACCCCACATGTTTTAATGAGCCTTTAGTCCCACTATGAAACTTATGGTCTTGCTCTGTTTTATAATTATGACTTATGGATTTTCTCTTGATGCTTTTTATCAGTGTTGCTGGCAAATTTCTGACTTGCATCCTTTAGTCCAACTTGAAATTAATGAGTAGTTCCAGAGAAAAAAATCCATTTACCCTGTGCTGAAGCAGCCTACCAATTTCAGGAAGAAATCCTCTGAGAAAGCAGAGCTCTTTTCCTCCTCATCTGAGGAAGAACACCACACAGACTCAAGTAAAGGATAGTTCTTTCATTTCTTTGCAAGCACCAAATACTGTTACCACCAGAGCAGTGTGTTTAGGGTTGTAGGGTTTGGGGTTTGGTTTTTTTTGTTTGGTAGGCTTTTTTGTTGGTCGGTTGGTTGATTTCCTTAGACCATCAGCAGGACTTGGATGGCTGTTCTAGTGACTTTTGCAGTCCTATATCTCCCAAGAAGCAGGCCTAGCTGAGTGAGTATCAACAGCAAAGCCCAGGAGATTGTGGAACGCCGTGGGTCTGGCAGCAGATGAAGCTGGGGCTGAGTGGTCACTCGGTCTTGGCTGCACATCAAATGCCATCCCCAGCCTGAAGTGAGTCATATCTCCCCAGGCTATGCCTACTGGGAAAGGAAACTGCTTGAACTGTTACTTTGTGTTTAAGGGAAAAGGGCAGTTTGCATGTTGTGTGCGAACAGCAGCGTTTCTCCAAATACAGGAATTTTACTGGTGATGCTTTCTGTGACGAGTGAGAACCAGCCCAGAGCTGTTTGCTTGGGTTGAGAAGGGTCAGCAATATAACTGTAGGCTGTGACAAGGTAATTAGCAATTTAAAATTTAAAAAAAAAAGGAAAAGCGATCCATCTGACAGAAACTGTAAGAGAGCAGCAGGATTTTAAAGGCAAGCAATTCAGGTTTAATGGAAGATCTGAGCTGAGGAATGTTGAGAGTGGGATACAAGTTTTACGGCTTGTACAGTTTGAGTGGGTGTCTGTGGAAATTTGGAAACCCGTAGAATTGGTCTTAACTAAACTTCTTTGCTTCTCAGATGTCCCTAACACACCAAATTTGATTCTACATGTCTTTTAAAGGCTATCACGTAGGCAGGAGAGTTGCTTGCATTTCAGCCCCTGGTCCTTTTCTCACAAAGGCTGCCCCTGCAGCCCACCCTCCCTGTCCCAAGAAACAACATTGCCACATACAGACAACTCAGTGATTTTTTTGGTTTTCCTTGGTGCTTGATTATCTTATAGTGGCCCTTTCTTGCAGTAACCATCACCAGGGGTGTGAAGGAGAAGGGCAGATCAGAGGCAGTGCTTAACTAGCAGCTACTGCTGGAAATTCAGGAGTGTCTTGGGGAAAGCTTCAGGATGGTGGTAGGATGACACACAGGTAGCCATGATCCATTTTACATATAGGAATGTGCTAATATTTAAACACATTTTGGAAGAGTCTGCTTTGGGTAGCAATAATACTGATGTTCCTACTGTAACAATTGTTGTTCTCTGAAAAAGAGGAGCAAAGCTAGAGATGAACTGGAGAGAAAACATTCAAATATTATTGTCATCTTTCTGCACTTCTAAACTGAGATGAGTTAAAAGTACTAGAAGGAAAATTAATAGTAAAAGTTGAGCCTGGCAGAACTGAAATGAGAGATGTACCTTTCATAGGACAGTATTAGATGTTTCTTTAGTCCTTGCTTCTTTACTGAGTCTCAGGAAAAGCAGGATCTTAGTTATTTTAGTGGTCTGAGGGTGTGGGGCAGGAAAACAGCCATATTAGTCCAGTAACCTTTAGGCATCACCTTTCAGCTGAAAGGGTGTAAATACAAGATATTTTTCCCTATGAATACTGAGGCCTGCTCATGTCATTACTTGTTTCTTTCAGTGTTTACAATAGTATTTAACAGTTGCTATATCTGTTTAATGTTTTTATTTGTGTTTGGATGGTAAACAGATTCACAAGCCAATCTTGTGGATTAGTTAATTTCTAAACACCCTTGATGAACTCTCTTTAGAATTCCATTTAACAGAACCATAATTACTCTACTTCTGTGTACATATATAGCACCTGACAGGCTGCTGAGGCTCTGATGTAAGCCAAGGACAAGGGAAGAGCTAAGAGGTTTTATTCCTCTTGAAGTATTACTATGCAGTTTTCCAATGAGGTAATTTCTAAACAGAAAAAATTATAATGGTAGCTATGGTTTACTGCTGTAAAGAAGGAATATGGCACATAGCTTAAAGGAGTGAAGAGACCTTGTCTCTTGAATAGAAAAGTGAAGGAACTATAATACTTACCTTGTTTCTTACTATTCTGTGGCAAAACTTTCCAGTTTTTTTATCTGGAAGATGCAGATAGCAACACTTCTTTACTGGTATTTTGAGAGCTGCAAATAAACAACCTGGATATAGACTCTTTGGTTAGTAATATTTTCCTATGAGCCTGTTCTTGTTTTGCTGAACCTCTTGGTCACAACACATGAAAAATAAGATTCTAATTCCTCACCACCAAACCCTCTAGAAGGACAAGTCATAAGCAGTTGGGACATCTTTATGCCAGATGCTCTCCTTTAAGAGTTTGACCACTGTCCATGGAGTGTCATCATCCAGAGTGGAAGTTTTTTTGCTGATGATGGTTCTAGAACTTGTGATTGCCATTTCATGGGATCTTAATGAGCTTGAGTCAAGTGCTGACTTTCAAAAACACACTCAGGCATCTAATTATATTTTAGACAACTGGAGACTTTTAAAAGTCACATTAACCAACTCCAAATGAAGCTGTACACTTTAGATCATCACTGTGTCTTAAAAGGGAGGCTGTTTTAAACTTCCATTTTTATTTTTATTCAGACAAACACAAAGAAACTACAAAAATGGCTCTGGAAGTGTTATATAACAAGTTTTACTTCTTATAATCAATAGCTATTCACACATCCAAAGGAAGAAACATAGAAAAGTTCCAAGAAGCCAATTATACACACCNATTGACTTAAGGGATCTAATTTGCTTTTGCACTAATGTTACTTTAGAAAGCAGCAGCTTTGCGAAGTGGTCTTAGTGTAAATGGCAGTCAGATTTGAGAAGAGCCAGAACTTTAGCTTAGTCTTGCTTTTGGTAGTAGAAATTTAAAGCATCTCTATGAAATCGAATGTGCCTTGTTCTCTGTTACATTAGGGCCACATCAAGGATGTTTCATCACTCCCTAAAGCAGTTTAACTGGGATTGGTTGCTGCCAGTATGGTGGATTCTTAAGGGAGGAGAACGCAAATTTAGGAAAACACAGAATTATTGTGTCTTCTACTACATGTTTAAAAAAATATTTATTAGAACCAACTGCATTTTTACGAACCAAATTAAACCAAGGCATTCAACTACGCTGTTAGAGCATATTTGCAAAGCAAATGCAAACAATAAATGACAAATGTGAAACATCTGTAGTCAATTTCAAAATGACCAGAAAATTATTAGTAGTCTCTGAAACAGTTACAAAAATCTTTCACTTAAAAATTTCTTATTTTGAATATAATTTTTAATGCAATGCATTTGAATATAATACATAATGCATTATGTTTATAATTCTTTTGGCTTTGCATTTGCCTTCTTTGTTTATAAAAGTGTCTTGAAAGGGAAAATAAGGATGCAGGGGAATTCTTGTCTGGAGAGGAAAATGAATCACAAAGGAAAATAAGTGCGAGAAAAAGGTAGGAGGGAGTTATTTCAATAATTCTGATGAGCTCATGCTCTTACAAAGCAACTCATAAACCATGCTCTTATGCACATGCTTTGCCATTAAATATTTTGTTATGAAGATGTCAATATTCCTTTCCCTAACATGAAAAATAGAAAGCTAAAATGGAAAGTGCACTTTTATCCTGAATTATAATGTTTTGTCTGGATTCACTTCTAACTTTGCAATGGGAATGCAAGCCCATGAAGAATCTTGATTTATACAGAAATTCTTCATGTGCCTGTATTAATGAATAAATTTCTTGTAGACTATGGAAAACTGGGTCTTCCTCTTGAAAAAAAACCACTTCCATACATGACTTTTAAATGCTATTCTAACATGCAGGTGCAATTCCATAATATATCCTTAATTGGCAGTGTCTCCGTGGACAGTTTTGGCCCAGTTCAGCAGCTTTCCCAAAACAGTAGGAGGTCGTTTTACCTCTAAGTATGAAAAGACTAAATGGCATAAAACACCTCACTGTATAAAAACACAGAATAAAAATTAGATTTAGTCTGTTTTATCTTTATTTGATCTTTGCTGCTTTAAATTTTTAGCTGTCCACTTCGTTATTAACAGACTAGCTCAGAGTTTCACACCTAATTAATGCCTGGTTAAACACCATTTAAAATATGATTTTTTTGTTTCCTTCGAAGTCAATTCTAATCCCATAATTCCATGTACGCTTAAATTGGCATGAAATGCCCGTCTGCCTAAAAGAAGTGGCTCCTCTTTGGAGGTTAGGTCTGCACAAATAAATAAATAAATCCGGCGGGTTTAGCTTTGAGCGCAGATCATATCCTGACCCACTTCACTGGGTGGGCACAGCAGTATTAATGCCAGTATGAAGGTTCAGAGGCAGGGTGGGGCTGCCTCTCTAGGAGACAGTTTCATGGGCAACACATCTCGGGGAAGCGTGGGAGTTTCACTTGAACTGTTGCCAATCAACGCAAGTTTCTCATCACTGATTTTGGTATTGCTGAACGGACAGAAACTCTTAGACAAATCACTTGAGTGAAAACCAATTCTTCCCCTTCCCATGCTCATATTTATGCCACATAAAGATCAGAACTAGGATATTTTTTGACTCCCACGTGTGTGTGTCATTCTGCCCTGTGTTCCACGTTCAGCAGCTCAGTTGGCTGAGCAGGAGAATGGAGAGTATTATTGCACTGCCACCTTTTTTTTTTTTTTAATTTTTTTTTCCCTCTTGGATTTTTCATAGGGATTGTAAAAGGCATGTTCTTGACACCCAGACATTTCACATCCTGATTTCAAGCCTGCACTTCAAAGCACAGAAGCTTTCCAGCGTAGTGTAAAGCACTGTATTTTTGTCCCCTAAAAGTAGGCTGAACTATTTTAAATGAAACTTAAAGGAAAAAGAAATCAGCCTGAGGTAGACATGCAACATAGAAAATTTCAGTCTGAGCAGCTTAAATTTGTCTGCTGTTGTTTCTAGGCTAATTTAGGCCACAAAGAATGCAATCTGTGAATGGAAAAATAATTTAGGGGGAAAAACAGGCTTTTTATAAACTCTCTATGTTCTTACATATCCTGAATTTAGTGTACTGAAATGCAGTTCTTACTGGGGCAAGTTTCCAGCAACATTAGTTAGGGCTAGTGTTGTTCTAGGTGGATCCTATACATATCAGACAGCGTAGTCCCAGTTCATAATGCACACAAATGTGGGGTTTCATAGCTGCATGAGCTTGATTGTTTCAAGCATTTAGCCGAAGTCTATCTTCCAGCAAAACTGACATCAGATGCTGAATGGTTTCAAAAATCTGGTAAAAATTATCAAAATACAGATTGGTAATACATTTGAATTTAATTTCAGTCCTTAGTTTTATTCATGATTGCCTATGCTTATGTAAGAGCATAGTTTTCTTAATTTTTTTTAAGTATGAAAAGTTTTTATTCATGACCAGTGGTACAGCATTCACAACAACAGCTTAATTACGTGCAATTAGAAAGATATATTAATTTCTTATGAGTATACTAAAATTTGCAAAACAATTATCAACACTTCAGCCTGTTTCTTTATATCACAGAATTTACAAAATCTAGTTGAAAAAGAACCATGGAACTGCTTTAGCCAAAGTAACAGAAGGAGATTTAGTGTTAAGTGTTCTGTGTCAGACACCTAAGGGGAGTACTTAACATTATCCTACTGCACTTGTTTAAACAAGGTAATAGTTCCTGTGGCAATTTTAATTAATTTTTTATTGTGTACAGGTAACATTTCTGAACTACTGCACTTGTCATTGTTATGTCTTCATATGCTCAAGCAAGGCAATATTGACGATTACTGACATTCAATGTGAAATGGAGGACCAAACTGAAGGGCCAGAACTAAGGTTGTCTATGCAATTATTACCATCTAGAACCATAAAATCCTCAAGGTTGGAAAAGACCTCAGAGATCATCAAGTCCAATCTTTGACTGAACATCATTGTATCAACTAAACTGTGGCACAAAGTGCCGTGTTCAGTCCTTTCTTGGACACTCCCAGGCATGGTGACTCCACCACTTCCCTGGGCAGTCCGTTCCATTGCTGAAACACAGTTTCAGTAAAGAAATTCTTCCTCATGTCCCACCTGAATCTCCTCTGGTGCAGCTTGAAGCCGTTTCCTCCTGTCCTGTTAATGGTTGCCTGGGAAATGAGACTGACCCTACCTTGCTAAAGCCTCCTTTCTTTTCAGGCAGTTATAGAGAGTGATAAGGCATCCCCTGAGCTTCCTTTTCTCCAGGCTAAATAACTCCAATTGCCTCAGCTGCTCCTCATAAGACTTGTGCTCCAGATCCTTCACCAGCTTTGCTGTCCTTCTCTGGTCTTGCTCCAGTATGTCAATGTCTTTTTTTGTCATGAGGGGCCCAAAACTGAGCACAGGATTCAAGGTGCAGCCTCACTTTCAGTGCCAGAGGGATAATCACTTCCTAGTCCTGCTGGCCACACTTTCTCTGATATGACCCAGGGTGCCATTGGCCCTCTTGGCCACCTGGGCACGCTGACATCTCACATTCAGCTGGCTGTCAACCAGCCTTGGTAGCTCCTGAAGTCACACAAACCCATGATAATCTCCCTTTTTCCCTCCCATTACTTCTATTTACATGGTATTACATTTAATTAAGGTATTGTCTAGTATGAACTACATCATTTTTAGAATTGTTTGAGATCTATGGAAATATTGACTAAAATTATCTCAAGAAAACATTAAGCAAAGCAGCAGTTAGCATCCCTATCCGAATGTGCTTCTTTTCCCTAGAGCTGGTTCCAGTTTCATAAAAGACACTTTGATTTTCCTTGTTTCTCAACAATTTCAACTTGATACCTAGTTAAAAGTAAAGAAGCTCATTAAATAAATATCCAGACCTCAGTGTTCTAAAGAAAGCTTAAAACTTTGAACCTTGAAAACTCTTTAAAGTGTGGATACATGATACAGTAGTACCTGTATGTTGATATAGAAATATATAGAGATATGTAATGAAAATTGTGCGTAAATGTATCTTCTAATATTTGAACATTTATGGTACCTCAGAGTGATTAACAACACTGGATTAACACTGGATTTTGCATAGTATGCAACAGGTATAGAAAAGGAAAAGTTAAAATAAGGACTAATATTTTCTTCAGGTCCTACTTCTCTGGTAATCAGCAGTTCTGTTTTCACTGGTTTCCTCATCATTTACTTCCTAACAGCTTAATTGCTTAAATTGAAATTAATGTTCTTTTAAAGACTCTCTTAAATATTATTCTGTGCACCAAGTTTCTGAAAACATGTTAGAAGAAAAGTAATCTTCACTATGCAAAGCTCTGACTGCCTTTTTCACTTGGTCTTTTGTGGCTTTCCATAAACCTTGCTGTTGGCCCCTCTTAGTAATTGTAACTTTTTAACTTAATTTTAAAACACCTAGAAGGGCAGGTATTGAAAACATGCTTGTTTCTGACTAGTCTTAAGGGAGCCGGACTTTACCGGGGCATCACTGCAGTATGTAAATATTCCTAGCAGGCCTTACTTATAATGTTTTGATGGGAATCAGAAGAAAAAAATTCTCAATATCTCTCCCCATCCTCATAAAATATTCATTTTATAGCAATTCTCTGAATTTTCTAGTCCCCAGCTGATGGCATATGAGTATTACAGAATTAGCCAGTACTCAACATATGACTTGTGGCTTATTAGTGTCCCTAAAAGGGACAAAGGGATAAGCTGTCTTGCTGAAGTGCTCTTTCTTATGAAAAAAAGGAGCAGGAACACATTCAGGGTGGGAATGTTTTTCCTGTGTGTTGTCAAAACAACAGGACACTGTTTGAGTAGGTGGGTTTCTCCTGTTGGTACTTCTGAGGAAGTAGTACCTTTATCTGATCTTCACAGCAAGGCAAGCTGCAGTTATTGCAATGTAGATTGCTTTGGAAAGCTGCTGACTTTAACAGCTTATTTTTAGAGATAACATGAGATGTTTCCTGTTCATTAAACTGGGGAAGAGTTACTAAAGTTAATAGTTGTAGTTACCTCTGCTGAAGTCATTATATAAATTCAGTGACAGGGATGCAATTTCCTGATTATGACAAACTGATATTGTCCTAGGATATGTTAAAACTGTTCTTACTGTAAAAACTGCACTAAATCTGTATGAAGCAATTTCCCATTGCCTACTGCAATAACAATACTTGCAGATTGGTTTTATTGTAATGTAACTGTGTGTGTTATTTAAAGAGGTAAATAGCTACTGGTAAGGTAAGGAAAACCTATGCTGCAAAGCTAGGCAAAATGCAGTTGGCATGAGGTTAAGAGATCAAGGGTTTCTGTTATAAATAATAATAGAGCTAATACAACAATATTAAGCTTTGTTCTCTATTGCTATTAGTCTGAAGATAGATAAAGATCAGGGGATTAGTATATTCTTACAGTATCTGGCTTTGGGCGTTAAAAGATTAATTTTCAGCGGACATGAACTGGAGCAAAAGCTGAGCCCTCATCAGCAGGGGCTGTGCAGGAATGATGTAAATCAGGAACTGGTTCACGGCTGTTGTGAATCTCCTGAATCAGGAGAAGAATTCAGTCCTTAAAGAACTCATGCTTTGGTAACACCTAAACAGTGCTTTGATTCCATTTTTATCCTTTTCTGTCCCTATCCACAAACATTTCAAACCTACCTGGTCACCAGCTGTCCATCTTTATAGTCTATTCAACATTACTCCATGCACACTCTCTGCCTCTTTGCTGGGAAAGTACAGAGTGACTTTGTAGCTCCATGGTAGTGGGATGTGACTCTGGAAAACTGGAGGGAGTGGCTTCTCAGTGGGACTGCCTGGTGGAACGTTTAGTTGTCAGCAGCAGAGATTTCAGTATGCTTTTAAGATTAGAGCATTTGCCCTGCAGTCAACCTGTACCTCAACAGAGTGCGCAGCTGGGTTGTTGCTGGCTTTACTGCCAGTAAGCTGACTGTGGTGATGGAGAGGTGAACCAGATTTATGTCTCAATGTCTTTTTTTAGGTGCCATGCTGATGTCTGAATTTTGGAATAAGGAAATCGTGTTCCCTCCCTCCCTTTGAATTTCCGTGTTTTTCAGCTAACTCTGAATGTGTGCTGCTGTTGCATGCACCTACTTTCCTCTGTCTTTGATCCTTTTATATTTGCTCCATTAAAGTTATCTTTAGATTTGTTTGTTTGCCTCTGACTCAGACATCAGTCAGCAGCATTGTCTTTGATGGCTGGATCAGTCTGACATTTGTGAAAATACAGTAATTTTTCCACAGGGAGGCACCAGTCTTCTGGTTTGCTTTTCTAAATTATATGGCCTCTTGCTGGGCGATGTTACAGAGGACACACAGCAATCTCTGTCTGCAGCACTGGTTTCTGGGCTTATGAAAAAACAGAACCCACATATTAGAAGCTCTGGACTTGTTGGAAAGAGGCATGCAAATTTCATGAGTGATTTGTTTTCTTCCTCCTCTGATATTCTTGAATGTCGAAGTCTTACTACACTAGCAGCTAAGATGTAAGGACTTGGGACAAATATTTCTTGCAGATAGCTGTTCCAAGTGAATGTTATCCACTGACTTCAATCAGTTGCTAAAAACTAAACAAATAATTTGAATATTTTTATTCAAAATGGAGAGGAACTTTGACTGTTTTCTATTGTGCATGTATGCCAACTTGCATAGACATAACCCGTAGATGTATCAAAAAGATGGATTAGGGTTGGAAACAAAATGAACAAAAATCATTTTCTAGATGGTTTTAAAAAATTTAGTTGTATCTCAGCTACAGTCTTTGTGTTCATGCTTCACTAAGAGGCTAAGTGCTGTATGCAATAAACTCATCTACTTAAAATCATAATGAGAGCATAAAAAGGATTGTTCTATCATAGTGTAACAATATCCCATTGCACTGTTGACTTAAAAAAAAATCATCTGCATTTTTGTGGTATGCAGATAAGTATTTTAAACAGTCAAGAAAGTCTTCAATGTTTTCTGCTATTTTAGCTTACTCTTTATAGTCTAGGAAAAAAAGTGGTTGGGGGGGAGTAGATGGAGTGATACAATCAGTTTTAGAGAATAAAATGATATCTTGCTAGGTTTCAGGAAGAGATAATTTCTCATTTACAAATCTATGCTTCAGGCATAATTCAATGAAATATATAAAGCTTTTGTGGTCTTGTGAGATTTAGTAGTGCAGAAACAGGATATATTTTTATTGAACCTATCTTTCAGAAAAATACTGAGTAACAGCCATGAGGTTCTGTTTCCCCTTCACAGTGGTGTTGCAGTTTTACTACAGTAACATCCAATTGTAATGCTCTGTTTAAGGCTGTTCAGACAATTTTACTCTATTCCCCCTATTCAGATGCTCTGTTACTAAGTCAAGCTGAAGTCTGAAGTTTGTGATAAAAAAGGATTTAAAAAAGATCTCTGAGCATGAGCAAATGTTGATGCATTATGAAAATGACAGATTATCCATCTTTCTTCCCTCTTTTCTAATTTTAACATTGTAATTCATCCATCAACTTATATACACCTTGGGTTTGTATCTTTGCACATTAGTCTATGTCATGTACTCTTTGTTCCCAACAATTAGGGCATCATTTCAAATTTTCTTGATCTTCCTGAGTAAATTTGATGTTTAGGATTGTGGGGTTTGGTTTGGATTTTTTTGTTTTGGTTTGGTTTTTTTCTGTGGGTCTTTTTCTTGGTTGCTGTTCTTGGTTTGGGTTGGTATTTTTGTTTGGTTTGTTTTGTTGGGTGTTCCTTTCTCAATTACCAGTGAATAGGCAGTAAGATGTACTGAGAGAGGGGAGATGAATAAGACCAGAAATGTCTCAGTTTCTGAAGACCATTCCTTAGGGATCTGAAGCTGGAATTGCAGGGAACAGGACTGGAGTTGCTTCTGCTGTCATGTCTTTTTAGAGATGGAAAATGATTGCCCCTAGAAATTTTTGGCACTGATACTAAAATGATTAATACGGTTTTGTTTTTTTAAATCAGGTATATTCTGAAGAACATAGCCAAAATGTGTTTGGGTGTTCCGGTTTTTGGGGTGGTTTTTTTGTTGGGTTTTTTTTTTCCTTCTGTCAAATCCTCTTTTATTTTTTTCATTATGATACACAGAAAGTTTGTCACATGATATAAAAAAGCTGCAAAACAGTTTTAGAAAACATCAGAATTCCTCTGGGTATATTTCTATCTTGAGGAAAAAAAGACACAGCAAGAACGTTCATAACAAGGCCACTTACAAGAAAATTATACTACTGGAAGGTATTTGCAAAGGAAAAAAAATCCAGGGATATTTTTTCTAGGTTTAGCATTAGCACACAGGAATTTATGATCAGGAGTTGAGAAAGAAACACAAAGATAAGGATATGCCATATTATTGTAGTTTTAACACAGAATAATTTTATGATCTTTTCTAATTTGAAAGTGTTTTGCTTTTTGATTTGTGGTGAATTCCTTTATCTTAAGACAAACCCTGTGCCAATATTAGTCCTAGAAATTTCTTTTAAAATTATGCCTTTTTCAGTTACTATTTTGTTAATTTTTTACACATTTAGTGGACAAGAGTGAGTCGTTTAAAGGCAAGATTTTAAACTGTTGGTACTTACCTCATAGTTTATTAAAAGGCAACATTGCTATTGCTCTTTCTCAAAATCTCCACACACTGAGTGGTGCCTTTGGTACCTCAGTGCAAGCTGACATCTTGATGTTATGTGTTAAGCCTAGGTCTCCTTCTGGGAAGAACACTAAGATATAAGAAATACAGTCTGACAGTGAAAATGAATGGTTATATAAAGATATCTCACAAAGCTGTGAAGAAAACCTGTCACATACTTGGCTAGTCCAGCAGCAGAGCTATTAGAAAATAACTAGTCTAAATCATGCACTTTGGCCAGTTAGGCTGTCTAGAGGCATCCTTGTAGACAAAGGAATTCCAAAGGAATATGGCACTGAGCTCTCTGCTGGAAACAAAATCCTTGAACCAGTTCTCTTGTCCAGCTGGAGAGGAATTTGTAATTTGCCCACATAAGTAGGCACACATGTTGATTTTGGAAATCTGCCTCCAATTAGCAGGTGTTTAATATTCCAAATGTATTTGCTCAGGTATCCACAAGCAGGAAAGCTTCCACTGTTACTCTCTATGAAAGGAAATAATCATCCATAGGTTAGTAATGGAAAGTGAACTGGTTTACAAACAGATGCTGAAAAGGAAGTCTTGAAGCTACCTGTGGCTTGTGAAGATTCTAAAAAACATGACTTATGTCATGTGGCTGAGGGAGCTGGTTTTGTTTAGTCTTGAGGAGGCTTGGGGGAACTTGATCATTCTCTACAGCTCCCTGAAAGGAGGCTGTAGTGAGGTAGGGGTTGGTCTTTGCTGTGCCTGCACTGACAGGAGCAGAGGAATTATCTTTAAGACAGGGGAGATTCAGATCAGATACTAGAAAAACTTTCCACTGTTAAGGTGGTCAGGCAGGGGAATAGGTTGCCCAGGGAGGTGGTGGGCTCACAATCACTGGAGGTGTTTGAGAGGCATCTGGATCTGGCACTGGGTGATGTGGTTATGTGGTTACAGTGGCAGTGCTGGGGGGATGGTTGAACTGGATAGTTTTGTAGTTCTCTTCCAGCCTTGATGATTCTATGACTTTGATTCTATTACCCAGTCTTTTTAATTAAAAAAAAAAAAGAAAAATGTTGTGCCTTCTCCTAGGACAAAAGAAATCACAGAAAATTACAGAGCTGGTCCCTGGTGATGTAATGTGAGAGCTGCTCTGATCTAGGCAGACCACTGGTGGAACAAAAGGAGAGAACAGGGAGGCTGTGGCCTAGTATTACATAGGCTGAGCTTTTGCTACCTTGCCTCTCCCCAAGGCAGCATAGAGTGTTATATCAAAGGTGTTTTAAATTTACAGTACTAGATACTAGATTTACAGGTAATCTAGTGGGAGATAGGTATGTGTGCTCTTCAGCCATATTCCAGCAGAGGAATAATGCAAACTGTATCAAAGAATACAATCCATGCTCGATGAACTGTGCTTCAGTAGCTAAAACAGGCTATACAGTTGCTGAAAATTGGGAAAAAAAAAAAGAGGAACCCAACCAGCAGAAATTTAACATAATGTGCACTGCGTCATTGCATATTGCTTCACTATTACATCATAAATATGCAGTCTAGAGGCAATCTGCACCGCTGTGCAAAATACTTCTGAGAAGAGGAAAGGGGAGAACATAACCTTAAAGTTACGTTATTGTAAGGACCAAATCAGTAATTGCTAATCACTTTACTTGCATTAATACTCTGGTGAAAGAGAGTTACAATCCATCCTTTGCATATGCTAATTATTTTAAATAACATTAGCCATGAGAAAAATCTCAGATAGTACTTTCAAATAAATTAGCTACAGGTAATATCTTTTGGTGCTGATGGCTTGTTTGATGGTGTCTTGAATCTTCAGTGGCTCATTTAGTTGTTTTTTCTAGGTTTTAGCTGATATTACAGGTCAAACGCCGAGATAAGTTTTAATATGAGTGTTCCATACCATTTCATATATTTACGAGGCACAAGGTAATTGTGGGCGTAAATTAATGAAGAGGAGATTATTGTAACAGAGGAAAAGTTAGAAGTAAGCTAGATAAACCTGGAAAATAGGTATTTGTTCTTCTGTGTTATAAATAAAAGATGTCTTCTGCACCCACAATTGATCCAGTGTCCTTTTGTTAAGGTCCTCCATAGCATATCTGAAATTCATTCCGTGTAAATCATACCAGTTGAGATTTGTTAGAAGTTGCAGTTTTGTGAAAAGTGGATAAAAAGTTATAGGTGGATTGCCATGGTCAGGCAGACGTTTCAACAAAAAAAGCTCCATTCATATGGTTTCATTCCCAAATCTCCTCAAGTAACTCTATTTGTAAGCTTTTCTTTAAGTGAAAGTCAACTGTGTGTGAAATCCTCTATAATATTGACAGCTATGACTTACAGCTAAATAAGTAAGTGTAGTATTGTGCATCTTCTCCATTTGCTAATGTGGCAGAGATCTTCTGCAACATCCAAAGAGGTTATTATCATGCAAACAATCTTCTGCTCATCTTGAAGCAGATGGATCCTGTCTTATTTAAATAGCCTCACTTTCTGCAAATGACAGAGCCCTCATGTTTCCACATGTTGGATTGCTCCCGAAGGAGGAAGGCAAACAGATTCTGTCGCTGCCGATGCTGGCACTGCTTCTGTTCCCTTTTGCACAGAACATAATACCGGATATGTTGTGCTTGGAAGTATCAGGACCTGTCCCCCACATCCCTCTTTAAAAAGGAAGCGATGTGTAGAAGAGAGTAACAAGTTTCAAATGACAGCAATTAACTTCAATTTTGAAAGTTAAAAGTGCTGGATTTTCTTCATCAATGCAAGGAGGTGCTGTTAGGGAAACAGAAAATATTTTAGCAAATCAATACTGTTATCAGGAATTTGTGTCATTTCTGCACATGGGATAAGACATAATCTGTAGACAGAGGATTTATGCAAGGAGGTAAGCCAGGAGTTTTTAAGAACAGGTCACGCAAACATCTGCTTGGAGTGTCCTGGGTATGCACTTCATTTTGCCTCAAAGAAAGAAGATGAACTAGGTAATCCCATTGGATGCCTTTGAACTCAGCACATCTTTGATTTTCACATTGATAGGTACTTCCCTGGAAATATTTTCTTGTTTGAAAGAATAGCTTAATAAAATACAAAGGAAGGTGTTACCCTCTAAATCATAGATGTATTTGAAGGACAGACTGCTTCACTGGAAAAGATTTTTGGAAGATCTCCAGTTCTTTACTTTTGCCCGTCACAGTACTGCTCTGCTAATTTGGACAAGTTGTTTTTAATGTTATTTTTTGCTGAGTGGTATGTGAACAGAAATCCAGCTATAATCTCAGCCATGTGAGTGGTTGCTACATCAAAAAGAAAAGTCTATTTCTTTAGAGGTACCAGGTGACAATGTCTTTTGGGACAGTCATATAGATTATCTTTTTCTAAAAATCAGTGATGGTCTTCTTTGGTAGACAAGTATTCTGTTTTGTTTAGAAAAGTTGCATTTTCATAAAAGCCAGTTGGAAATTGATTTTAATAGTGTTGGGAACTTTTTTTGGTTTGCTTTCAATCTTCTGCAATGAATGGAGCCCTAACTCAGAGTTTTCTTGGCCCTGACATTGTAGGTCTGTGGTTTATTCATACAAGTTTGAAACAGAAAATAGTTTTGAATCTGATATCATTTTTTTTAGCTGAGGACCAAACGAAGTCTCTAGTTTATGAATCTTTAGGAAGATATGATTTTTTCAATTAAAATGTGTTTCAGTAACTCCACAGGTGTGACAACAATCAGGAGATCTGATATCTGTTCCACTATAACATAATAAAGTCAGTATTTTCAGGTAGTTAACTACAGCCTTTGTTTCAGAAGAGTAGTGCAACTGTGCTGGGAAATTGCCAGGCCCTTTATCATCCTTGAGTTTGAGTTGGCTCATTTGGTGTGAATCTTGCAGCTTTTGGGAGAATAATGGATTTTCTTTTAATTACTCTATTGAAGAACTGAGCTCTTCACCCAAGCCTCCTCTTTATGTTTTCTTGGTTGGTTTTTTTTTTTTCGATTGTTTTGTTTGTGTGCGTGGGTTTTTTTGGTTTTGTTGTTTTGGGTTGTTTGTTTGTTCGGTTTTTTGTGTGTTTTAATTACTTTCCATTCCTGATGAAGATCAGTGGATTCTAGGTCCATTACACAGCAACTGGTCTTGAAAAGTATTGCTACACTTCTAATTGGAACAACCAATGTAGCCTAATACAAAGAAAGTGTCCCAGGAGGCTTTGCCTCTGTCCAAGCTCTGCTCAAAAGAAAAACAGGGTTGAAGTTAAGTATTTAAGCCACCTGTACGTTTTCTACATTTCAGGCCATTGGTAAGCAGCCTGTAAGGAATGATTTCAGCAAACAAGGATTAGACTCTCCCAGCTGTCTTGCATCAGTGTTCAAAAGGAATGATAATACGAGAGAGGATGCAAATTAGAATATTCAGGTGTAATCTTTGTCAGGCTTCTTAGCCAGGTTCATTGATGTTTACAGAGATGATATTAAGGCTGTACAAAGAATGACACAGTCAGTAAGGGAAGAGTTCATGTGAGGTCATGAAAATAAGTTGTGGTACCTGGATTTCTCAAAACTTATCAATGGTCAAGCTTAGCAATGAAACCTGAATTTCTTTACCTCCTTTGTGTTTACAGTTTTCAGCATCCTTTGTGGCTGATCCTTTGGAAACAAATGAGGAAGTATAAGGGAACAGTCTCTTGCTGCCGAGGTAGTGTATATTAATAGTTAAAAGCCATGCTAGCAAATAGAAAAAAGTAGGTTCCATTTCCACTTTCTATCTAAAGCCAACGCATGTCCTGGTACATCACATCATTCTATTCTCAAGCTATAACCTTCCATGTTGTGTTATCTTCTCTATGTCTGAAATAATTAATTATCTTTTGGAATTATGATGTGCATTGTGATATTCCATTCTTTCCCCTAATTTTTGTAATTATTAAATTCTTAATAAATACTTTTATCACTGAGCTGAGACTCCCAAAGGCATAATTTCTTCAGTGCTGTGACAAGAGATAATAAATCCAAAGGCTCAAGTCCATATTTATTTTTATTTTCTCAGACATGGTGCTACTCCAGAATAGGCAAGATTTAAACTGGTATTACTGAGGTGAGAGGTTGAATATAGTCTGCTTGTTGGTTTCTCTTTATGCATCTCACCATCTGCTTGCAGTTGTTTAATTTTCCCCTTCATACTTGGTATTCTGCCTCTGAGAAGTATTTAAAGAGTGTACTCCTGTCTTCCTTCACTAACATGTCAGAGGGTGCAACTGCCCGGACTAAGCAGGCATTGTGTGTGGTTCACTGGAAACTGTAATTAGTGAGAGGGTAGGCATCCCAGAGTCCTGAGGATGTGCCTTTGCACACTGTCACTCCTGGTGCCATCTCGTGGCTGCACAGGCTTGTAATGATGGCAGGTTTGTCTCTACCTTGGCATGCTGGGTGCCCTTGGAGGAAATTTTTTTTCTGGCTTGATCATTGGTATGAAAACCATGGATTTTGGAGGGCCTTGTTACACCTTTTCTTTCTGTATATATTTCATATGATGTTTGTACCCAAATGCTACTAGAGAAATTATGATAATGTTTTCTTTTTTTGGGTGTCGACAGCTTGTCAGTGCTATATCAAAAGCAGATGATATCCTCACACTGTGGCTTATTTCTAATGATAGACTGTAACATCAAAAGCTTTCTTCCCTCTCTTTGTCCATTTTATATATTCCTAGACTTTGTCAATTGTAGCTTTTTAGAAAGTTTGAGCTGGTTTGGTTTGAGCTTCTTTTTAAACTGTTTTCCTTATGCTTTAGATCTGCCAAAAGCAAGTTACCAGGTTGGAAACTTTGTGGTGAAATGGTCAGAATCCTAATGCTCTTTGCCTTATATGTACTTTGTGACCCACTAAGGATTTTATCCTTTGTTTTTATACTCCATGACTGTTGTCAGTTTATATCTCTGCAAGGCCCCACTGACACTTTAAGCCTGAGTCATAGTTGGAATCCCTGACTTCTCTGTGTTCTCTGGGGCTGTGTTTGAGTCATACAGTAAAGACTTTGTTCCACTAGTAACACAGCTATAGCAACAGAGAGCATTGCTGGCCTGGAAATGGCAGGAGCCTTTTCTCCTCAAAGGAATTGGTTTTGCCCTCGGTTGCCTCATTGCAAAAGCAAAGTTTGTGTAAAACTATTTGGTTTGGCAGGTTTGGGTTTGTTTTTTTTTTTTAAACTTAACAATTCTTTTGCTGGTTTAAAAAATTCATTTGCCAGCAGAAAAAAAAAATCCAAGCTAACACAGAAATGTCATCCTTTTCTTCCAAGTAAGAGTAAAAATATATCTATACTAATAGATACAGTTTAAAAGTCTTTTTGTTTTATAGCATGTAAGCAAACTAACATGCAGATGAGCCTAGTTCTCTCAAATAAATTGTCATCAATGTTTCAGAGGGATACATTAATAAATTATGCCTAATTAGCATCACATTTGTGTTTATTAAGCATGTTACTTAATATTAAACATCAGAACTAAGTAATTTTAAATAACCATCTGTTTTCATACATTAAATCACAGATTATTTCTGTAACTAATGCTATTCTGTTAGTCTCCCAGGCAAGACAATAAAGCAAAAAAATGAATATATCTACATACGAATCCATCACCAAAGAAAAACAAAATGCTAATGAGTATCAAGGAAATAGGTAATTAATGAGTATTGTAAGTGATATGATATTCGGCCTTTCAAAGGCTTAACAAACAAAAACTTAAGAATATACAGACATTGAAGTAAGCTTGCCTCTATTAGTACATAACCTCCCATGTCTGTTATGTCAAGTATTTCCTGTGTGGCTTTTGAATGATATATAAATGACATTCATTTCCCCGACAGGTTGTAAATTATCCTGAATATAGGATCACAGAATCATTTAAGTTGGAAAATACCTTTAAGGTCATTGAGTCCAACCATTAAGCCAGCTCTGCTAAATCCACCACTAAACCATGTCCTGAAGTGCCACATCCAGATGTCTTTTAAATATCTCCAGGGATTGTAGTCACTCCGAAGCTTGACTGTTTTTGCCATATTTACCTTGCATGCTTTCTTCCCTGTTGTTAAGTAGTTCAATTTGGTTCATTTGTAAAGCTTTTGAATGGGCTAGGTTATAGTTAAGACCCTCTCTACTCAAAATACCTATGGACAGTGTCTGGGAGCAGAGACTGCATTGGCACTAGAAGACTGCACTGAGAAGATCTTGGTCCCTGCATGCCCATTCCTCATTTCACTTCCCAATTTCACTTTTCAATACAGCCAGTATTAAGCAGCATGTCAAGGAAACCTGCAATGGATATAAATAATCACTGCTTTTCTTTTTAAAAGCTGAAAAATCCTTTACATCTTGGGTATAATTGAATTAATGTTAATCTGTACAAGGCTGCTCAGTACCATTCCTAGAGCTGTATTGAAGGCATATACTTCACCTATAAAAATATATAGTACAAAAAGTCTCAAAACCCTCAAGATGTTTGAAAAGGAACACAAAACTAAGCCTTTTGACATCACTGCTGTGGACTCATTCTGTAGGAGGAAAGTAATTTCTCACTGGACTTCAGCAAGCAGAGTTTTACCCCACACCTTTTCTTTCCGGAGCAAAAGGAGGAGGAGGTGCTTTAGTCAGAAAAGAAAAAAATTTAGAATTGTAAAGGGGTATATTAATTAGTTCAATGGATTGCAACAGTGAAATCCTAGCTTGTAACACCCTAAAGACTAGTAATTTTTTTGAGAAGTCTTTTATTCAACTACATCCTCAGGCTGGGAAAGTCATTGGATTTCTCTCCATCCCCTATTGATAAACCCATAAGATAACAGGGTAAAGCTGAAAAGACCTGTCAGCTCATGTTGTTCATCCCTCTGCACATTCAATGCTCCCCCTTACTGTCTGCATTTTTAGCACTTTGCAAAGGCCAGGCTTCAGTGTCTCACTGAGCTCTGTTGCAAAAATATTGTAGAGTCTAAAACATCATCAGTTGTATGGCTGCAGTGCATAGTGACAAGGGCTTGATTCTGACCCATCTCTAGTTTAACAGTGAACCCCCTCTTGTAATTTTTTTTTTTCATCAATCTTCATGCAGGGAGAGCCAGATCAATGCAAATGCATCACATTTTTAAATAAGATAAAATTGTGTATAATTCAATAATGTTGTTGTATTTATTAATTCCAAAAGTTGGTTTGAATGTGGCATCAGTAATATGAATGTGGCATCACCCATAGTATGATTAGCTCTTCTCTTTACTTCTTGTCGCTTGTTTGTTTTATTTTTTTTGAGGAAGATGGATTTAAAGAAAAAAAACAGTTGCAGTTTTATTGATTATATATATACTGGAGGGATCCTGTGAGAATTAACAGCTCATTTTTGCTTTTAAGTCAGGTTTCAGGGCACATTTCTCCTCATTATTCTGAGTAGCTCAAATCAGCAAGCATTGTCATTGTTGCCATCATTATCATTATTATTTCACAGTAAAGATCACATTGAATAGCATAATAAAAGGTCAACTACTTAATTTCCTCTACAGTTATGCTCCAAGTGCTTCCATAATTTTCCTTCAAAACAAAGTGGGTGTTGGTTTAAAACCTCCATGCTCTGCAGGTCGTTCTATATAAACATTAATCTTTGTTTCAGAAGAATACTATTTATGTCTTGATGCTTTTACAGTAAGTTTAAATAAATAAACATTGTAAAATGCTTTTGCATTGCATATATCTTCAATAAAAAGCCAGATCTGATAGGAGATGACCCACATGAATACACAGATGGTTAGAGAAATTGGCTTCATGAAAACAAAATAAAGTAACAGATTCTCTCCTTCAAGGATATTGAGTAGATATCAAGTCAAAGTTGTGGGGTTTTTTTAAATGTAAGACACTTTCTGAGTGACCTGAGAGTTAAAAATGAGGTTAAATAAAATTATTCTAGCAGAGTTCTTTGGAAGAATTAGATGCTTAGAGAGCCAAAAGGATCCAGCATGACTAAGAAGCAAGAAAAAATTAAATACTGTTAGTCTCGAAATCAGCTCGAGATGGTTTCAGAGACCCAAGCAGCCTTTCTGCATTTAGATTTGACTTAGCAGGGCAGCCAGCAAGGCAGGGAGCTCTCCTTGCTTTGGCCACTCAGGGCCACTCCAGGATCTTAGTGACAACAACCACACCAGTGAGACACTTGCTGCACACCAAGTCTTGCCTCGGATGTGGTGCTGGAGGTTTGATTGGTTATAGTTGATTCATTATGCTGTTCTGATGCTGCTTCTTGATTCTGCTGCCACCTCCCATTTCCTCCTTGCTTTTTAACGTCGACAGCAAAACCACAATATAAAACTTAATAATATGTTTCCATCAAAATCAAAGGAGGTGCTCACACAATCTGAAATGCTGTGAATATCCCCAGCCAGCTGGGGATACTGCTATCCTTGACACCTAAATTGTACTGGTTTTGAAGATGGAGTATTTAAAAGACCAATACAAGAATTAAAATGCAGTAGAACTTTTAATTTCTGTTTACCTTTTTCCCCTCTACATGCTGTCTCTAGTAGGTTTGTAAAGGTCATGCAGCTCATTTCACAGCAGGGTGAAGGAAGGGGAGTCATTATGTTGAAGGCATTTGGACTAGTATAGCACACAAAAGGAAATGAAGATGAATAGGGTATTTGTGGTGGGTGGTGGATGTCACAGATTGCTCTGGTAGCACTTTAGTGTTACTTTACTGATAGCTTCGGTTACATTCAGAAAACAGCAGGCCAAGCTATAAGAAAATATTAAACCAAAGAAGTCTAAAATATGATATTTGAGTTGAATGGTTATGTAAAAGATGATGGGGTTCAATTACAGAGTTGGTGCTGTAGCTGACTTTTTTTATTTAATAGTTTATAAATATCTTCATTACTCCCTCAAAGGGGTTTCTAAAAGGCATAAGCACCATTTAAGTTTGTGATAAATGCAGAAAGTGTCAGAGTTTCAATACAAGCCAAGGTCAGGGCACTTCTATTTCAAGTCAATCCTTTTAGAGAATCACCAGCATAACCACCTTGCAGCGAAGAGCCCTCCTGAGAGAATTGAGTCTTTCCCAAATAACATTTGCCCACCTTTTGGAAGGAAAATCTTCCAGCAGACTTTTGCTGTACTGTGGCTAGTCAACAAGTCCTAATTTCAAGCTGTTTTGCTTTTAATAATTAAGATCCAGGGGTTTTGTGTAGTAGGGGTAATAAAACCCATAATGTAACCTATTACGTGATGAGATTTCTCTCCTAATTTTTCTTTCACTACTCCAGTTATTTGTTAGAAAAGTGATTTGTGATACATAACCTGATATCCCAGAAAAAAATTTTGATATCTTCATCTAGAGCAACCAAGCAGATTTTTAACCTTGGAGTCCTTTTATGAGTCCCAGAGGTTAAAAAAAAAAAAAAAAAACCAACAAAAAAAAGGCCAGAACTTTCTATGATCTTTTGCTGGTTTAGATTGATATAAAATAGAACTTCTTCCCTTTTCTCTAATCCTTAAATTACACAGACATGCACACAGGTTTAATGCTTAGGCTGCAGTTTCCAAATGATACCATTACATACACAGGGGCAAGACTCTCAGAGATGATAAAAACTAGTTTGAATTACACAGAAATGCATCTAAGGATCTGTGTCAAGGTGCCTTGAAATACTGAGACCAAAACCACCATCTGGTTCTATCAAAAAACTAATGTGTTAGGCAAGTCAAGCAGTTCTGAAAAATCAGGCTACTTAGTGCTCAATATGTAACACGCTGAGCAGCTCCTGCCCTTCAGGATCACGCTGCTTTTAAAAAACTTAAGTTTGAAATGTTGGACATAATTAATTTTCTGCTACAATTAGTTTGAGGCCAAACAATAGAATGCAGCTGCAGATCCAGGCTTTAGCTGGATACTAAGGACATCCTTGCTTTGAAATGTAATATGCCTGAAGAAAGATATAGTCCCACACTCTTTGTTCCTTATGAGAATTTAAATATTTAATGTGTGAGAATGTAGAATTATATTTTAAGTCTATGTACTGAATATGGCTATCTAAGCCACTCTTATTACATATTTCGTTGCTAGATTTGTTCTTCAGAAATCCTTTTGATGATTTATTTCCCATGTCAACAGCCATTACAGGGAACATTACTGAAACATTTCATATTATTGTTAATTTTTCATTAGGTTTTATTATTTTAAATTGGTACACTGTTGCTCCCCCCACACTTTATTAATCAAAATGCCTAATGTAGTAAAAACCACATGGTATAACTTCTGCTGAGCTGTTTGTTTGTCAGTGTTTTGTTTACATTTATCCTTATCCAAGGTCATAAATAATGAACGTTTCTCTCAGTAGGCCTTTGCAGTCTAGTCCTGAAATCCCTGAGGTCTGTGGTGAAGGACTTGAGATCCTAAACCTGATACCACCCAGCCTACTGTTTCTGTTGAAAGATTTTGTTTATACCATGAGCATCTTCAGCATCACTGTTTGTGCCTTTCAATGGGCCACAGGACTCATGTTTGCACACACCCTCTAAAAGAAAGTCAGAGGGAAATGGAAACGGTGCTCCGCTGGCAGTCACCTATTCTTTCATCACACACATCACATTTCTGAGTCATGCTAATTTTTCTTCCTTCATGTCTTGCCTACAAATAAAGACATTTCTTGATACAAATCCAAACACAAAGATGATGGTGATTTTCAGCTGTGCTTGGTGCTCATTTGTAGAGCTTGGGAAACAGCCACTGTGGATATTCATAGTTTTTGGTACATTTACCTGCTTGCCAGAAATAGCTGTTTCCCACAGCTTTGTTGGGGGCCCCAGAAACTTTTCAAACCATAATTCATGGAAACACTTCTAAATGCTTAAAGTAGGAGAAAGAAAAGAATGAAGAGTGAACCCCTCCCCACCTAGCACCACCTCTGGGATCTGCCAGCTATACACAAGACCGTAGTTATTTACTATTAGGAGCATTTCCATGTTTTTAGTTAAGTGTTCCTGATGCACACTGCTAACAAAACAGGTTCCCTTTTTCTGGGCACAAGAGTTTTGTGTGAGCTGCTCAGCACCTCCTACAAGTGCACTCATCCCTACCATGTTCAGCCAGGCTTGAATAGCTGCACAAATCAATTATTGTAATTGCCTACTGTTCAGGAAAAGAGTTAACTCCAGCTTGCCCATGTTCAGATACAGGAGTGCAATAAGAACTGGCAATGCAGGACACCCATAATGGTCATCAACAGTGTTGCTACTAATGTGAGGACTAAATAGCGAAGACTTCCAAGTTCTTTTGGCATCTGAAATTGATGCCATCATCTTATTTACCAGTGGGATAAAAAAATCAAACTACCAACCTGTTTTATGCAAATTGTTCCATCACAGTGCCATAGTTGTTCAAGTACCATACCTTATGTATTCATGTCATCCAATCAAGCTACCCACAAAAAAAATACGAAAGAAAAACTCCTCTCAAAGTAAAAATTGGTTTCTGAAATGATTCCTTTGGAGAAATTTAGTTTTCACCAGAAAGTTTGCAGTAGCTGAACAAGTTTAGAGCTTGTGGTCTGGCTTTTCTTCTTAAAGAATTTTCTCCCATGCTTTCAGCTGAAATCTCATATTATTGGGGGACACCACGACAAAGAAATGAGGACTGTGCCAGGGTCCATCACTCATTATGCCTGGTCCAACTGGAAATCATCACCATTAATTAATACTACTAGAACAACAACCTGGCCCAATCTTTACAGGTCAAACAAGCAACACCCATCCTAGCAACTGCAGCTCAGCTGTCAGGTGGTGGTGGTCCTTTCCTCTTAGGGCCAGGATGCATACTAGACCTGGGGGGGAAAAAAAGGAGCAATGTGTTATAGCTGATAACACAAGCACCCCTTTTCCTTCAGTACTGACTATAAAAATAACCTGTTTGCAAACACTGAGATGCTTGAAAAATGCCCTGGTTATTACAGCGTAATTTCTAATTACCATAGAGCTGAGTGAAACATGTTTCAGATTCCAGGAGCAGTGAGAAAATCTCCTAACACAGGAAAAAAAAATGAAAAAAGGAATGCCTTGGAATTGCTGCTTAGGCAGACGGGTGAATAAACTCCTCACTACCTCTGGCAGAGTGCGGGCACGCAGGAGCACTGCGGCTGTTGCTGTGCACTGATCCCAAGTGGTGTGTTGAAAGTGAAACACAGATGAAAAGGAGTGTGGGGTGCACAGAGAAGAAAAGGAGAGACAAATACCAAAGAATTTAGCTTGGAGGGACAGGAGGGCTTGACTAGAATTTTTCTCTGGATGTCTTGTTTACTGAATGTAAATGCCTAAAGTTGTTCAAAGGAACTTCCCTCCTTTTCAAAGGGCTTTAATGTGTCTCACATGGTGCTTAAAAAACACCTTTGAACACAATTTGTTTTCTCTGTGTGTTTTAGGAAGTGATTGATGCTGCTTACAGGACTTCATTAACCTCCTCCCTATTTCTGCTTACGTTTTTTTCAGTTTTGTTATAAATGTTTGGACTTTAAGTAACTTGCTCCAGGTTATTTTGAAATGTTGCTCCCTGCCAACGGCACCTTCATTCTGTTGCCTCCAAGCAGGTTCATTAAAATCTCTGTGGAGTAGCACGCATTTTATTTGGCATTAACTCTAGCACAGCTCCTGAAACAGCAGTTTCTGATTGATCTTGAAAGCTACTTTGGTTTTGGCTTTCCTGCAAACCCCTCCGGTGCACCTTGTACCTTCTAACAGTGTTCACCACAGA
This sequence comes from Edolisoma coerulescens, assembly GCA_013397115.1. Lineage (NCBI taxonomy): Eukaryota > Metazoa > Chordata > Aves > Passeriformes > Campephagidae > Edolisoma > Edolisoma coerulescens. The sequence goes on from VWZW01002032.1 coordinate 1,549,824, forward strand.
CAGCTTTTCAAACAGTTTAAACCCTTGGAAAGCTATTGCTACTTTAGGCTTTAGTGAGTTTGGTTGAGTTTTTTTTCCCTTTTCTTTTTATTCTCTTTAAAATCTGAGGATAGAATGGTATAAAACTCTAGCTAACAGTTATTTTTCGCTCTGCTAGTCACCTCCTTTTACCACGTCTTTCCCATTCTCATGGCTGCAATACTTTTTCCCTGCAAATTAACATGGTTTGGCACTTGTTTTCCTTTAAGCTATGCCAGTTTGCAGAACTTTTTAAAATTCCATGTTAATGTCCAACATCTGATTAATTATAAATCAGGGAAAAAAATGACAAAGTCTTTTTAGACAAAGTACAATTGCAGTTACTTTCTCACCCACTCCCTCCCCCCAACACTGGAAATTTGTTAAAACAACTGCAAGTAAAATCTCTAAATCATGAGTATCTTCTTGTATTTGCAGAGAAATGAGTATTCGTATTTCTGTCTGGCATAAGTAAGTCTTAAATTATAGCTATTTTCCAGCAATAAGATGCTTCATCTCTTTTATGGCTTTCTCTCAAGGACTGTATCAGTACGTGAAGTACTGCCTGGTTCTGTGTTCTTTCTACTGATGAAGTCAAAGTTATTTAGAAAACCCAATTACTGCTTTGGTAATGTCTTCTCCAAGTGACATGGCGTTATTGGAGAACGGCTTCTTTATTCTGCCCACTCTCATTCTTATTATTCATTACAGCCATATCTAAAATCCTTATTCTAGGCTAGGACTAAATTGTACTCGGCTTATAGAAGTATCTGCAAAACAAGGAATTCCTGCCCAAATGGCTCCTGATCTAAAATTAAGCAGATTATCACTCTGAAACTACAAGGACTTCCCACCTGAATGTGTTTGCCTCTATGTGGAAGGGCACTAAAAGTTAGACTTCATTGCTTACAGAATATGTTTCATATGATGTGTTTTTATCTGTTAGGGAATCCACTCTGTCTGCCTATGTTTTCCACCTGGTAGATGTCCACTTTAAAAACTCAGATGAAGATACTTTTATTTGGCCTTCTCTCAGTGATTTCCACAGACAAATAGAAGTTATTGGGAAATACTTTCTGCTGCCCAGGATTTTTCTATGTTCAGTTACACTGCATGACTTTTAATATAAGATAGCCTCAAACCAACCCTTATAATAACATTACCCTCCTTTTTTTCCTTTGATGTCACACTAAGACATTCACCATGTTTTTGAGTAGGAATATGGTATAATATCAGTTTTTTAACATGTTTGATGTTCCATTTGCAGTGCCTCCTTTTCTGCCAGTTTGGAATGGCACTCAGCTTTCAGCAACAAGGGAATTAATTCCTATCTCTCAATTCCAATACCCATGTTTAAATTTTTCAGACTGCCATGTGTGTTAGTGCTCTATTTTGCTTCAGAGTTCTGCATTCTGTAAGTTTTTAAGCTGTGAAACTCAATATTAACGTTCTCAAAGACCATCTTACTGCTGGTCTCTTTCTCTTTCTGTTTCCTTTGCATCTTTCCACTTGGCTATTTTTGAGCCTCTTTCTGTCAGTATGAACCTGGGATCATACAGAGAAGCATTATGAGCCCCAAATGCCCCCAATGAGGTCACTAAGGATCCTGCAGATTGCCAAGCAGGGTGTTCCAAGTCTGGCTGAGCTCAGCCCCTCTTCCCCATGGCTATAAAGTAGTTATGTACTTCAATTTCACCAGGACTCTGACAGCATTAAGGATTATTGATATTCCCTGAAACTATGTCCTTGCTTAAGACCCTTTTCAGTCTCCTCTCCTTCTCCTTCTTGCCTTAAAGTCCTTCTCTCTGTGATTTCCCTGCATGCTCTGCTTCCCTATCAGCTGCACACTGGCTGCTGCTTTCTGGGACTGCACAGCCCCACTCTGAAGCCATCCCTCTCCATACAAAGCACACATGTGAGCACACTGTCATAGATTAAGTGTGCTCATGCACATGGAAGCCGGGCTGTTTTATGTCCCTGTTCTGCTGGTGGTTCTTTCAACGCTGGATTGCTCTCTCTTGCTCCCATGTTTCTTTAGTTTTTCTGTGATGTTGCCTTTGGCATTTGATTAAAATAAAGCTTTTGTAAGGTCTGAAAGAGCAGAAATATTACAACACAAAGGAAGCTAAGATAACATAATTAATCTTTTCAAAAGTCTTATTTATATGGTTAAAAAATGAATGTTCAAAGGCTGTCCATGTCAGTGCTACATAATGCCATTTATGTTTGTTATATTTTACTCTTTTATAACGGAAACTTAGGGCTTTACCTACTGTATTTTACACATAAATGCAAATACCATGCATAATAATGTAAGCGCATATCATGATATTTTAAAAAATCACACATCTATCAAAGGCTGGAGATCCAACCAAAATAGGCTTGCAGCTCACAAAAAAAAGAACTCATATTCCAACTCTCTTTACAGGCTCTTCAGAGTGTAATACAATTATAAATGAAGAAACATCTTTTTTAATCAATAACTTGATGTAGACTAGCAATTGCAACAGAAAAGACAGAATAAATTCTTATTCCTTCAATTGCTCGAATTGCTTCTAATGATAAAAAGACAAACAATGCACATTCACGGAATTACCTTATATAAGGAGAAGAGTTTTACGCATTCAGGCACAACATGCAGAATCAGGTAAAGTGCAATAAAGATAAAAGGAAGTTAAGAAACATTCATTTTTTCTTTTTTGGCTTTGTGGGGCAGCATACCCCCCTTTCTGAAAAAGAGCCCTATTCAGTTGCCTTTACTGTGAAACAGTAAAGAACTGCTCTACATCCCCCTGCACAGGCTACAAGTGGTGACAATTCCTTTTCTAGATGAGCAGAGCAATGGAAGGAAACTGGAAGGAAGGTGAAACCCCTCCTGGTTTGGTGTTGGTATAACATAGTCTCACTTGGCAAAGTGTCTGATAACCATGAAAGTAAGCAAAATATCATGCAATGTTTTCAAATGTGTTTCATTGGCTGTGATATGCAGCTAGCTCTATGGTATCCACTTTTGAGCAGATGTTCCAAAAAACTCATTGCTGCTTCTGAATGTCAGCATGTTTATCCATTCTAGCATATATGTGAAGTATGAAAACAGAGATGAAGATGGTTATGGATTTTTATAGCACACTATGACTTTTTGGCAGCAGCAAGACCATTTGCACATACTATTGAAATTAGAAAATCAGATTTTAAACTCTAATGTCTATTTAAATATAGTCAGCACATAAGTAAACAACTGTGCTTATTATAAGATCCAGAATGTAATAATAATAATAAAATAATCTAATTTGAAGTTCACCCTTCCAAAGTATTCCTCTGAGATGAATTCTCATGGCTCCTAGCAAAGGAAGTGGGAGTCAGAACTTCTCATCTTCATGAATCAGGCCCTATGAGAACAATATGTTTGTTCTTTAACATTGTTCAGTAATATTTAATACTCAGAAAATGCAGATTCCCAGCTGTTACACATCATCTCACAGCAATAACACACTGTGATATTTAAATCTTACAGTTATTTTTGTATATGTGATATTCAGTATATTTGAAAGTTGTCAGTAAAAAAATATTTGAGTGTTTGGCTTAACTTGTTTATTGGTACATCTACTTAGGAACTTGGAAATAGTGATCAATATTTCAGAAAGTTAAGCTAGTAAAGGCAACTGGAAAAGAGTTTCCTATATATTTGTGCAAGTAACTATGCGTGGTCTATTCTGCTCTGGTTGAGCTGTAAAAGGAAATGAGGAAGCAGCCCCAACTTGGGAACAAGCTGGGGGAGCTGCCTGAACCTGGCAATTGTACAATGCCCTGTGGTCTTGCCTGAACCGAGCAAGGCTGAACTGTGATGAATCCTTGGTTTGCCACTCCTGATTTTCTCCTTTTTTTCTTTTTCTTCTTCCCCTATTTGTGAAATTTGCTCTGGGCTGTGTGCATGTGTGTGTTTAGGGCTTGGTTCTGGGTTTTTTTGTAGTTTCATCCTTAGTGGAAATAAAGTGGCAAGACAGCCTGTTCCAGCTGGCATTGCATAGGAACCAGTGGAGTTTCCATCTCTTCTTTTTTTTCCCCTCCACACCTGCCAAAGAGACGAAAACCCCAGAGCAGTTACAAATGTAGTTGTCTGTCCCCATAAATGCAACGAGCTCCTAACGGGAGAAGTGCTGAGTGCAGAGGCACGGGAAGTGCCTGACAGCCGGGCTTTCCTCAGGCAGCACTCAGGACTTCAGCCAGGCTGAACCAAGCACTCCACTCTGCAGGCTCAGAGGATGCCATTTGGAGGGCATGTTTTCAAATGATGTTATTGTACAGTATTTAAAGGGAAAGAGTAAGGATCCCATGAAGGTTGGCACTCCATCTGGACCAGGAAAAGCGGATTGCTTAGCAACTAGCACTTACAGTTCTTCTCAATTATTTCTCTCTGTTGCAAGTATATCTCCAGACAAGTCTGTCTGGATTTTTTTTTTTTTTAACTCATTTAAAATGCAAACAAACAAATGAGAAAGACTCCAAAACGTGGAGATGCCTTGTAACAGAATGCATTTCAATTCCTATGGGTCCATGCCCAAAATCAAGACTACAATCTTGCAGGTACCCCTATGTGTTACCATATAAAAGACAGACTTTTCTGTAAGGTCCAACTATCCATGTATATCTGAATGCTCTCTCTCTTTGTATGCATTCACTGGACGCAATTTTACATCCCCTAAAATAAGTGACGTGTTTGAGTTAAGCTCTTCCTTCACTTCCTACACAGACTAAGTCTTTTACTTGGGTTTCTAAACTTCTGCACTGTATGAACTTAGGAAACATAAAGCATGAATGCATACAAATGTAAATAATCACATACCCATGTATATTTCTGCCAAGCTGTTGATGTGTTCCCATTTATGTGAGAACAGCAGATCTCTTTGAAAATATTTATTCAGTTCCTTCCCTTTTTGGGTGATCAAGGATCAGCATACATAGGTGGTAAGGTGAAGATTCAACAGCTTCTTGAAACCATATAGTAGTACAGGAAAACCTACTTTATGACTCCTGAGTTTGATACAGGTCTTTTGCCCCTTGACAATAGTTATTTTTGCACAGCTGGCTTGTAGGAAACAGTTGGCTCTTATACTGTGAATAGGGCTTTTTGTGCTAGAAAAGCTATTATGGGGAGATAACTTGGTGTAAAATCATAAGAGTATAAAAAATTTCTAGGAGCCATAGGTTATTTTCTACATTTTCAAGGAGTTTATAAATCCTGTTTACTATACAGTGGAAACGTTCATAGATTATTGGAAGCATTTTTCACTTCCCTTGACAGAGTACAGGGTTAGGATATGCTGTGCACGAAGCACCTGCCTTGCATGCTGCATTCCTCTGAAAAAAACCTCATACTTGAGCCTTTATGAAAATATTTATCTTTAACACACATTTCAGAAGATGTCTGATTAATATTTGAACGACACTCACTGGAACTGAACCTGGCTTTTCCCTCAGAGTTTGCAGAGTACCTAGTGGATAAGGGTCTGACTCAATTATCAATTCTGGTATTCATTATAAGGAAGATAAAATCATTACTATGTGAGGGGTTTTTTTCTTTCCTTTTTTTTTTTTTTTTAAATCTTATGTGTTAAGCATATACTTATGTATTTTGGAAACCATTTATTTTCTGTATGCCCCCAGATATGGAGTGACACCAGTCATTCTTGGCCATTTGAAATAAAGTAACGTTGTGGGTTAATGAGCTGCTATCAGCTGAGGGGTATTGAATGACCATGGTATCTTCTTAGCCTGCAGTACATAGAAATTAAAATATACTAACATAAGGCTCCATGAGAAGGACCTATTCTTTTTTAAATGAGTACAAGAAGTATTTTATTTGGATGGGTTCTTTGATTCTTTTTTTTTTTT